>CM023482.1:122840864-123307900 GCA_013339685.2 Hyalomma asiaticum | reverse complement strand
GGTTCACATGTTAGCACGTGAACTGGCATTAAAAATGCTTAAAGAATGTGCGATTTTAAGCATATATATTGCTTGCAGAGAGGTGTCCCAAGGGCGGCACATCACTTATGTTGAAGTTGACCCTTCAGCAGTTAAGGCAAGCAATTGGCAGCTCTGACTAAAATTGAGCGTATATGTCAAAGATCAATAACCGGACAGGTGCGGACAACTTTGAACGCAGCAAGCACTCGCAACATTAAGAAAAAGGACATTTCTGCGTGGGCATAAAAGTGACGCTAATCAAATGCGTTTCAGACCTTTCGGAATCGGTTTGACCTGTGCTTGGCCTAAAAGTGAGCTAGCACTCCTCGCTAGCTTTGGCTGAAGTAGGATGCCGAATCGCTTGAGAGGACCAGAAGCGATATACAGCACACAAGGCACTTAAGAATCGGTCACTTCCCTGATATCCGTTCGATATTATAGAAATACCAAGAGCTGCTCGTCTCATATTTGTCCAAAGATCGTGTCGCAAAACCAGATGTGAATGGCCAAGACTAAGCACAGGTTTGTTCTTCTTACGCACTGACAGCTTAACACAACGCAGGTGATGCGGGACGAACCACAAGTTCAGAAATTTCAGGGTATTTCATGTAATCAGAGAAGGCAGCTGTGCTGAATCGTATCTTCAACAGACTCCTCTGAGCAGATACTACGAAGATGTTTAAAGATCGTGTAGCCACACTTACTGGCAACAACTTTCCCAGCATTTAGCTTAAAGCTTCGCTGCTTAAGTCAGAGTTGGAGAAAAAAAGGAGAGAAGTATCGTGGCCGCGTTGCGTAGCGCTTCTGGTCCTCTCGAATGCCAACCTATTTGCATGGGCACTTGGAACGGACGCCTGCTTGCACAAGACATCGTCTGTGCATCCTCAATGTAGACGGTAATGCCATGAGACGGCGCCCGACTGGTGCTTCTCAATCGCATCTTACTCGCATTAAGCCCAGCTACCCCTTAACCTTTGATTGTCCCACATCTCTCGCCTCTTGTGCACACAAGTCTGGCGTACTGGTTCACACTGCTGTCATCACTATACCATCGGTACTTGGTCCTCAACGATGCACACTGTTGAGCCTTCTCCTTGCCACAATGACCTTTACTCAAAAAATAAAATAAAGCTGCTCCTTATCGTAAGATCAGTAGTTCGTAATATGGGGTACCGCGTCTGAAAGCGGTATAAGCGGGGCCGCTGTCACAGCTTAATCACTGAAGTGATCAGGGACCACCTTCTAACAGTTCCACGAACTATCAATCACTGAGCTGGTATTCTGTGTCATGTTACATAGTATAACTAAGTTCTCTTACCGCCTTGATCTCAAACGTTATTAGCAGCTGGAGAGAGCTCGCAGGGTTCTTGGTTGAGGACAGAGTACGGCGACCGTTGCATCGTCAGTGTTTGTTCGTGTGTGCGTGTGCGTGACTGTTCCTCTATGTGTATGTTATCTCTCTTCTTATCGCCTGTCACTCTTCACT
The DNA here is from genome assembly GCA_013339685.2 of Hyalomma asiaticum. Classification (NCBI taxonomy): domain Eukaryota; kingdom Metazoa; phylum Arthropoda; class Arachnida; order Ixodida; family Ixodidae; genus Hyalomma; species Hyalomma asiaticum. The sequence continues at coordinate 123,306,393 of CM023482.1, read as the reverse complement.
CCCTGTTCTCAAAGCATGGAGTAGAGTCACTGGATATGGTTGCCAGAGTATCGTTATCTCCGTCGCTGGGCAAGTGACGGCACTGTGTTGCGTTCGGACACAGACTGAGGGGTTTTTATTGAGGTGCAGCGAACGTCTATAGCCCCATCAAAGTTTGCCTAAGTCGACCTACACTCGATCCACGCAGGTCTGTTATTGTTGGCATCTAGGATATGCAAAGCAGTCCAAACGTATATTTTTCACTTGCACCGCAGACAGCGCTTTGGCTGCATTTACCGGTTAAATTAAGTGTCTTAAACTTCTATTTCGGAAATGGCCACGACGCGATATATATTTTGGCACGAATTATGAGAATCTCGAGTGTAGCAGCTAGGCAAACTTGCCGAAGTGTGGTCAACACTCGGGCGTCTTACAAGCCACTTTCAACGGGAGGGGTGGCGAAACGGCAACGCCGAAAACATCGTACGACGACGTTTGGAACCAAAATGGCCGCGACACTTGGCAACAGTCGGAGCCAAAATGGCGGTTGAGCCCTTAGCGTTTTGCCCCGATGATGCTCCAAGACGATCCAGTGACTCTTGTTTTAGCATGGTGCCTCACTCTTTCTTTTTTCTTTTCCGTTATTGCTATTGCTTCCTCATGACTGGTGCCTCCGTCACTCTTTTCGAAACTCTAAAATGTTGTGATCGCTTCCTTGTTTGTCTGTTCGTTCGTTCGTTCGTTTGCTTGTCTGTTTGTTTCCTTCACATGGGGAGACCCTAAACACAGGAGCTGAAGCTCTGGGTCCTCCTGCCACACAGTTATTCCTGTGCTCCCGCAACTTGAACGTACATGACACGTACTTACAAGCCAGCGCTCACTGCTCGGGAACAATGACAACGTTCGTTCACCTTTTGTTGCTTGAGTTTTCTTTTTTCTTTTGCTTTATTTGCACTGAAACAAGCTAAGAAGATGTGGTCGAAAGGTGACACTTACTTGGTGACTGACCCCTGCTTTCTGGCAATGACAAGCAGCACAAGTGCACATGGCGCTAGTTCTACTGCCACAAACAGTACGCACTTTCAACAGTCGAGACAAGCTGAGAAGACCAGCTATTAGTAACGATCACATTAAGCAAAAGAAGGTAAGACACAGATTTTCAGCAACAACACTACACATCAAAGCAGACCACACAGTTTGACGGTCGCGCCGCACAATGTGACGGTTGGTGGCGAGTGGGGGCCAAGGGAGCCGAAAGTATCCTGGTTCAGCAGTTACGTAGATATGATGTGGTGTAGTGCATCATCACCAAGTACGGAGTCGTTTCCTCCAGAGGGCGAGGTTTACTGATAGTGCTGCAACTTCCTATCATCCTCCGTCTCGTCAGCAGAAGATGTCAACGTACGTACTCGAACGGGTTGATAAAGGAAAGGTTACACCGCAATCAAGTTCTGCGGAAGTCTGCGTCGACGTGGAAGATTTACGAGCATTTGATTCATGAGAAGCGTGGATGTGCTTCTTTTGTGTAACCTTATCCTTAATTCTTAAGAGGTGCACGAATTGTTTATCCTGTAATTTATTTTTATGTATTATTATTGCATAGCTTTGAAAAAGTGTGAACTGCAGCAGGTATGTGAGCACTCGGTTTACACGCTAAAGCTCTAAGTATTAAGATATTGCATAATAATTCCGCTATAACCTAGTAAACGGTACAAAGACGTAAAATAACATTATAAACGACAACAAGAACTAGTTCACCTGAGTTTTACAACGAGTTTGAGAACAGTTACACTCACAAGTGTATAATCGAGCATGGAATTTTATTTTTTTTATTTATTATTTGCTTGAAAATACATGATTGTCGTGACGCAGGAGACGAAAAGCGACGTTATGAGTAACCTGACAAGGCCTCTAGCACCACACTGTACATTCGTCACACAACGCGACTTCATTGGAAAAAAGAAAATACATGATCACAACGGCATTACGGAGAACTAGGAGGAAGCTTACAAAACATTAAGAATACAACAAGGCTTCGAAAATCTGTTACATAACATGCGTATCATTGAAGGCACAAAAAAAAAAAGGAGCAATAGCAGTGTAGACATCGGTGTTCCATACGGGAGCATAAATACAAGCTTTTGAACGTGAATAGCCATATGAATGGGTACACATATAACACTTTATGCATACATGTATTAGAAATGGAATCTGGAGAAATGGAAGCTATACAGTAAATGAAATAACTAAATGTGCTCTAAGAAGTACGTTTTCGACTTCTTCCTGAAAGACCATATGGAGGAGGAATTCATTATCAAGGTTGCTTCATCCAGCTTTCAAATGGCTGCCACTGGCAAAGATGTGCCTATACACACAACACAATCGGCATCGCGGAAAGAGAAATGCCACACAGCCAAAGGAATGCATGCTCATTATTTTTTTTACACTCATCAAAAATCAGAACAAGATATGTACCATTTCGCCACAAACTGTGCGCATGACATCAGGCATCTTTCTCTGTTTTCTTCGACCATTATTTGAGAAAAGGCAGTAAAATTCTACGTCACTAGCACAATGAATAGCGAACATACTAATTTGTATGGGATTTGCGCGAAACGTGTACCGGAAGTACAACTACCTGACCCATCCCTAAAAAGATATGGTCGAAGTCACCTTGAAGTCGGTGTCCTAGTTTACTAATTTACCTCGTTTTGCGCGGTCCCGACTGTTTGTCACTTGTGTTCATCCTTGTTGTCGGTTGACAGGAAAAGCGTTTCCACGGTCGTAATCATGAGGCACTCGACAAGGCCCCTTCGCGACGCGGTCGAACGTTCCCTCAAGGTCGGCGACCGTAAACGAGCATGTTTTTCGTAGACATCACCGCATGCCATCTCGGGACAAGTGTTCGATCGCGCGACTGATCGTTTGTGCGGATTGCCTAGCCGCAGACCCAAATGAGCTCGGGTTTAGCGGCGCGAGTTCATTTGTGTACTGGCTATAGTCAAAACAGCGCGATTTCCGATGCGTCTGGCCGTGTCTTTTTCTGTTCTATCGAGCGAGGAGACGCAGACTGCCAAGATAAATCTAAAGTCTAGGACCATAAGAGGTTATAGAAACGAGGAAGCCGGAAACACACACACACACACACACACACACACACACACACACACACACACACACACACACCACACACACACACACACACACACACACACACACACACACACACACACACACCGACTGTCCTCCTCCCTTAATTCAGTTTTTGTGTATTGCGCGTGCGCCGAAGTAAGCTTCTAAAATGAGTTGATAGCAACTCACCCAGTTTTTCTTTATTGAGAGGATATTTGGAAATGGCGCACAAATAAGGCGCCGGCTACTCCTTGGCTCCTGGGTATGATGAACGGGTGTGGTGAACGGCATGATCACGATAATAGTAGTTCCACCAGAACAGCAACTAAGAAACACGCATACATTGTACATGTATACAAGTTCGAGCACATGACAATACTCTCGAGAAAAGTCTCTAATAAATAAATAGGAATGTCAGCGAACATAAACGTCCATAGTCAGTGAGTGGCACCTGGTCGTGTACTCAGTGTTCAGTACATTTTATGTACTGCATTATTTGCAAATTATGTTTGCATCTTTTCTTGGTTATGGAGAGGCAGAGGCTTTAAACGAACTTGCCTAATAGTCAAAGACAACGAAACAGTATGATAACGACTGGTCAGATACGTAGGAACGCAGGGCAGGAAAAAGACGCCAGCTTTTTTTTTTTTTTTAATGTTCACTGCACGCCGAAGATCACCGGAACTTGCGCCGATGAATTCATGCGAGGCTCTCGATAAGCGTTTAAGAAATAGCTAAGCAAAGAAATCCAACGAGCGCAAAAGAAAACACAACAAAACAAAAGAAAATTATCGAGGTTTCACTAACGGACCGCAACGTGATGCATATACCGCACGCAAGCAAAACCAAGACGCTCATAATGAAGGCCGCCTGCGGGCGCTTGGGTTTGCGAAGGGCGCCCATATCGCTCCATTGTCGCTGCCTGCTTTTTCCTGCTCGCATTTTTTCTTGTCCACAAGACGCCACCACGTGCGCTTCTATAAAGGCCAGTGCTACTATTCTTATTTCCTGCTCTTTTCATACAGCCGCAGCTATAGAAACAAAGCCGCCGCAGTGCCTCGTTCCATTTTCTTCTATTTCTTTACACTTTCTTTATCATGACCGACCTTTGTCATTCTGCTTGCGTTTTGTGCGGTGACTGCAATACTTTAAGGACCCGTCAGGCGGCGATTGCGAAACTCCACTGACGTCAGGACGCATTTGAGAGGAGGGCAGCGCCGAGAAATAAAAAAAGAGTAAAGTGAGACAACAACAAAAAGAAAAACTTCTAAACAAACGCGAAAATGCAGCGGCCACAGTCGCAATTCCTCCGCTTCCGCTTGGCTTCCCACTCTGACACTTCTGCGCTGTACTTTCAGTATAACCATGACGTATCACCCGGCCACGCACCACGCAACCAGCAACCGAAACATGTTTGGTTACTGCAAAGCCGTGTATGGGAGGGGAAACTTTGGAATTAAAAAGAAAAGTAAGGCGATATAAAACGTCAAAAAGTAAAGTTGTAAAGAGAAAAGACGAGTGTAACGAACGTCCTCGGTCGCTTCACTTACTTTTTTGCGTGAATGCAGAGTTTCACGGATGGCTTGCACAGATTGCGCGGGTGGAGAAAAGAGGAAGTGGCTTGCCTGTAGCGCTCCTGATGCAAATGTGTGCCACCACACACCGTCTCTTAACTTTCTTTCTTTTTTTTTCCCCGTTCCTTACAACTCGCATTTGTTCGCTTGGCCAACATGCGTACGTGCAAGCCGTTGCTCGCGAAGAATATCTATTTATCACATAAGATACGGTTGGTTTCATTTTCAAACCATAAAGGACCTAAAGGAAACGAGCACTCACCTCTCCCTTTACCCCCTCATCTTTTTCTTATACATAGAAAGCAGAGAAGCAGAGGAACAGAACGTAGCATGCTAGAACTATGAAGCCTCGTTTAGAAATCTACGTTGCATATTCTGTTTACATATGTACACATGTGACATAGTGTAAAGAACAGGCGTTCATAACATGGATACAACGGCCACTTCTTCCCATTGTGTCCATGTTTTGCACGCCCGTTCTTTTCACTATGGACCCTTACCAACTCGCTCAGCTTTCTGTCCTATTGAGGGACACGTGACATCCTGCGTCTGAAATATAGACGGCATACAAACGAGCGGTAACCACATCGAACGGGAAATAACGCTAGCGGCGGTTCTGTTCGGCATTGCAGCAATGTCGAGAGAAATGCAAGTGCGCTGCCGCGCGAATCGTTCATCCGATTCAGATGTCTCCGATCTTTTTAATAAACGAAGATATTGCGAAAGCACATTACGCATTGGCTGCTACGGATTTATCAAAGCTGAAATGGCGTGCGCGACGCTATTTTTCTTTTTTTCATTCCGTGTAAACGTCACCGTATACGAAATGTCCAAGAAATGGCGCTGTGCTTTGCACAACGCTATATATACTGCGAGACGACTTTGGAAAAAGAAGATCTGAAAGCTACGTGGTACTCATTTTCGCGTGCGTCTACTCTGTATATCGCGATGCGCTTTTTTTTTCTGCTGTTTCATTGTTATAGGAGTATTTTGTGGAAGAAAGAAAAGTGATAACTTTAGAATACGGTGTATATTCGAGGCTTGTTTGGTTGTTTTTTAATTGACACGTTATACCTTTTTCACAAGCGTGAGGCCAGCTTCGCTGGGGTGCAGTTAGCCCAAATTATGGCATCACTGCCTTGTACAAAGGCGCAGTTTCCTTCCTCCATGACTCTGAAAATGCAGACATAGCACTCACTATGTAAACACTCACAACAGTCAGGAACCATAATGTGCTGTTAGAAGTGCTATTAGTTGTGCAAATTATCAAAAGGGTCTGCAGTAGACAGGCCTTCGCGCTATAATGATGCACACGTGGGGGTTTCTGTCACGTGAGTCATGTTGTAGTAATAGTACGTCACAGGTCAGAAAGAAAAAAAACTACAGAAGTAAAGGAAGAACAACAACACCATCATTATGGAAACGGCATCTGTATAATTGCTTAGCGCGAGAAATCACACCTTGTCCTGGAGGTCTAGGTTTCTTGAAAATGGTGTTTCTGTGTTGTGTATAACGTGTCAACCGTAACACTAGCCAACATGATTAGGTGTTTTATTATTCTGCTACTTTTTGTAATCAACCAATTCACTGATGCAGGGACAATTGCGGGCAAGAAATTGACGGATAATGAAATATTAGACAGTTTTAGTAACTGCATACTGTACGCATTTATTTCTTCGCTTATGATATATATTAAGCTTGGCTCAACAACTAGCACACCCCGGCTGCCCTGAGAGTGTGCTGCTTGTTCGTCCCATCCTTGTTATTTTGTTTTGTGTTATCAGGTTCTTTATTACGGGCTTCTCAGTGTTCACTTCCACGAAATGAACGTACAGTATATTCATATCTATAACAGAATAACATATATCAAAGCACCATGTCATACTCATGTCATTTCGCCAGGTGCATTCATAACGAGTACCTCTTAAAGGCACGGCAACACCGCGTATCGCATTGTAGACTAGAACTTTTCCTGATGACGAAGGTTCAGCGATAGAGAGACACTGCATTTGGTTACTGCTTCGACCCATTCACCTTAACGAACACAACAATAAAGAAGTAACGAATTTCAACACTGACGTCAGTGCAGCGATACACCTTTCGCTGACACGTGACGTCACTCTGCACTTGGTAAACGACTGGTTTATTTTTACCCAATGACGCTCTGGCAACTGCTACGTCTAAGCAAATGACATGGCTTAATTGAACGAATGGAGGCGTATGCATAGTGGACTGCACGCGCCTTCGACATTGTAGCAGCTTACGCAACTGCACTCTAACAGAGTGCATTGCATAAAGTATTAACATTGCACAACCGTTCTGTTTAGACGACGGCGTAGGACACGGTTCCATCTTTGAAAACGGGGCAGGCGACGAAATTACCGAATATTCTAAATGGCGGGGTACATATTGCTAGTTATTGCTCGCTTCTATGCACGCTGCAGGGCTCGTTCCTACTGCGCTCATGTTAATTTGAGGAGCTAATCGCCAACACACACAAGGCTGTTACAAAATGCCGCCCCCCCCCCTCCCGCTTTCCACGTGTGGGGCCCTCATTTGCGCTAATTACCTCTAACTATAACCGAGCGGTGAACAAAATAAGTGTCCGCTAAGAAACGAAGCTTGCTCCGAATTGAACAACCGCTGTCGTTGTCACATGCTAATGAAGCTATCTTCGCTCCGCTCCATCATCATTTCGTTCCCAAGCTGCGCCGCCCAAGGAGAGAACTGTCCGCTTCACGTCTCCCAGCGTTCTCCTAATTTTCTTTATTTATTTATTAATTTTTTGTTTCTAGCGGACACGCGAATTTCCCGAAGCGACACTTCCCAGAATACATCCCTCGGGGAAATTGCGACCGAGCGCTTGATTATTCGTATATAGCCCCATGTCGGTTCCCATTATACGTGTAGGAGCGTTGTTCGCTATCGCTCAGTGTCAAAGTCCGGCCCGCTCTCATGCGTGCATAACAATTAGCGCTAGACGACTGGAAGCGCCACCATAAGTGCGCGACAAGCCGCAGAACATATATAGCTCGATCGTAAAGCGCAGTGTCCACACTTTGAGAAGCTTGCTATATACTAGTATAGTTGCGCAAGCTTCAAGAGCGTCGAGCTCCTCGAGTTTTTCACGATCAATGGAGACGCGTTTGCAGTGCAGCGAAGATGCGGTAAAACAGTCGGCCTCGTCGCGGCGCGCCGCTTGTCAGCGCGGCAGGCACTCGCTCCTGCGCCATTTGCGAATGACGCACGTATAGTATAATGCGTGCGTGGGCTTTCGCAAACGGCGCACTTCCCGCCGACGCGGTGCGCGTGAGGTTGGTTCACGCGCGTCCCCACTCGGCGTCGTTCTGACATCGGCACCACCTAATATAGCTTCGCATAAAGAAGTGTTTATACAGTGTCGACGATAAGACTTCGCGTTCACCGCAGACGCGTGGGACGGCTTGCGATCAGCGCGGCGCATTCTGCCGACCTGGGCGGGGGGGACTCCTCTTCTGCTGACGGGTGCTGATTCGGGTCCCGCGAAGCACGCGATGTTGGCCCGTTTAGACTGGTGTGCGTTGCCGCTTTCTCGGTGAATAAGCTGGTCGCGACTATGTGGACGTGTACTGAAAGCACTAGTGGAAGAGTATTTGGCCTAGAGAAAGAGAGAGGGAAAGAGAGAGAAAGAAGAGAAAACGACGTTAACACGAGATGAGCAAGGAGGATCAGCTAGGAAAGCTTTGTCTCGGGCTTGCTGCTTCGCGTAGAGGAAAGGGAGAACGGTGATGAAAGGGAGAGATACGGAGCGCAAATGGCGAGAATAGTGAGCACTGAAGTATGTACAATCATGTAAAACTTAAATGTGAACAAGTTAGGGTTAAACAAAGGGCGCATTTTTTCTTTTGCCGCCAGTGCGCATAATTAAAATTTCTGTACGTTTTAGGCTGGGGTGCTCGAAACGCAAACCGCTTTTGGCAGCCCCACAATAAGCGATCCGAGCCTTCCGAACATGGGGTTATCGCTCGCGAAGCCTATAGGTTCTTTTTTTATATACACAATTCCTCGCTCGCGTTTCATGTGTGCATTACTGTGCGTGCGTGCACATTCTAAGCATACGCCTTATATACGTCACAAGATGCAAACACACGACAGTACGGCCATACTTAAAAGAACTGCCACATACTTGCAAACGTTCTCAGGAAGCGTTTAGTGAATGCGTGTGACATTTTGTACTGGCATTTCTAAACCACCACTTACACACAGATGGCAGCACATTTCATTATCGTGTCGTTTCCGATGCCTCCCGGGGATGCGGGAACAGGCTCGGAGGAGAAAGTAAAGAGCGCGACGGGTAAGGCGAACTGAAATTTTTGGAGGAGGAGAAAATGTCGATAACGTTATATGAATGTCCTCGCTTATTATCATGCGACCTGTTCACTTGTCTATGAAAGAGCGTTCGTAAATTTGGTAATTGCACGTTATCGCCAATTCTTTAATACTGATCTTCATTGCAACTATCTTTACGCACACACTCGTTCAAATGTCGGACGCAAATCGTTTCAACATAGGTGCGCTGAGTACGTGGCACCGACTTACGCCCTGATGGGCACAGAATGCACAGTATCTACATCTATAACAATAGGTGACACGACGCGTAGTTGTGCCACTTATGGGCATTGACACAGCACCACAGTGATCAACATGCTACGTGAATTTAACGGGTCAGTACACTTTAGCCTCGCCGCGGTGATCTAGAGGCTATGGTACCCGGCTGCTTATCCGAGGGTCGCGGGATCGAATCCCGGCCGCGGCGGCTGCATTTCGATGGAGGCGAAATGTTGAGGCCCGTGTGCTGTGCGATGTCAGTGCACGTTAAAGAACCCCAGGGGATCGAAATTTCCGGAGACCTCCACAACGGCGTCTCTCGTAATCAAATAGTGGTTTTGGGCCATTAAACCCCAGAAATCAGTCAATCAATGAACTTTGCAGATATTTCAACGCGATAAAATGTTGTACGTACCAATTCAGAAAATAATTCGCTCTCTTTTTCTTTCTTTTTTTTCTGCACTGTAATGCCCCGCAGTCCCTCCGCGAACAAAATAAAAGTGCCTGACTCAACTATGACGCTATTTCAAATGAACTTAGATGCAGCTTGCACAGCATGGAGGCGAGTGCGTTTTTCAAGGGCAATAAACAGGGCGAATCTCTCGTTTTTTATTGCCTCATATGGAGCAGCGCTGTACGAACATCAGTTATATTTATGAAAAGCCAAAAGCAAGCGCCTGCGCAAGTTGCAAACGGGAGATGAACTGTTTCTTCCCCAAGGGTGTCATGATGGGAACGTCGATGTTGCGTTAGTTCGAAATAGGCGACGCGGCCTTTCCAAAGCCGTTAGCGCCCTGCGTTCGGGATTGCGGGCCATGTGTTTCGCAAGTTTGTCTTTAAGATCCGTCCTTTTAAGAGGCACCTTAGCGCCAATAACTTTGCGGCTGACTCTAACGAAACAGGCTCACAAAGTAGCGCGAAGGAGAAGGGGGGATGAGGGGCGTCGAAGGAAATTAGGAAACCTTTAGGATGCGCCAGCATTGCGCATCCATTTAGTCCCCTCGTAAAAGCAAATGATGCGTGTGCTCGTTGAAACGTATATAGTGGGATGGCGAAGATCTGAAACTAGGAGAAACTTTTTGGCCGTTAAAATCGTGGCCGTTTATAACAGTAATTAGTCTCTTACATATAACTATTCAAGCGCAGTTCGTTCTCTTATCCAACAACCGTGCACCATTTGCGAGTCCTACCGCTGCGCAGTTCTGCGGTTGCGCAACCGACCGTTTGTGAACGAGCAGGAGGTATATGTTATCAGGAATGACGTAACTCGGATGATAGCAAATCTATTCCAGGGCTCTGCGTTTAGTCTTGTAATGGAGCGCTAGACTTCGTGGGCGTGCGTGTTTTCGCCAGTGTTTATTTCTCTGAAACCACCGTGCAACATTCAATACACACTCGACTTCACCGTAGAAAAAAAAAAGGGAATGATGATGCAAGAAGGAAAGACAGGTAGTACAAGCGCTATCTTCGAACTAAAGTTTATTCTCGAAATAACACTACAGCGGTTTAAGGGCCATTATTGCTCAAGCGCGTTTTGATCCCCCCCACGAGAAGTTCAGGAACATTAATTGCGAAATGCTCATATACAATAACGACGCAAAAAGATAAAAAGCGCGAGCAAGTAAAAAGCGAACACAAATGAAGCAGAACGCAAAATTTCATTTATTTTCTCCTTTCTTTCATTTTTGTCTGCCTAGCAATAAGCAAGAGAAAAGGTGCAGCCGGCGCAAGGAAATGGCAACAACTCCACCATTCCTGTTTATTTCAACAACAACAACAAAGAAAAAGACGAGGAGAGTGCACCACATCCACGGTTCGCCAGTTCGATCAGTTCGAAAATGACGTGCGTTCGACGCATGCATTGTAAATATTAAAGTTCCAATTTCCGAGTTTTGACACACGACGGAGGAGCCGCTTTAGTTCTTTACCTTCTCATCCAATATTTACTGTACGTTGGGTTTACTCGCATCTATTGTGGACCGAATAAGGTTGTTTTACTCACTCACTCACCCTCTGCAGTCTTGTTTGTTTTTTCCGCCGCATCCGGAGAGTAAGAGTACAGCACGTTGAGACAGTTGAATGTCAAATATATTCCGATTATGCGCTTTGTATTCGTCAACCGACTCACGTATTGTGAGCAACTGTAACCATGTTCAAGCTCTTAGCTAGACATACAATTAATATGTTCTGGGGATTTACAAGCCGAAACGACGATATCATTATGAGGCACTCTGCAGTGGGGAGCTCAGGGTTGGTCTCCGGATTCATCAATAAAATATTCTCTCTCTCTCTCCTCTCTCTCTCTCTCTCTCTCAGGGTTGGTCGATGTTCACGGGTTGCCTTCGATATCTTTAATGTGACCAGAATCAAGCTACAAGATTGCTATTACGTTTCGCCCCCATCGAAATTGTGCCGCTGTGGGAAGGAATCAAACCCGCGTTCTCGATCATATCAACCCTACGTCTTAGTCTGCTTAAGCTGTGACGGCAGACAGCATGATTCAAGTGAGAAGATGCCGTGGTGGTAACGTTGCGAAGAAGAACCTTCTTTCTTTCTTTCTTTCTTTCTTTCTTTCTTTCTTTCTTTCTTTCTTTCTTTCTTTCTTTCTTTCTTTCTTTCTTTCTTTCTTTCTTTCTTTCTTTCTTTCTTTCTTTCTTTCTTTCTTTCTTTCTTTCTACGTAAGTGCTCAGCGGCCTCAGCTACGCCACATTCCCTATAGTAGCAAACGCCGTCGCCACCACAGGGCTCACATTAACAGGCTCTCGCGGCGAAATCACGTCGCCTCTGCCGAGTTCTCGTTAACGCCTCGCATATACGACGCGGGGACGCGTGTTTGTGTCGAAATGCACGTTGCTATAGATCCTCGCCGCCGCGCACGTCCCATCTTTACGGCGTGCCTTGCGCCATCGGTATCCACGTCGAAAACGAGGTCTACGGCACCGTACGTGCCTGCTTACCGAACAACACTCGCCGCGCTTAGGCCGACGCCGAGATGATGAAACGCGATACCTTATTTCGTCTCGCACGGAGAGGAAAGCTGAAATAGACAGCAAAAGAGAAGTATGCCACTGTGAGAGGGCATTCGAAAATGACTTTCGCAAGCGGGGGAGACAACGGGAATGAGGCGCATCGCGATTAGCTGTTAGCGTTGCCTAAGCGCAGTCATCACCTTAGGCGCAGATGATGAGGCCGCTTTTATCGCTGTCATGCAGAAAGAAAAATGGGTCCGCATAATCACCGGAGGCAGCCACTCGCAGCCATGGGTAGGACATTTCGCCGCTGCGTTATATGCGGTGGCTAACGTAGAGATAGATAGATAGATAGATAGATAGATAGATAGATAGATAGATAGATAGATAGATAGATAGATAGATAGATAGATAGATAGATAGATAGATAGATAGATAGATAGATAGATAAGGCAGAAGACAGAAAATTCTTTACTTAGCACTCCAGAAAGACTACACCAGGTGGGTAACATGAACGACGAAGTGATATAGACAGTCCACTACAAATAGAGGACGTACACAAAACACACCACCACACTACTCAAGTACTTCAATGAGGCAAGTGTCCAGGATTAAATTCAGTGCCCTTCCCCTCCCCCCCCCTCCCCCCACTCCCCCCTCACACACACACGAACTTTTTTTTTTCGCGAACGTCTCTAGCTCATGAAATCAGTGTCTTGGGTGACGCGCTACACCAAGAGTCATCATATACGGAGCGATTTACCTGCGTCATCAAAGCGTTTTGCGGCTCAGTTGACAAAGGCATGAGAAGACAAATACTCGTAGCGCAGGGTTGGATGACGCCGTAGGATGCTACGATACAAAAGCGTTTCTACGGCCACAATGCAACACTTTCCATGATCACGCAGGAAGGGTGATTAAGCGTGTTATTACCACAACGCTCACAAGAGAAAAGGACGCTGTGAAACGGGTAATGAAGTACTGAATATATCAAGTGTCTCCGCCTTTTGTGCGTGCTAAGACAGATCACAGCCATGGGATCAGTCAACTGCAAAATCTACTGAATAAAACGAACCCTTTTTATGCACCTTCCATAGACTACGAAAAGGCATTCGACTCGGTGGCAATGTGAGCAGTATTGGCAACGTTATGTTGTCAAGGGGTACTTCAAGCTGATCTGGATGCCACAGTCAACGTTTAGGAAGATCACGCAGCTTTACCCTGCTTCTTCATAGGAAAAACAGGAAAATTCCGATCTAGGCACGGGTCTTGCAATGTCGCCATTCTTATTCACTGCATTCACTGCATGTTTAGAGCAAGCACTTTAACGACTTGATTGGAAAGGAAAGGGAAGAATTTAGGAGTCTCTTATCACACGCTAAGATGACCTGACAGCCAATGCCGTATCGCAATGTGATGACGTTTCTTTGATGTTTTACTTTTTCATTATTTTGGAGCCATTCCTTAGGCTTTCGTTGCGACATTCTATTTGCGACATATACTTAGGCTGTTCCGTACGTATATACATAACTGAAATAGGCTGTAAAACTTATCATTCGATAAAGTGAAGCTCATGGCCCAAAAACCTCCGTCCGATAATTGAGGGTATGAGCGACGCGTCATTTGTTTATCATTAGTCGTGTCGTAGATGGCCAGCGTATTCAGTTATGGATGGCATGACCTATCGGCCACGTCAGTCTTAGATTCGTACCCTTCCATGCCAGTTTTGGCACATGCCGTACCAACGAGACGCGAAAAGGTTTTAGTTAACGCCAAGTTTTTGTATAGCGCAAACGCCTGAAGGTCACATTCAGCTTCTGATGCGACATAGGTGAGGCGTTCGCCCTAATAAAGATTAACGGAGAACACTGTCAGCAACGTACGACTTACAGACGACATCGTGCCCTTCAGCAATGATGGCGACGAACTGCAGCACATGATTGAAGTCCTTAACCGAGAAAGTACTAAACTATGGTTGACGCTAAATGTGCAGACGATGCAGTTTGGTAGCCCTGCAAGAAAATGATGGTCCACGACTGGCGACTGGACCTTAGAATCTATGCAAGAGCACGTATGTTAAGGTCACTTGAAAACTGGGGTGTCTCTTAATGCAAAGAAATTTCACAAATGAGCATAGGTGTGCTGAAGAGAACAACGGAGGCATTCCAAAATCAGGAGCGGTGATTCGCAGCTGTCTCAAAAGAGCAAATTGTACAACCGTTGCGTTGTTCACTACTAAAACAAAATGCGGTAGTTTGGAAAATAACAAAGAACTCTGGACCAATAAAGCGTGCAATGGAACCATAAATGATAGGCGAAATGTTAAGAGCTAGAAAGGGAGCGGAACGGAAAAAGGAACAAGCAGGGGTAGTTTATATCCTTGTTAACTCAAGAGAAATAAGAGCGTCGTCAACGAACAAACAAATAATCACACACGCAAGAAAATTCATTAGTAAGGACGACACAACGAAAACCTTTAGAGAAGTTGTAATAAGGATAATTCTTCTAATTGCTCGTTAGGTTTCTTGGGTTACATCCAACTACTCCTAATTACTCTTGGGATCCCTTAAATCACTCGTAATTACTCCTCATTACTCTCTGGGCCTCTTAACGACTCGAAGTTACTTTTTAGTCTATTTCAGTTACACCTCGTTTTTTTGTCAGACGTTGCTGTTTATGACGTCGTATTTTTGGGACAATTTCTGTTGTTGGCGACGGTAACTTCACGCGTGTCATGGGCCACATAAGGTCTTAGCTTTACCAATCACCCCGACAAAGCTTCTGCTTGCCTCGGCTGCGTTTCCCATGCCTTAATATCCATTCCCTAGCCCTATAACTGACCATCAGGTTTCTGTCTTATGCGTAACGTGGCCAGCTCTATTCACTGCTAAGTTTTGAAATTGACTGATTCATTGATTTGTGGGGTTTCACGTCCCAAAACCAGCTCTGATTATGAGAGACGGGGTAGTGGAGGTATCCGGATATTTGGACCACCTGCGGTTCTGTAACGCGCACTCACATCGCACAGCACGCGGGCCTCAACATTTCGCCTCCATCGAAATCCAGCCGCCGCGGCCGAGATTCGTTCCCGCGACCTTCGGATCAGCAGCCGAGTGCCATAACCACTAGACCACCGTGGCAGGGCTGAGTTATGAAATAATTTGAAACTTCTTAAAGGAGAATGCAGAGTTTAGCTGAAGAAAGAAAGGGGGAGGGGGTGCTGACGTTGTCGTCAGGCTTTCTCAGCTGTGCTAGTTGTTTCACTCTAGGTAACTACGCGCCGTATCTTTCAATAACATAAGGCAAACTGAGTGGTCACCGTTGCAGCAGCACAGCTGCTTTTCGTACGTCCAAAACGAAAAGACGCAACCTCAAAGAGAATTCCGGTGCAAGTTAGCACATGTATTCGTCGATGCTGGGTGTATTCGGCATTATCCATGGGCACCGAAGTAAGATGAGTGACATCGCAGCTTCGAATGAAAGATGATCGCATGAACGAACTTACGAAATTGCGAAGTCAGACAGATGTCCCAACCACATTATTAAATGTGTCGGCTGGGTTTTACAATGTTAGCTTCAAGAGCCACATCAAAGATGAACGAACTCTCTTTATTTCATTCTTTCTCGTTCCCATGAACTGTTCTTCGCGCAACCTATAATTTCGGGTCGATCGCTACTTTTCCGAGAGCGGGCCGCCAACAAAGGCTGTACTTTCAAACGCACCCAATAATTAAAGATAAACCAAGTCTTTAACAAGGCATATATACAGTGCTGGCACCAAAACCCGTGTCTTTACTTCAGCGACTTTTTGCTCATATTTTAAATTAGTTGTCTGCACATTATTAGACAGAGATAACTAATCGAACGAGACTAATGTAAGTATACACAGTCACGAGTGCTTACGGGACCCGTTGTTTGTAAAAGTATCAATTAATATCATTGACAGCTGTTCATCTTGCAACCACGATATATAATATTGAGACACACTGTATAATGAGTTACCCTCTATTAATTTTGACCCTGTAGCTTGTAAACCTGCACGTACGGTGTAAAGCGCGACAGTTTCGAGTATGACTACAATTGAAATGCAATTGAATCGAAATGCGGCTGCCATGGATGGGAACCGAACCATCGTCCTCTAGCGAAGCAACGCTCAGTATGCAGCGGAAGCATTGCGAACGCGCGAGAGCGATCCCTTCAACTAAAAGCGACACGTCTCAATTGAGCGGAAATACACACCTAATGGCGATGAAACAAGCAGTGACTAAAGCTAGAGAATGCTTGACGATGTGAATGTCGTTAACAAATTGGCAACTATACCCGTCGTACGTTTCTTCCCCTTCCTTTTTTTCTTTCACGTATACAACGTAAGCCTGGCAGAAACGATACAAAGATATGCTGCATTGTTGTTTTGACATGCATTGCAAAAACTTGCTCGAAACAGGCTTCGCGAATTCTATTCGGCCATTTTGAACATGCTACTGAAAGTTAGTCTTTATTTACTGCCTTCCCCTACTCGCCCCCCGACGCACCCCTTCCGGCCCCGGCCTGTCCTCCCCCTTCGCTCAATGTTCATAAAATTAACCCTGACCTTCGTACGTTTCGCGCTTGGCAGTTTTTCAATGAACGAAGACATTAAGAATCCTTACTTTAATTCAACCACATTCGTCTAGTCTTTGTACTACGCTACGCAGAGTGCAATAAAAAAAAATGCGCGAAGGAAAACGGTTACGCGTGCATAACAACGTTTAGCGTCCCGATTTAGTAGTTTTCCCGTCTAATTTGCGTTCTGAATTTAGGTTCATTTCTACTGCCTCACTCGTAAATCATGACAGTGGTAGCGCAGGAACAATGAATTGCATATTTTTTAGACAATAGGAGACCTACATGAAGGAGACAAAACAAGCACACGGAAGGACATATATAAACAGAGAATGTATATCTCTGTAAAATAGAATTCTAGTTGCGCGGCTCGTCCTCGGCCCAGTCGACCGTGAACAACACTCGGGCGGCTTTTATGGCGCGAGTTATTCCGGTTTATTACGTCGCGCTCGAATAACCTTTCTGCAAATATATACGCTCTTTCAAAAGCGTTGATTTCCGAGCCCTATCCAACCAACCCTGCTCCTCCTCCACGATATGGTCTCGCTTTAATATGGCAAGAAAGAATAACATTGGCACGGTTTTGAGGAGTGCCTTTGTCGCTGGGATTATAACACGCATAAAAAAGGAAAATATCCGCTGAACAGCTGCAGCATGTTTGCCAGCAAATATAAAGAAAGGGTATACACCAGTTATTGATACGGTACAATGAAAGAAACAGCAATAATACGTACGAAGAAATGAGATTTGGAGGAAAAAAAAAAGGGGGGGGGGGGGCGCGTATTACGCGAGAAGCGTGTGCGAGGAGCAAGCCTATATTTTCGCGCGACGAGTGCCATTTGAATATCCCGGAAATGCGCCTATCCACAATCCAATAAGTACAGAAGGAACGGCTCTCGGAAGAAAGCCACGTTTCACTAGGACTCACGCTCTGAGGAGACGGGCAAAAAGCTTCAATAACGCAAAATCGCATCATCATCGTCTCGACCAGAAGCGAAGGAACAAAACCGGAACGGCCCGAACGATTTTCCTAATGCTGTCGTCGTTGTGTTGATGTCGATGTCTGCTTGATTCCGTACGAGCGTCGTTTCTTAATCTCCATTTTCCTTTTTCTTATTCTCTCTCTCTCTCTCTCTTCTTTTGCCGCCGCAGGGGAACGCGAGAAACACCGCTAGGAGGCGGACGAGCTCGAGAAATGGAGATGTCGGTATATCGCCACAGTTTGACCACTTTGCGGATCGCGCGGTGAACGGTGCCGCATATATGAGGAGCACGCGAGGAAAACGGGAGAATATGGAGATGCAGGGATGAATAAGAGAAAAAAAAAGGAACAGGAAAAAGAAAGCACCTGAGCGGGCGTTAGGCGACTAGCGCCGCGGCTAATGCTCCAGGCGAACGCCACGATGGAAACATTTTACTCAGCCTTCTTTCTTTCCTTTTTTTTTCTTGTTGTTTCGCTTACTAGGGTTTGCATGTGACAAATAGAAGCTGGAAGTGTGAGCGATGGTGCGTGTCCGGCTCGAATCAAGGACGCCCAGGATGCCAAGCACGCGTTGAAGAAGGGGAAGAGGGGGGGAGGGGCTCTGACGCCGTATGTCAGAGGTACACCAGGAGCGTGTGTTGTGGTGCTGCAGCTGCTGCCCTCTTTATACGCATACGCGTTAAGGAAAAACAAACAAACAAACAAACAACAAACAAACAAACAAACAAACAAGCAAGCAAGCAAGCAAGCAAGCATGCAAGCAAAGAAACAAACAAACAAACAAACAGGACACGATGGGCAGGATACACAACGAAAAAAAAAATGCTTGCAAATTTGAATTCGCGTAGAGACTCGCAGGCACGTCGTGTTGTATGACAACGCCTAGATGGACGTGCTTTTATTTGCCTTATCTCGGGGTACAGCGGTTTGCTTTTACCCCGTGCAGATCGGAACCATGTGAAACTCACACCGTCACTTCAGTCTACTCTATTTTTTTAAGCCGTTTTCGTATATGTGGTGTGTTTTTTTCCTTAAAATGTTCTCATAGCAGCCGTTCCACGTATATTTAGCACTACTGTGCTGCCTAAGTCATGCGTGCATGATATTGCATGGCTCCATGACTCGCCAATGGCGCACATGGGAAACATTGTTTACTGAAACTCACTTTATTGGCATTTTCTTCGCGCCCTCTCTCTTTGTCATCTAAGGCGTCACCCGGTACAGGAGGCTGACGTTGCAACCGGTGCCTCACTGCCACCTTATCACACAATACGTTCGCATTTGCGGCAGGGTTGACTCAGCTGCGATCCGAATGGCGTTGTCTGCGGTTTAAGTCTCAGTCGCCCGATGCATCCCACCCGAGGATTTAGTCTCAGTGATGCTCCAGCTTCTCATTATAGCCAGCGCAAGTTTACATTTGTTTAATGTTATTGGTGTCGACAGTGGATCACTCAAACTCAGTATGCGCGAACGTAAAGAGAAGAAGAAAACAACGACGGCCTTCTTGTGCCAGCGACGACTTTATTTCATCACCAGAGTTTCTCGAGTCTCACACAACGCATCACACGACGCCCCAAAGTTGACGCTCCCGTTACACCTCATATATAGATTCCTTTTTAAAATACCTCACGTCGTCATGACTTACAGCGGTATCGCTGTAGCACCCACGCGCAGAATTTCAATTATTGGGTGTTCTTTGTACTAAAGACACATTGTGCGTATCAATGCTTAGCTTCGCGATACAACGCGACCGCCATCCAAATCTATATTCGGCGCTCGCAATTTCGCCAGGAAAGCGTTCGTGTCAAAAACGTTTCGAAACTCCGCGCAGGGACTTCAAAGACGCAATCGTTTAGCAGCCGGCATTTAATTAACGTTTCGCGCTGTGCACGCGCCTACGCACGCCCCTTCTGTTCCGAACAAGACGTCGCGGCCCACTCTGCGGGGTTTAACAAAAAAAAAAAAAAGTGAGATGAAAGAGAACGAGTAAGTATACTTGTTGGAAAGAGGGAAGGCCTCTCGAAGACTCGCTGAGCCCATTACATTTCAGTTGGCAGATTCATTTGCATAAACTCGGCTACATCTCGAATATAACCGCATTTGTTTACGCATTCAAATCAGTTTGCGGTTCCACCGAGTCTGGTGCGGAAGAGAGATAAGCGAAAAAAGAAAAGAAAACGATAGAAATCTTAAGCGACAAGCATATGTAGAATAGTGAGAGAGAAAGAAAAAAAAAGAACCGCGGGAAGCGAGACTGGTGCGCCACTGGCGCGGCATCTTCCCGCGCTGAGCGATCCATAACGAGCGCAGAAACTGCATTGTCCGTGGCTGCATAAAGTATGAGGCCGTTTCCGCGCGTTTTCCTTCCGTCTCTCTATCTCTCTCTCCTCTCAAAAGCCCGAGTGCGGCGACACAGAGAAATGCGTCGCCGCATATGTGCACAGTATATCGGCGGGACTCTTGAATGGCGCCGCGACCGCCCCTCCTCGCCCACGCACTAGCGATCGAGGTCGACACTAACGTAATCACCACAGAACACCGCTGCGCCTGTTGGCGGCGTGCAGTTGATAGACGCCCCGGCACACGCGCCACGCCGCGTCCACACTTCGTCTCACTTACGTGTGTACAGTGCTAAGTGCCTTCCTCGCTGAAGCTTCCGTCAGCCAGTCAGTAGGCTATGTCTCAGTATGCGCCACTGCTATAACAACGTGCCTTCTCTCTCTCTCTCTCTCTCTCTCTCTCTCTCTCTCTTTGTTTTGCTACAGCTATGTATAGGGATCGGATGAGGAGTCCTAGCGATAGCATCCAGAATATCGCGAGCCAGTGCATTTTGTCGTTACTTTGCCGGTCGCGAGCAAACCAGCTGCTTAATTTACCGAGCCTGCTGTAGAGCGTAACGAAGGAGCTGTTAGGACGGCGCGTCTTGGCGGTACAGTAATGTAGACAGTCGTGATTCTGTTTAGCGTGCCAGCCTTTATTAAAGCGAAGCTTTCTTTGTGAACCTCTGGGCGAGTTGCTGAACGGGGCTGATGCTAATGGCAGTAGCTGTCCAGCACAAGTGACTTCCGCATACGCAGTTCGCTTTCCGGTACCATGCAGTTCTCGTTAAACCCGGCCAACGAAGGCCTCTGAGCCAGATTTCGTGAGTATCGACATCGTGGACATCATAACCAATAACAGTATGTAAGAGGCCCAGGAATACAAGTAGACCCGTCGCTGACTGCATATGAGTGCTGGGAGAGAGAGAGAGAATTAAGAAGGAAAGGTAGGGAGACTAACCGGAAATAGAGTTCCGGTTTGCTACCCTGCACTGGGGGATGGGAAAACGGAAATAAAGAGGATAGGCGCTGGGGGAAGTTCGGAAATACCACGCTCCTTAGCTGAATCGAGATTACAACCAGGTGAATTGGATTTGCCACACGTTTCTTTTCTTTCTTTATTTTTTACATGCTATAGGGAGGAAGCTGTTGGCTCTACAGATGAGTTCGCGCTAGGCCAGTCGCCAACCCGCCCCCCAGATTTATCATGCTTCTATATATTGCAACAACAGCGTTAATTGGTACACGGCGTTAAATTAATGTGCCGGTTCAAATTGGTGGTTGTATGATATGGTGATATTTAGCTTACCGGTCAGCGAATGGAAATGGGTCTTTTAGAGTCATCGTGTGACGAAAATAGGCAAACTGAGAGACGGAGGGACGGGAGAACGACGAATGAGTCAAATGTAGGTAGTTCTCGTTTCTTATCTCTAAAAGACTTATCTGTAAATGAGGATAACTTGTTAGAACAGACAGCAAACGTGAAAAACAGGAAGCGGAACAAGAACACCCATTACTGCATGAAAAGCACTGACAACGCCTGTTTGTTACAACATCTGGATTTATAGCAGAAATGATCAAAGTTGAGCCCATTGCCAAATTCTTGAAGTACAATGTAGACATGAAAGCTCAACAATATGGCAAGTACGTCGCTATGACTGAGTATGAAAAGAAAGCTAAGCATTGGAAACAGTAAAGAGAGAAGGAGTGAACGCTAGAGAGGTGGCTCAGCAAACCAACGAAAGAAAAAGAATCAGAGCCTGGACATCTAAGCAACCTCGCGATCGAACTTTTGCAGAACTCCTATGTTCTGCACGGCATGCATGTGCATGATCTCTAGCATTGCGTTAGCGTGAACTAAGCTGTCAGTTATTGATTGAACAGCGGCATACCAAATCCACACGGGTGCTTGAGCACCAATACACGTTGTGCAAGAAGACGGGTAAGTTAGCTGCTTTGTAATACATATCGCAAGAAGAGAAGTTGCAGTGCCATTATCGGTAACCGATATATCGATCACCGGTGATGACGTTGTTTTGTTGATATATTATTGCACGTATTTTTGTGACGCTGCGAGCTTCACTTAAAAAAATAAAAAAGGAACATTTGCACATTGTTTAAGACATCGCACAACGGCATTGTGCTTTGACTACCAGATGAATTTAGTTGCTACAGAATCCGTACATATTTTTTCAAAAGAACGCAGAAAAAGATTTTGCCACCATGCATGTCAGTGTAGTAACTTACTACCATAATATCAGAGAAGGCAGTAAAGTTACTCGTCAGTAGCGATGTTATTGAAAGTTACTATATGATTTTATTCAGCGCCTATATTAGCTAGTCGAACCATGATAAAATAGCTTACGCAATGCATTGACAGAGCTATTTCCTCGTTAGATCATTAACGAGTGCAAAAATCGATATGATAATATCTAAAACGTAGAACAAGTGATCTTTTTAAAATACTTTAGTCCCTACTTATTGCCACGCAAGACTATTAAATGTTAGTTAGCTTTGAATATAAAATATCATACTGACGAAAAAAATTTGGAGGATGCTTAAGCTTCGCCTTTAAGAGTAAAACAATGTAAATTCATTAAGCCCCGTTCGCATGGCTTCCTCGTAAAGTAATTATGTTTTCTGGTACATTGAAATGACAGTCCGAGCTATCATGTGTGCAGTCGTTAGTTAAGCCGTAGTTTACAATTTTTCTGACGAATTTTGTGTTGAGAAATTAATATTTTTTCTTCCCTAACGCACCTGTACATTGGCGCATTGGCAGAGGGCCCGGGTGAGTGGGCAGGCGCTTTAGGAAATGGTTGTAGCACAAGATGATCATTTACACCGTGGACACCGACGCCAACATCGACACCGACATCGACGCCAACGCTGACACCAGAATTTATGAGACACGCGCTCACTAACGCTATCGCGTTAATATGAAACGTCAAGTTTATTGCAAAGACACCGGTCTTAGATTTCATTTGGAATTTTGTTATTTGTAGAAGTTTAAATGAAATCTGCGCGTGTTGTTTTATGACACAATTGATATAGATCCGGTTTTTAAGTTTTTATAAATACAGACCCATAAGAACATGCGACTGCCTGGAGTGTTTCGTCACTGGAATGTGTAAACAGCGTGAGATGGCGGACGATCGATAAAACGTAGGCAACAGCAAGCGCGAGGTGGTGTTTCCCACGCGAAGTTTATACCAATTTACAAAGCATTTGAGTTGTCCACCACAGTCCAAGGCGTCCTCATTCAAATTATTACTTTTGCAACTTCTACAACACTGCACAGATTTAGAGCTCCAGACAATAGAGTGCAGCAGCAGGAAGGGGTGTAGGGAGGACTAGGCACACACCGCATGCAGGCGTCTTGAGTAATGCGCAGATCTGCCAACATGGAAGTTCACGAAAAAAGCTATAAGTGCGACGAGCAAGTGCTGAGGTGGGCAGGACAGGAAGAGGAAAAAAAAAGGAAGGTTCATCTTGGCTTGTCGGCCAGCGACAGAGAACAGGAAATAAAAAAAGGAAGTACAACAGCAGTTCCGGAAATTTGCAAGGCCCATCGAGGTACAGCCATACGATGGGCTGCCGTCGCTACTCCTTCGGGCCTCTTCTCGACCACGGGCGCCGTATTTGCATCGCGCAATTTGCATCCGCACAGTGCCTGTCTGCCGAGAGGGCGACGTCGCTGTTCGAGCACGCTCTCGAGAATGGAACGTGTGCGTGTGCGGGCTTCTCCGCTGGCAGCTGCTCTTCGAGCGATGGGCCATAAGATGGCACGTTTACCAAGCAAGGATGATGCTTTGGATGGGCCAACGGTAAAGTTTGCTTAGCGTCAGAAATTACGTAGAGAAAGAAAGAATGACAAAGAGGAGAACATTTCGTACGAAACTAAAGTTCGGAGAAAGAAGCGCGCGTTTTGTAGACCGATCGTTTCTGTCATGGTTACGCGGCACTAATTCTAAGATGTACGTTAGCACAGCCTTTTGTTGTCCGTCAACCGCAAAAGTTTGCGGGATCCGAAACATCCTAAAAACCTATATTACCGCTTAGCCTTGCAACATAGCCTCGAATTAAATGTTACAGCCTGTACATCGCAAAAACAACTAACCAGTGAAATGTTTAATTCGAGGCTATGTTGCAAGGATAACTAGTCATATAGGTTTTTACGAAGTTTCGCATCACGCAAACTTTTGCGGTTGACTGTACTTTTGTATACATGTAAGACACAACTCTAAAATGATGTGCTGTCTGTGAAATGAATGAACGAATAAGCGTGAGCTATTGGCTATTGACTAGCTTCTACAACCAACGCGCGCGCCTGTGTTTTTGCGTGACAGAGAGCAAAGAGGTCAAGAAAGAAACGTAATGATGTCCACTAAGGAAACACAAAATGTCTGAGAGTTGACGGTCAGAAAAGGCACTTCCCCGAAAGTACATGAAACGGCGATGTTTGGATCTCTTTTACCCGAGTGTGTTTTTGGGATCAGAATAAACAGACGTTTTCGTATGGAATGCGCGGTGTAGTGTGTTACGCAGTGGCATCGAAATAGGCTAGGTTTGCATTCAAGGAAGCGCTAATTACGTCAAGGAAAGTTTTACGAAACATGTAGTGTCAATTTAGCTGCGCGCTCAAGAATAAACTATAAAAAAAAGAGAAGTAAGAAGACTCGCTGTTCGGCGAAGGGCTTTGCACAAAGACGAGAAAGCAGTGCTTAAACAACGCACAGTGAAGACAGTGAATACATAATTTGAAGAACCGAAATAAGCGCGAATTCTCTTCTAAAAAGAGTTTGCGCTCTCTAATAATATGAAGTAAATGCTGTTAAAAAAAACAAAAAAAAAACCCAGGCGACTCGAGTAAAGTAAATGGCGGTTCTTAAAAGGAACGTCGAGGATTGTTAATTGCCTCCGCTCCCTGTGCCTCGTCGGAGGTGGCGGCGCAGCTTGTGACCTTTACAGCACTATCCGAAATGAAATATGTAAGGCCGAGGAGTTCGGTGAAGGGCACCTGGTCGTCGTATTTGTAACATTCGCGGAGGCCGTATATAACCCTGCAAGCTAGATAAAAAGAAAAAAAGGCTGATTAAAGGGTAGATTAGGAGCTCGGAATTATTTAGAAAGCCGCACGTAAAATTGATTTGCGAGATATGCGGGAGCCCGGGTTCCGAGTCGTGGGCGGGGCAACCTTGGCGAGCACCTGGCCGCGTTTTTAACACTGTTTAACACAGATGTCGTCACCACTAAATGCCCATCATCATTTTTTGATCGATTATGTGTCCATTTTCCAAGATAAAAACTTGTGGCAAAATAATAAAAAAAATTATATGTTAACCCACCCCTTATGTAATACCCCCTCGAGGGGTCTTTAAGGAAAATAAAGTTATGTTATGTTACTCAACCTTTTGCCGCGTCTCAGTGGAGCGCTTTGTGTAGGTGTAGAAGCTTTCGGCTGGTACAATGGATTCGAGAGCGATTTCGTAGTGACTTTCTTTGCCGAAGCAGGGAGAGTTGGTCGAGTTGCCAGGGATTCATCATGGAATAAAATACGACGCAAAAGCGCGGATGCAGGAAAAGGATGCAACTGTGTGGAGGCCAAAGACGGACGGCTTGGAGTAAATGCTCTACGTGGCAAAAAAAAAAAAAAAAAGTTTCTTATTTTAGGTTTGCTAATACACCAATCAAAAAGCTTTGTACCTTAAAGTGAAGCAACTGCGTTTTACGGATCCTCTTACGATATTTTAGATTGATGGACATATCAGTGTACTTATAATTATCATCACGCAGAACCTGGAGTAGCACGTCAGACCTATCGCCAGACAATCTCCAGCACTTTAATGACAGTGTTCTCTCTCTAGATTATTTTGCTTTTCTTTTTGTTTTCTTCTTAAACTTACTTTTTTTTTATATTTGCAGCCGATTGCTCAGCTTTACCTAAACATCCATAAAAACTGGACAAGATATCAGTGAAGTTATGAGTTTTTGATTACAGAGTTTCCGAACCTATGATGGCGTTTCGGGCTATGGATCAAATTTAGTATGGGCACACGTTAAAGAACTCCGGTTTGTTGAAGTCATTTCAGTGTCCCCTAAACCGACTGACGCTTCTGGAGCGTCAGAGTCGACATTTGATTGATCACGGTCGCTGGACTGTGAAAACTAATCTGCATTTTTCTGCTGTGGTGCCTTCCTAGAAAGATGATATATTGATTTGGGACCTTACATGTGATTATTAGCATGCACGCATCAAGATAGCTGCATACGATGAAAGAAAAAAAAAACGCAACGCTCTGACAGGAGAACTTAACGCGTCAACGTCTTTTCGGAAAATTTATTTTTATTCGTGTAAGTTGCACGTTGTAAACTTTTTTTTTTTCATTTTCATTGTCATGTGCCGTTGTTTCGCCCTACTTTACAAAGTCTCTATAACGTGCGCGTTTAATAAGGCTCTGGCGGCGCAGATCAATAGCTCTGATCCTATATATAATATTGCAAGAGCGAATGTTGCGCCTCAACAAAAAAAAATAATAATAAAGCCAAGGTAACTCGCTTTGTCTCGGTTAATAAATGTTCGTTGTTTCCACGAGAAATTGCTTTTCGTTCGTAACCCGTGGTCGATCTTGGTCCATTTTGCAAAGTGCTACACGGCTCGCTTCGTTGTTTTTAGGAAGGCTTACCTCGTATCGCGTGCTACGATACAAATAATAACTAAATAAAAATGTTTAATATGACGACAACGATTCCCAGTTGGCCAAAACGCACGTCCACGTTCATCTATCGACATGCGAGGCTCCTTTGTGGCCCTAATAAAAACAAATGTGCCTGAACACGGCGTTGGCCAATAGAAAGAATAAAAAAAATGTGTCCGAATCGGACGGGGTTTAGGGTAACTAAAATGAAATATCTACCGCCGCCCTTTATAAACGAAAGTCTGACAGCGTGAAAGTCACAAAGCAGTCAAAAACAAGTTGCGCACTTTCGTAAGCAATTGGGAAAGGCTGTAAAGAAAGTATTCTTTTGCCTCATGTTTTTCTTTGAATTTCAAATATAATCTGTCGATCTAACAAAACGAATTTCCGGACTGGTGGACGACCCAGCTTCCGGTGTGACGTCATACGGACAACACGCGCGCACGCGAGGGGCGAGACGTCGACGGAGCTGATATGTACACCCAGCAGCAAAAGTTTACGGGACAGGAAACATTGCATAAATCTGTTTTACCGTTTAGCCTAGAATCATAGCCTTTAATTAAAGGTTTCAGCCTGAGTAAGCTTTTTGTCGAAGCTTTACATGCTGATAATTTTAATGGGAGCCTATGTTTACTGGCTATAGGGTAATAAAGATTTGTGGAAACTTTCGCGTCCCGTAACCTTTCTTTGTTGGGCGTGAATAGCATCAACAAGATCTTCGCAATGATTCGACAGCAAGATTCGGGCTCT
The DNA here is from genome assembly GCA_013339685.2 of Hyalomma asiaticum. NCBI lineage: Eukaryota > Metazoa > Arthropoda > Arachnida > Ixodida > Ixodidae > Hyalomma > Hyalomma asiaticum. The sequence continues at coordinate 123,278,802 of CM023482.1, read as the reverse complement.
GGCACTCTGTTTCAAAACCAGACGATACGCCACGCTCGAATGCCGCCATACAGCGCAACAGAATACGTAACCTATTCCGTGCTGGTATTCCCTGATTGGTCAAATCTGCCTTGACAGTCAGAATTGACCCATCCCGAATAGCTGAATGGTCAGTCCCGTTTTGACAGGCGGAACTGGCCAGTCACGAAGGACCGTCACGGAACAGTTTTTTCCGTGTCTCATCGTACGGTATAGGGTCCTTGAATGGCTTTCGTGCAAGCCCGTTCGGGCACTCGGCACGTTTTCCACAATCCAGATGAGTCTTTGAAACATTTTTTTCGTAGAAGCAAAGGCGTTTTCATAGGTCTCACGGATTATCATCGAATTGCCGTTATACTATGTCATTCACATATTAGTTCGGATAATTTAATTTTTAAATAACCGTGAACCCAAGTTTAGTTCTTGACTCACACATACTGGTATGTATCTTCCTTTGACGATGTTTCCTTATTTCTAATGCTAACTGTGTAGGGGCGGATATCGGTGCCCTATGATGGCTGCTCCTCTTCTCCCGCTTGCATAACAAAAGTGACAATGGAAAACAAAACTAATTGAGAAAAGTTTAACACTAGCGATAAAATTATCAGATCTCCTACAACAAAGACTTAATTTAGTGACAAACCAGTCTCGTTTCTTTCCAGCGATGTTGTGGCTCGTAATTTATATTGCTTTTAAGCAATTTAAGTTAAGAGCCATACAACACCTCTAGAGTGAAACAACATCGGCCCTCACGTTAGGTGAACCGTTCGACGTGCCGTGAACACCTAACGCTCGCTTTTGCCTTCCGAAACCTCACGTGCATTCACAATGTCATGCCCGGCACCATGCCTGCAATACGTGCCTGAATCTTAGACTCTACATCCTGCTCACCTTAGTTACAGACTCTAGTGAAAATGTGCACTCTCGATTGGGGCGGAACTGTTCGTTTACTCCATTTTCCTTCTTTATATCCGCTATTCTACTCCCCCAGCGTTGATTAGCAAACTGGAAGCGCGTCTAGGTTACCCTCTCTGTCCTTTCCCTTTTCTTATTTCTCTCAGATACATTTTCTGTGGAATAAAGCGTGGCATAGACATTCTTTCGACGTAGCCGTAAAAAAAGATGTAGGCTAAGCTCATAGTAAGTGAGCTCATACCTAGTAAGTGAGCTCATAGCTCATACCGTATTCCCTCGGTAACATTGTCACTTTCACGAGATAGTACGTCACTAGCGCCGGATGCTTTCAGTCGCCTACGGGTCACATTGGTTTGGCATTTTGCCGAGCGTGCTGAGACTGCTGGCCACGAACACAGTCGTTCATGGACACCGAGACGACCGGTGCCTAGCTCGCAAACCCTCGCGACAATGAGAGTGTTACCATACGTGACCGTCTTAGAACAGGCCCTGTTGTCCTAGAAGACTAGATGACTGCGAAGTGGAGATCCCACAGTTAGGCGCCGTAATCTGGAAAGCGTATGTCACATACTCACACGTATTGCGTGGTTTTCTCGCGCGCTGTTTCACCGCTCTGCAACGACGCCATATTTGTTACATGTCTACCACGGTAGGCGACGCTGGTGTCTTCACGAGTATTCAGCTTGCCGAGTGCGCACCGAAGCCCCAGCGCTGTGGGACATCACATCCTTTATCGCACGCTCAAAGGCCTGACGTCGCGATCCATCACCCGCTGATCTCGGAAATGAGAGGGCCCGGGCACGCTTATAGCTTCAACGCTCTTATTCATTCGTTATTTATAACTACGCTTAACGTTGCTATGGTGGGGGCTCGAGCTTTCTGCGCCTGCACTTGCACATGCGTCTAATGTACGACTCTACGCTGTCACCCCACGGGGCTGGCTTCTCCTGAAAAAGAGGCTTGCTGCAGCATAGCCAGCTATACAGGAGATGCTCGAGTGCATAAAACGCGCATTTGTTAATTAAATGAGCCTGTAGTCCAGCCCGGTAAAATTTGCATGGTGGCGCTGATATCGTCAACGCTATACGAAGGCTGCGCTTAAATCTTGCAACGTACATGACCTCGGTCGGAGCGGAGTGTTCTTTCGTGAAAAGATTATAGATGTACGATGTACGCTCGTACGATTTGGCGACTACTGTAAAATGAACTACGACATTGCATTTTACAAGAATCTGGTGAAGCAGCGAGCTTGAGAAAAATACACGGCGAGATATAGAACTGTTTATTGTAAAGAAGAGAGTTTCTCTCGCATTTCTTTTCTTAAAAGCTTGAAGAAGACGTGTTTTGGCAGCTGCGCTTAAACTAGCTTGTTAATAATAATTGTACAGGAGAGAACAGAGGAAAAGATTTTCTGTCACACTACCTATATAATGCAACATTTAGATTGTGATATGATACTCTACTTTTTTTCACACTTCTTTGGATAATAACTAGAACCGCGGACAGTCTATGCTCCAAAGAACTTAGCCCAGTCGTTGAAGTTGTTGGCGAAACCTTGAAGAAGTTCGCGTGCAGTTAGACTGACCTAATATCAGTCGGTCCTGTACAGTAGTGTGTGCGGCACAGTTAATATGCCCAAATGCAAAGTGGGCTTCCATCAAATATAAACAAATTTTCGAACCTGTTTTCAAGGTCGTTTGCTATTTGCGTAATTTAAACGGCAGCTCAAGCGAGTCTTTTCAGAGACGTTGTGAGAAGAACAACATCCTTTTCCATCACTACAGCAAGAGAGGAAAGCAAACTTTGCATCACAGGAAATGTTTGAGAAGTTGTGTTTCATTGCGACGCAGTAGAGCGAATGCGTTCAAGGGCTGTCGCAGATTGCTCTCGCGAAGAATGCACTCGTAAACGAATAAGGGCATACGAACGTGCAACACGAGCAAACTGGGCGCTCGCCTAAAACTACACTCAGCGATTCACGACTGTTCTTCTGATTTACAGAGTTCGCGGAATGCAGACTGTCGTCCGTGAGAAGTAAACACAGAGTCGGCATGAGCTTTGCATCCTCAAGTGGGCGCCACGCTCTGAATTTGAAGAAACGGCAGTGCAGCGTCTCGCGCGTGGGAGAGTCGTTAATCATGATGGCAATTTTGTCCATTCTGTCACCCAGTTCGAGAACGGGAGGAGGGCCGGCGTCAACGACAAGATAATACGGTCTTTGTAAGAATGGCACCACCCGAAGTCGAGAGGGAAGCGAATACGAGCGCGCCCGAGCGGGATCTTTTTAAAAGCGCCGACGACAATGCCGTAGTCGTCAGCCTCGGGACAAAAACTGAATTTTTCGTGCCCAAAAGGCAAATAGCACCCTCGCTACATGGCTGATCGTGAGGAAGAAGAAGAAGACAAGGACGGCGAAATATTATGAAGAAGAAGAAGAAAAAGGGAGGAGGAGGATGCGTTGGGTGAGCGTGCCACGGGAGAGAGTTCGGCGGAGGCATTGTGAGAAGAGTGAAATATGGCAGGCATGTCGCTGAAGGCCTAAGCGGATTGGGCAAAGTGCCAGCGTGGCCTCCTCTTTCCAGCGCCATAGAACCTCGTTTGGCCGCTTCTGAGCCGCGACTCTGAGAATGATAGGTTCGAACTCGTTCGAGCGAGACGAAAACTAAGACCGAGAACCGAGAGAGAGAGAGAGAGAGAGAGAGTCTGAAAGGGGAGGCGGAGGAGGAGGTAACCAGCAGGGGTTGCACTGCGCGTGCCTTTGTAACCAAAAAAGGGGAACATTGAAAAGGACGGGGAATAATAGGAGCCTCAGCGTAAAAATAAGAAGATGAGCATGGAGAGACGGCAACGAGCATGTTGGAACGTGGAGGGAACGCCAGCGGCGCACAAGGAGTACGCTCCAAACCGATGGAAGCTTCACTTTCCAAATCGATGACCCACTTCCTCTTTGTATTCTTCAGTGTTCTCACCAAAGCGCGACTTCAGGCCTTCCGACTCTGCGTACACCTCCGGAGGGAAAAGTTGTAAAAACCGCGACAACAAATTCAAGACGAAGCCAAATGAACGCAGCAGACGTCTCTCTCTTGCGGGAGAAAAGAAGATGACCTGAAAGACAAAAAAAAAAAAAAATGAAGAAACAAAATGGATGCCGCAGCAGCCAAAAAGGGGACGAGACCCTCCAGATGTGGAAAGTATAGTAGAAGCATTGGGCAGCAGCTTACGCCGAAGCTCGATGGAGCAGCGGCAGCATTATAGCCCGGCTTCCATGCGGTGAGCGCCGCATTCGGAGGCACTCGGCGCAGCGAACAAACTCAATGGCGCTGGATGCTTCGCGGCCCCCGACTTCTCGTTCACAAAGTAGGATGAGCACTCTTGTGTTTTCCGGCACAGCGACGCTCCTTCCAGCTCGCGAACAACAATGAAGCGCGCTATGGTTCGACGGTCACGGTACGCGTATATAGCCATAGCTGAACATGGGCCTTCGAGCGCTCGCGGATTCTCGGTACATTCTAAAGCGCAGTGTCATAGTCTCGCTCCTGGGCCCCTTCATTGCACTCTTAAACGCATCCACGCAAAAGGCAGCAAGAACGAACTTTGACGCTATGTAGGGGGTTTATTGGAGCGGACGAGCGTAGCTGTTGCTAGAAGGCTTGACGAGTTCAGGCTCGAACTTTCGCGATAGAGCCACGCGTTAGCGATGCAAGCGAGTGTGCTGCTCCTATTCGTCGTCGAAACTGAGCCTCGGGAGAAGAACGACTATCCTGGACTACAAAAAGGTTGGGACAACGACCGGGTCATAATATTGCGTTAGTCTCTTAACGGGCACAACTTCTTGTCCACGGCGCAATTAATCTCGGACAGCTATCAATGACTCTGTGGGATGATCCACTCGTGACACTCATTCGAATTACAAGGCAGGGGCCACTGTGCTTCGATACAAATTTCATAGAGAAGCCAGGGTTGTCGCAGGCCTTCGAAGGGACCTTGAAGCGAAGACAGGCATGTGGTGATGTTATTCACGAGCATTTTTATGATGGCGTCGCTGGTCACCAGACGTGAATGCGTGTGCGACATTACGACACTTTTCAACGTTTCCGACATTCAGAGACTGGGACGCACTCTGAGATATCGTCACAGTCTGGACAGCACGCACCTTGACTGTGTGGTACACTGGCGCCAATTGCATGAGAAGGGTTCAGTCTCTCCTATTAAAGGACAGACTACTCGAGTGTCAGCGTGAGCTCGATAATGAAGTCATTGAAGGAAAACATCTATATTTGATTAAAACGGTTGCATTCTCTCATCTTTGCTTAAATGAAACGAACGGAAATACAAACGCAGACGGTTCCAGATGAGCCACGTCTGTAGCTTCCAACAAGTGTTTAAACTTCATCATTTCATTGCGCAGGTCGTTTCAAGTACATTCACAAGTGAACAACAAAGCTGAAAGTTAGTCTAAGAAAACGAAGGATTCAACGAAATTTAAAAAAAGCTATGACGAAAGGAAAATGATTACTTTAAATGCGGATGGGGTGACGAGATACAGTGTCAACAAAGTCAGGTTCAGCAAACAATGCATGTTTTGTTAAGGAAACAAAAACGCACAATATAAAAACAACACAGCATATGGAGGGTATATAAGGACCGATTGCTAGCGACGACAGCACGGCTGACGTCTAAATAGACCGTGTTTACATGCTACGTCTGGTCTTGATTAAATAGGCCCTCACGTATATGAATTCTTTGTAGCAAATGCGTCGCTACACTGTATAGTGGCCCGCCACACAGATGGAACGATGAGTACGTTTTGTACATTGTTATCCTGAGACTGCAGACTTCATCATCTACCTGCGCTATGCAATCTTTTGAGCACTGCGCTACCGAGAAACTTCTAGCCCGACAACTAGCCGACACAAATATGTATCGAAGCACAGTCAATCACGAAAAAGGGAGCCTTCAATGTGCCTTGCAACGTGACTAGTTTACATTGATGGATTTTTTAAACGAATACGATAATTACCAATTTACAATGACGATAATCATAAAAAAGAATGTTTCGCTGACTCTCATCGGGGTGCCCCTGATTGGCTGGGGGCCACTACATTAAGATAACGACGAAAAAAAAAAAAGGTGGTCACGTGAGAGTTCTGATGTTAGGCTTTTGAGAGTGCATAATTACATCCTATTGATCTGTTAACAACTCTTCCTAGCTGAAAGGAAGTTTTCCGTTTGTTCTGCTAGAATTGGATGAAGCAAAAGGTAAAAGGATCATTTGCGCCTTGAAGGCCAAGTGGAGCGACCCTAACATTAGCATCGTGATCGATAATTTCATTACGAGCTTCTCGTCCAAGATACAGTAGAAAGAAACGGGAGAACGTCTACCATGTTGCTGGCCGCACGCCAAGTGGCAAACGGAGCGTGCTACCAGAAGCCCGCAGCATCGATGCTGTTCAGCATGAAAGCTTTCTCGAAGCCTCAACATTGTGAATTTGAGATCGATTTTTTTTTCGCAGCAACAACGGCTAAGTGCTCGGAAACTGGTAGTGTGCCCGTACTACATGTGTTCCACGTAGCATCAGTGAAGTGTTCTTTGTCTGGCCATCTTCTCATTTTCGGTTTCACCCTCAGCCCGCTACAAAGGAAAGAAAAAAACAAAACTTCGAACTCCGGGCGACAAGCTCTAGCGGTTAAAAGAGATGTCTCTGTGACAGAGGGCCGTTAGGCGCCCAACGTGCGAGTGCCAACTATTAAGGCATATTACATGGTGAATCTAAAGCTGCATCGTTCGTGAAAAGTATGTGAACTAATTTTGTTGAAAGGAGGTTCAGCGTACGTTGTTTATCTCAATCTATCCCAATCTAATTCCGCTCGAACACGCTATACGAATCTGAAGTCGGGTTATGCGCTACATTATTTGGATTTCCATGTCTGAACTGCGGTATCTACGGTTTCAGGTTACTTGCAAAGGAAGTGACATTTAGTAACGTAAACTTATTATCAAAAAGGCAAAGGAATACACAATTTTAATCACATCTGTTTCTTTAAAGCACCAGGCAATATTGGGATGTATTAAATACGTCGAATTGTGAAAACGATACTAATATTAGTAATTAACATTTCTGTGTGTGGACGATGGCACCCGCCGTGACCACACACCCCTGTCTCAGTAAACGAGATCACGCTAATACATGGCCCAATCATCCAACTGTCTTTTATTAGGTGCTGAGCTTGTGTTAGGTTTGCCATTACACTGTTAGTATAGGGTAGATGAACTCGATTACAACCGTAGATGGTCATAACAAGTGTACTATGGTGCCATGGTAGTGGATCGTATTGGCGCTCTAGACGGAGAAGAAATCGAAGCAAAGAAACTGTCTCGGGAAAATTTGTGAGAATTTCTCGACAGTGTTACTTGACACCAAGTGTCTCGATATATCGTTCCATGAATGCGAACACGAAGGTGCTGAAAGCACGCGCGCCTAATCGGAAAAAGAACGCGCGCGTGTTTCTCTGTAGTCCTAGCTCGTTCTAACACTCACGGCAGCAGCCCTTTTACTTGTTGGCACAAAAAGACGCCGAAGAATAAGCATGGGATGGCGCGCATACGGAAGACACTCCCAACTCATGAACGGAAACTTACCATTATCACTCAAGCGGAAGTTATATAATTACTGTATTTTATCAGTACTGACACATGGGGCAGATACTTGGAGAATTACAAGGAAGCTAGAAAGGAAGTTAAGAACCACACAGCTGGCGATGGAACGAAAAATGATAGGCGTTACTCTAAGAGATAGGAAGAAAGCCGAGTGTGTTAGGGAACAGACATGGGTAGCCGACATAATAGTCGAAGAAGAAAAAATGGACATGGGCAGGTCACATGATGAGATGGCTAGACAATCGATGGACAGTTAGAACGACGGAATGGATACCAAGAGAGGGTAAGCGCAGCCGTGGACGACAGAGAGTAAGATGGAGTGACGAAATAAAAAACTTCGCAGGCATCAAATGGAATCAGCTCGCACAGGACAGGAAAGGACGGAGAGCACTGGGAGGGGCCTTCCTCCTGCAGTGGACATAAGATGGGATGATGATGATGATGATGATGATGATGATGATGATGATGATGATGACAAAAAGCAGTGTGGTTCCGTTAAGGGAACAGAGCTGCCAAGGCAACACAAGTGGATACAGGAAGGAAGGATGGAAGGAAGGAAATAGCAGAGAGGCAAAGCCAGGGATGTTAACCAGTGCAGGACAACCGGTATGCTACATTGCACAAGGGGAAGGGCACAGCGGAGATTAAAAGATGGCAAAGAGAGAGAGAGAGAGAGACAGAGAAAGGAAGCACATATAGCACAATGTCAGAGTCATTCGCTCCTGCATGGTATGCAACATCGATGTTACAGTCGCCCGTGCGAGTCCGTTTACTTCAGTAACTTCAGCACTGCCTTCGATGGCTTCAGCTGAGACGGCCGGATACAGGACATTCTTTTGCACTCGTGGGACTTAATAAGTCACGATACAGCGGCCATCACCACAAAATATTTCTACGCATACTAGGATTTATACAAGGCTCAGCACAAAAGTACAAACACTTGTGTAGTTTAATTCACGTTTTACCAATGCAGACGTGGTCAATATCCGCACGTTCTCGTGACCCAACGTCTCTGACACATCCAGAGTACCGTCATGCCAAATTCCGCTTGCATTCTCGCGTTTTACCGGGAGGTCTTTACTCGTGGTTATTCGGGACGGCACTTCCACACGCATTAGTCCGCGTTGAACGCGTTTGAGTGTAATGGGTCGAAAGTCAACATAACGCGATTCTCGCGTCTGATATCGCTTTTGTCTGTTTGTTTGTTTGTTTGTTTGTTCGTTTGTTTTTCAAAGGTAAGCGCTCGCACTAACCGCAAGCGACGCATTTCCGGCGGTTCGCGTCCTATCGAGCGGTACAAGTGAGCGGTCGTTTCAACCGGATATGTCGGCCTTCGGACGACGCCGAATTCGATTCGCTCTAAGGGCGGTCGATTTCGAAGCTCTAGGGCGACTGTGTCGTCGGGTGTGTACGCGCGAGTTTGTGACCGGAATGCATCCTTGCGGAATTGTAATTGTCGTTTGCGTGTCCAATAAACGCTTGACAAAAAAAAAGAGAGAGAGAGAGAAAGACCTTTGCGCGAAAATCGACGCGGTTATTTGTTCCGGAAACGTCATACAAGTACGAACTGAACTCTAGTTAGAGCGTTGGGCCGTGCATTTTCACACGCTTACACGCCACGGTAAATGCACGAGCTATCGTTACCGACGAAGATGATGGGAGGGGCAGGGTGCGCTGGTAGCACAACTTCCGGATATGTTTGCTAGGTTAAGTCTTTAGACTAGGTTAAGTCCACAGACTAGCAAGTATATCGGGCAGTTTTGTTAAGGTTTGAGTGTTGTTGTAAGGCTCTTGCGTGTCACCAGATGTGTATAGGTATCTAGTTAAATTTTTTTTCGTTTGCTTCGTCTCTGGTGCCGTCTAATCTACCGCTTAACAAGGAAGGACAGAAAAAAAGAAAGTTCAGATGAAAAAGTAATTCAGCAATACTTCAAAATTTTGTTGTCAAACACTGACGAATTAGACTTCAGCTTCACGGAGAGTTGATGCGGACCGCCTGTAACGAACGCGTAGGATTATGTTCCTCTGCATTCTTGGAAATTTTAGTGATTTCATTTTGTGCTACTTGTAATAATCACATAGTGTGCCCCCGTAAAGTGACAATGAGGAAGTTTCTCTTTCATCTGTCGTATGGTGGTGATGCCTGACACGAAAGATATATGAGGCTCTACTTGTCCTTAATTAGTCCGCATTATATATAACTAGCGATGGCACAATTAGTTAAATTCTACGTGGGAATTACAATTAATCGTAAACGACAGAGGAAAAGGAATTTTAACACGCCTAGTCTATCCTTAGTGGGTGACTTTCCAATGTGCGTGTTAAAGCTATTTCTCTCCACGGTCATACTACCTCTCAGCAATCGACTCTCACTCGTTCGTTAGAAATCGCCTCCAAATCGAACCAATTCACACAATCATGGAAGCACGCGCGAGCTACGCATTTTTGTTTTCGTCTTTGTCTCCGTCGAGATTCATCGACCTCGTCAGTTTTTCGAGTGGCATCTCGCATAATGAACATCAAGCATGTGAACTCGTGCCGAGATCCTCAGAATGCGATCGAGCGATTGCTTCATTACGACGAGCCTGTGTGGGAATCAATTCAGGCGAGAAAATCGTACAGATACAAATTTAACAAAAAGAAAAAGAAGGAAAAACCACGAAATGGGGCACGCCGCAGATCACTAGTACTCACGCCATGTGCCTCTTCTTATACGAACGAACTAAAGAAAGAAAAAACGAAAAAAAAACGAAAGAAAGAAAGAAAGAAAGAAAGAAAGAAAGAAAGAAAGAAAGAAAGAAAGAAAGAAAGAAAGAAAGAAAGAAAGAACCTCGACGCTTCGATGTTGGGTGGCGTGCTCGAGCATAACTTCTCAGCAATGCCCGGGGTATACCTTGCCCCTTTCTCGATAGTTTCGCCGATGTCTTCGTGGGCGTTAAGCCTTTCGCGTATTGACTTACAGTAGAGGCTCTTAAGTGGCAGTAAGAGAAAGCATTGCGTAGGACGAGAAGATACAGTTATATGCCTTTCTTTCTTTCTTTCTTTCTTTCTTTCTTTCTTTCTTTCTTTCTTTCTTTCTTTCTTTCTTTCTTTCTTTTCTTTCTCTCGAGTCTCGAATGGCTAGTTGGTTAAGCAATAGTGCTACTACTACTACTATTATTATTATTACTACAAGTTATACAATATAGAAGAAGAATTCCTAGAAATTATTCTACCGCTTAATAGACGTAAGAGGAAAGGCGAGGTCTTTGCGTTCTATTACCCTTAATCGTTATGCAACTGACGAAGATGTCCTGTTTTTAGTGTCATGGCTTATCACTCGTGTTGTTCATGCATCCCCCTCTCCCCACCCCCTTTCCAAGCCAATTTTGGTAGAGGCAATGTGAACGAAACAGGAACTTTTTATTTTAAGAGCGGAGCTCTCTATATGCCGAGCGTAATCTGTCTGGTCTAGACAAAAATATTCGTCATCATCAAATATCCTGAAATACGCGTAGTCGTCCTATGTACACTGCATATGCTCGAGCGTTTCTTTCTTCTCATGCCCTCAGCCCACTGATACATAAAGGCGGATGGGTTTCATAGCATAGCATATATTGGTATAGTATAGCAAGGGGGTGGGAAAGAAAACTGAGCATGAAGAGGGAACCCCGGCGAGCTGTGAGTCACCTCACGTTGCCATATTAACCAGGAGCTTTCGTGTTGTGGTTTATTTGCACTGAAAATTAGTTACAGACTTTGATCCAACTCGCCCACCGAAGCATCTTGCTAAACCAAGAACAGTTGTGCAGAGCCATGAATAGCCGCGCTCGACTCCGCCGAGCCATGCCAAGCACGTGATAGTGTAGCCTTGTATAGTAAGTAGAGTATATAGCAAGGGTGTGGGTAACAGAAGTGCGGGTGAAGAGGAAAAGGAGAAAGGGGAGGGTCGAACATATCTTAGGCACGTACTGCAGTATAGTAATGCAAGGGGTGGGAAAGGACGGTGAGTGCGAGGAAGAATGATGTGACGGCGACGAGGAAAAAGAGGAAGAGGAGTATTACGTCACAATCGGACATTGCCCGCCAAGCCAGTTTGAACCCTGACACGTGAGGCAAATCACGAAACATGACGCGAAAGCTAGTCACGTGACAAATCCCGCGGTTTAGTTGACCTTGAAGGAGATGGACGAAGCTAGGTCAGCCACAATCCCCGCTCCTAGCGTACCATTTTCACCACTAGTATAAGCTGTCCGCATTCTTTTACACCACATCATTGGTACCATAGTTTCTTGCCATCGTTTTTTTCAAGGCCAGTTTCAGATGAGACATATAGGAGCTTTCGCCTTAATTATAATGAGCGATGCGCTGTAGTGATGCCGCGTACCGTAGTGAACAGAGTGTCAACAGTTACATAAAGGACGTTAATTAATTTATGCGTGCTTCCAAGGCTCTATAACAGGCAAGAAAACTACAGAAGCGACATTCCAAAATAAACATGCAATAAATAAACGAGAGCCTAAATTAACGTGTAATCTGAGACGCACGTCCATGGCACTGAGATGACGTCGAATGACAAGGTTGGGGCGCACACGAGCCTCGGCGTGAAGTGTGCCTACGGCTCTCCTCTGCGTGTTGAATAAACGTCGTGCGATGGCAAACAATAGCAGCGGAAGAGAAGGTTGACGTGGGTCGGCCTTAATTAGGGTGAAGCTCAGGAAACACAAGGCGCCTTTTCTTTTACCACGCGCTCTTTGCATTGACGGTAATAAGGAAGAAGAATGGAAAGTTCTGATTCTCGCCCGTCGTGTGTGTGTGTGTGTGCGTGTGTGTGTGTGTGTACACGCACGATCAAATGCGTTCACCAGAGCTGGAGCTACGAGCAACGCCGTCAGCCGTCTGTGTGTTCGATCTCGTGAGCAGCTTGGCTGATACAATACACCAGAAATTTCTTCGCACGAAACGTGAGCGCTTGACGAGGAACAAGGTCCCGTCGTGTGCCCTTTTATATTTCAGCCTACACGACCATATGCATTTTTCACAGTAGCGTACATTTCGTTAGTCGCTCGGCACGTCAGTAACGCTCCGCAAAGCTAGTAATGTTATCAGGGCACACACGGTGCCGTGTGTGCCCTGATAACATTACTAGCTTTGCGGAGCGTTACTGACGTGCCGAGCGACTAACGAAAACGTTCTGGTGCTGTGCTTGTCTCGCCGTTCTTACTCTATTCTGCTTCACATGCAACTTGAACAAATATTCATCTCTGCAGTAATCTATACATGCGCATATTCAAGCAACATTATTGGAAAAGGCTGGTTGAAATGACAGACAGCTTCAGAACACTGATTCGTAGACTGATTGCTGAATCAGAGGCTGATGCCTTCAAGGTGTTTGTCGCTTTAAGGAAACGACCGTGCGATTTGTTTTTATTAGAGCAGCGTGCGTCCAGAAAGAAGAGGAGGAGGAGGAAGAGGAGCGGGCGCCGCACGGGTGCCGGAGGTATATGTGCATTACGAGGCTATTAGTTATTGCGTTTAGTTCCGGGAGCACTGTACACGACGCGAGCCTAACACTTGACGCGATGTGTAGCGATCTGCTTGAAGGGTTCGCCAGGATCCTCCGCGAGCTGCTTTGAATTTAGAGATAACCTCTCAAGCTATTGCGAATGGTACGCTACTTCTTTACACGTGCGATTCATGATGCACCGCATCCGCTGCGCTATGTGATCTGGTTCAACCGCATGAGAAATACGTGCCCGTGGTTACGGCTCGAAAGAGAAAGGGAAAGACGCTAAAAATCAAGCAAAGTGCATAGGAAAATTGAGGCTTTATGTGCCATATTCGCCATCCTACGCAGTAGAAAATTGTTGAGACAATCGGAGAAAGTCAACAGTTCAAATGAGCACCGGAGTTGACGATGCAACTAGACTGATAAAATGTCAAAAGGCTCGGAGGCCTGTCGGCACTAGCATGTACAGCATACTTCGATTGATGTAGCGGGTCTCCTCTTCTGTACTCACGCTTTCAAAGTCTACGAAAGTTATAAAGGCACTTGTTCACACCTGGGTGGTGCTCAAATATCTAAGAACGAAAGTCAGACTACGTATAACTGCGCAGTGAGTTGACCTACACGCCACGCATCGATTGCTTTCTGAGCTTTTGAGAGAAAGCTGAGTATCCAAGCGCGAACGAAGCAGCCGTACGCACGTTGCATTCAAACACAATACAATGATCGTACACAGCCGTGTGCGCTATGCCGACGCCTCAGCAAGGCCTCGTAACATTGGTCACACTGCACAAGACTGTCGAAGTGAGGCAAGAAAGAAGCGGCGCCAGGTCCCTGAGACTTTATCCTGAGCACATAGAGGGCGACATTCGCTTACTCTGCAGGCTTTCGCACGATCACAGCGGCTGTACTTTTCTTTTGTTAGCATCGTTCTTCTTTCGCTCGCTCTCTCGTCCACGCACGCAAAATGGATGAGCGAAGAAGACCGTGGCAGCGTCAACAGAAGCAGCGGACAGCGAACCAACGTTTGCGCGGAACAAGCGGATTGGGTTTCCGCGTGCCTCTGCGGCGCTGCTGCTGCTGCTGCACGAATGCGTCGCGTTGGCCCTGCACGCTTCCCAGCATCGCCGTGTCCTTTGTCGCGAGAACACTTTTCTTTTTGCCTCTCCCACCGTTTCTCTATCTCGGGCACTTCTTCTTCTGCAATGCGCGCCATAGAATGTCGGCAACCGCCGCCTGCCCCCGTTCTCCTGTGGGACCACCAGCCGCACGCGAAGAACGCCCGACATGCAAGGGAACAGCGCCTGACGCATATGTGGCGATGGAGCTTGATTAAAAACCCAGCGCAGCCTGCGGCACATATATTGCAGCGCCGGCGTGTCGTTTCTCTTTGTCGGTGGCCTATCTGAATGACCTTCATTTCGACTTACTTTTTTGTTCTTTTTATTTCGTGACGTCGCGCCCAGCGACAGCACGGCGTTCCGTCTTCATCTTGTGACCTTGGCTGTCCAGCTCGTCCTTCTCGTTCTGCGTTGGACCTGCCCTAATGGCTTGGGGGTTATAGCGTTGTGCCGCCGTGCACGATGGCGCCGGTTCAATTCTCGGCCGTGGCGGCCGCATTGCAATGGAAGTGAAATGCAAAACTGCTGGCACATTTAGATTCTTGTGCACGTTAAAGAACCCCGATAGTCAAGATTAATTCTATGGCCTTATGATCAGATTCCGGTTGTGGTACGCAAAACCAGGATACAATCCTTTCTATATATACTGTTTTACAGATGCGTTTAGGGATCACCATTTTGGATTGAGTACGTTGGTGCTCTTGTAATTGTAATCCAACAAGCATACTGCATACGGAGACGTGCGAAAGCGTCCGTACAGGTCAATTCGGTGTTCTAATGTGGCTTGAACTTGGCATCAACAATTGCATCGCTAAAAAATCTTGTGTATTAAAGCCTAAGGTCGCTAATAAGCTTTAAAATAAAATTGTACGTGGTTGGAGTACTGAGAACAGATGTTTTTGAGGCCTGCAACGCCTTTAAAATTTGTCAGTCTACTGCGAATACTGGATCTTCCAAAGCAAGAGGCGTGTTCTTGTTACAGCCATTGCGGTCAAGTCGCTGTGTGATCCTAATTTAATTCTCTTTCACTTTATTAGGTTCTTTCCCGAAGAAAAGGAACAGCGAAACTGCCATTGACGAAAACATTACTGGGCACATGATATCCGTTGACAATGTTTCATATTGAAAGTCACTAGGCGTATCCCGGCTCGCGTAGGTATTTTAACATCGACCCAATACAGTTTATCGGTAAGCAATAATACGGCGGAGTTACACTTTCCCATTGTGTCACTTTCGCCGTAGCTGCTTGGGAACATACGGCTCGTGCCCGTATTTCATACGTTCTTCTTGCATTCTGCCCGACCTCAGCGCTTTCAATATCTCGCCGCATCCCTCGCGCTCTTTTTTTTTATTTCTTATTTTCGGTTCGAGAAGCTTTCCGGTGGAAACAAGCTTACGTTCGATCTCGCTCAAGCCAGCGGCTATATTGAATTTCCATACGAGCTTGTGTCTGCCCTCTCCCTGCTCCCCCTTTTATCCCTCTCTCGCTGAACCCCACGCCGATCTCTCCTCCCATAAGTCCCACGTGCATTGACGCGCGTACATTGGCTTGAATACAATCTCATTCAGACGTCTCGCATTCGCTAGTCGCTTTATCTCGATTCGTTCTGCTCGCTTTGCTCTTTGTGCTTTTTATCGGCGCTCAAAACAATCTCTCCGATCTCGGGTGCGTAGCTGGGCCAGTGAGACAGCGATTGACGAGATGAAAGAGCGGAGATGACGTGACGAGCACAAAGCGGCGATTCAACTGCAGCCAACGCGTGACTTTTCCGTATCGGTTTATTTTGCTACTTTGGTGACATTATGTTTGTGGTGCTCCTTTCGCGACGAATGTAAATGAAGTTAGATATCACGAGTGTAAAATGTTTTTTTTTTTAGCTATGTCTGGAAATAAGCGACGCATTGCTTTAGAACAATCTGAACCTGAAGCTTTCACTTTTGGATGTAGAAACCGATAGGCGATGTGCTGACCTTAAGATGCAGGTCCTAAACCCTTAACCGCTTTCCCAAAAGTGTAGGGTCTCATACTGGATGCAGGCTGACAGCTGCCACCGAGAGGGGTACAAAGCCCGCCTACTCTTTTGGGAAAAGGAAATAAATAGAAGAGAGGAAGAGGGAAAAGAAAATAGAAAGTAAAAACTGACGAATACAGAGACAAAACACAATAAAAGCAACATACTCCTATAAACAGGCCAGGCCAGTAGCTTCTATAGAAACGCTAATAGCGCTCGATGGTCCTGCTATTCCCACTACTATTCAGGCTTATTCTCACTGCTAATTAACACGCGGTACTATCAGTACATGCCTTGTCTGTTTTGTTAAGGCTCGGCGCTGTTAAGTGCACGTCCGCGCATTAGGGACAGTTAAAGGACTAGAAAGAAAGAAATAAAATACAAGGCTTTTCACAGAGGGGGGAAAATTCAAACCACGGGACATCCGAATACGCCATTTTCATGGCAGGAGATCTCTTCAAGTGAAACACCCTCTGCGGCGTAAAATACGAAACAAGTTTACGGACTTCCTTTTTCTGTTTGAAAGACACGGGATGGTAAATTCTTCCCTCCACCGCTTGGGTCCTTCTGAGTACATGAGACGCTAACCTAACATTACTAGAATACTTTAAATGGAATAACACCACCGTAAATGACGAGCAGCATCTGCTAAAGTAATTTTTTCTATGTTCAACTTTTTTTCTCGCTTGAAAAGTGTGTTTCTTTGAATGCGGAATTGCGTTTTATATGTGCCGCCCAGAAAAATCGTTTTCGAAATTTCCGACAGCAATTTCTTCATCGCTGACACATGCTTCAGTCAGCGATTAAGGCTTTTCTTTTCTTTTTTTAAGATAACGGCGTCCGTTAACTTTTTAGAAGCGCCAACTTTCCGGGAACCGTAGCGTTAAAGTTTCGCAAACCATTCCGCTCTTGCATTGCAGCTCTTCTTTTAGCACAGTAGCCTGCGTAAAACGACAAAAACTTACGCATGTTAGCTGTATGTTTATCTCAGAAATGTCGAAAGCGGCGGGTAAGCTGCGTGCGTAAGCGGATAACATTATTCATTCCCGCTCACATGGTTTAGAAAAAAAAAAAAAACATGGTCGCGATTGAGGAGGGGAAATGCGTTTTGGAAAGATTACATCAAACGATAAGATGCGTAGGGGGACGTTCCAATTCAATGGCAGTGTTTTAGCTGGATGTGCACACACTGATTACATCATTAGGTCAAATGCGATCGATTAACATTTACCAGCAGTTAATTTTCTTTGAAACAATCGGCAAACGAAGCGGGCCGCAAGAAGCTAACGCACCGAAGAAGTTTTGAAAATTGAGCGGACATTGTTTTCATGCTTGTAGGTACGTTATAATGCCATTGTTCAAACGAATTTCCGCCGTCCTAGCTTAGCGGCAGTGGTGTGGCCCTGTTAAACACGAGGATGTGGGTTCGACTGCCGGCCGTGATGGCCGTGTTTCGATCGCAGAAATATGCTGAAAGCTCCAGTGTATTTAGACTACTGTGAACTCTAAAGGAGACCAAGTGGCCAAAATGAATATAAAGTTCCCGATTGCAGCGTGCCTTGCAGTGATAGCACCGAAATTTTTCGGTATCTGATATTTGAGTTTGCCTCCTAGATCTCCTTCCGGTTTCCCTCCTAGATTATTCTAAATCTAGGTGGAAACGTAAGCGCTGGCGCAAGCACTATCGTCAGGGATAGTAGTGGATTACGTTTACACGTTGAAAACCACTCGAACTACAACCTCACGAGGACGTGAAGACATACTGAAAATCGTCGTGGCCTTCATCGCGTTCATGTGCCGATAATTTTTCGACCCCTTCTTTTTCACCTTATTGTTAGATTCATGTCGTATCGTGAATAATTTTCCGAACTTCAGTCGAACGGCATTGATAGAAGAGCTCTTTTCCGTACTCGGCATCCTAAGCTCTGAAATGCAGTCTGGATACTTTACGCAGTCTGCATATCCACGACTAGAAGAACGTGAAAATATTCTAGAAGCGAAAATATGAAACCATTGTGCGCCTATAGTTAAGATACGGTTTACACGTGTTGCAGAAGCAGCAGATCGTAACGAATCTGTGAGTGCTGGTGTTAGTAATGAGCGAAGGCGTTCAACGCGTTCAAGGCGTGGTTAGTGCTTCTGCCTTTCACTTATTATTTCTCTTTATGCCCCTATTCCTGATTTCTCTCAATGCCCCCATACCTCTATGGTCTGACAGAGGAGGGTAGGAAATAGTAGAGAGGGAAAGGCAGGGTACTTAACCAGTGCAGGACAGCCGGTATGCTACCCTACACGAGGAGAAGGAGGTGGGGGAGATCGAGAAAAGAAAAGAGGGAGAGCGAGAGAAAGATGCAGATAAGTGGAAGGCAGGGAAGTTAACCAGGTTTGCTACCCTGCACTGCTGCAAGGAAATGAGCAGTGAGGCGAAGGAGAGAAGCTAGTTCGCTCCTGACCATCTCAGGCTGCTCGAAGAGTCGCGTTCACCCCATGAGGCACTCCATTCGATGCGGAGTGTTTCGAGTGGTCAGAGACAGGAAGGATAACTGAATTGACTTCTCCAAACCAGCGCTCACAGAAGAACATTAAGCGTTCAAAAAATAATATGCCTTCGCGTAGGCTCGCAAAGATCAGTAAGTGCAGTAACACTTCTGTAGCATCATCGTCAAAAAAGATGACACATTTGTTGTTACCTAAAGAAGGAGAAAACAACGCCATATCTAGGTTATGCGCTTCTTCCGGAGATGTCTACGACGTACTCCTCCAGCCTCCTTGCTCGGCGGTTACCAAAATGTCACTGCGCAGCGTTAGGGAGATAGGGATTACGCCTCGCCCTATATAGTGCGAACTGGCGCCCATACCAATGGCAGGGCTCAGATGGCCTCCATTGGCGACCCGATCACCGTCGCGGCAGCAACGCCCTGACCGCGCAAAGGCCCACTGACCCTGATTGCAGCGGCCGTATCACACGAGTGGTACGATCGCGCTATGCAGGGCGGCGGTGCTGTGCTCTCTTCACTTGCGTATTTGTCGTGTCCCGTTTCTGCCCTTTTTATCGCTTTCCCTCCACCCGCCCATTTCGTGACGTTTAGAGAGAATCTGGCAACGACGACGTCATCGTGTCGGCAACACAGTTCGCGGTGACAGCGACAGTGCATCGCGTTTCTATGGCAACCATTCTGACGACCGAATGAGTGGGAGTTCCCTTGCATGAAGGCTCGGAGGCAACGCCCTTGGCGCTATGATAGGGGTACAAATGAACGTGTAGCACGGGCACAGAAATGCAACGAGTGCGTCTATTTTATAGGTGCGCCCTTCTATAGCCCGAACGTATCTGCTACGCTTAGCTGCTTCTGCATGAACCTTTCGACTTCTGCACCTCTTTAGCACTCTTTTTAGACAACCTATGGGGAAACGTCACCGACAAGAAAACTGCGGCACTGCACATCGCATACTTTCCTGCGCTCTGGGTTCTCTACAAAAAAAAAAAAAAGAACAACAATACCAACAAGTCCATCTATCAAACCTTCCGCGTCCACCTAACAGCACGACCGACTGCGTTCAAAAACTGAAATCGAGTTTCAGGCCTCATGTCCGTACTTTGCACGTATTACATATGAGTACACCGCTTGTTGAATCTGGAGGGTTTATTGCACTTTAGAAAACCACAAATTGCTCTAGACTGAATCAGAAGAATTTTATCACCAGATATTGTGTGCGATATATCTAAATATCTACAGGTTATATATATGTCAGCACATAGGACCGGCGTTTGCGATGCTAATCCCTTCCATTCTTTTTATAGCCTTTTTTTCCTTCATCCTTAGGTCAAAGTACACATTCGTCAATATCTGTTTGGCTTAATGAATACATTTTAAGAAAATTCCCCGTTTGAAGGTGTGTCCTTAGAAAGACTAAATTAAATTTCTCAGGCTATCCATATACATAGGGCTTAGTTTGAAAAGTCACAGTAACATGTGCGCTGAGAAGTGTGAAGAAGAAATTGCGGTGTCACACAATTACATTTGTACCTCCCTTGTATTTCCTAACTTGTACAAGTCGTTTGCTATGCCAAATACATGCTACACAGAGTACATATTCTTCTTCTTCAGTTTGTTATTTCTTAATGACGTGTCCTCCTCCAACTCCCCACCCCAACTTCCCGTGCTGTCTATAAACGTCTTTAACAAGAAATTAAATTAAATTATGTTCAGATGTGAACACCTACACATTATTACCACGCGAGGTTGAGCAGTCCGCTCTGCCACATGCGTTCAACCGTCGTTTCAACTCGATATACGACTATCGACTTGACATTTCGCTTGAGAATGATGGCAAACGGTGAACCCGGGACTCATTAATTTCCCGTCTAGACGGGAAGCACAGTTTGCACATTTTACCGATTTTTTTTTTTTTACTGTATTCTCCGCAGTAGGGGAACTAAAGCAAAACAGTCGATCACGCGTAAAGCACCTTGACAGCCCAGGTTACGTTGTCCTAATGAAACTCTAGATATAATGTGCGCAAGTTGATACTAATATTACCTCGCGTCGTGCCTTCGCATCTTTCTTTTTTTTTTTTTTGTCAGATTATAAGTTTGTTCCTTTGGGAGATCCCAGTTATCATCAAACGAAGCGTAGGTTGCTTCACAGCAACTTTTGCGCGAATATATTGCTTGAGCGCACATGAACATGAAACAGTTGATGTTCTGCGAGGCCTCGATTAATAACCTTCGCGATTAGTTAGTGGTGATAGACAGCACTCCGTTTATTTCTTTCTACTTTTTTTTAAAACTTCACTTACTTCAAGTCAGAAAACGCTGGATGTTCGCTATTTCTCGAGTCGACCTCCCGCCGTAATTAGTTCCTTAGGACATACGCGAAACTTCAATAATCTCACAACTCAATACTGGCGTGTCCAAAAACGAGTTCGTTTCGCTATCTTACGTGAATATCTCTAGAAAGGCTATTTCATTTCATGTGCAAACTTTCCCCCGTCATCTCATAACCTCTGCGCTACAACGTTTTTAAAAGGGCCTATTATCGTTTTAGCACTTGGTAGTTTTTAGCGCATACGCAGCACATATACGCAGACCGCGGGAGGGAAATCTCTTGCTCGAATCGATTTCCCAATCCGATTTGTTGTTACGTGGGGTTTAACGTCCTAAAACCAGCTCTGATTATGAGAGACGCCGTAGTGGAGGGCTCCGGAAATTTTGACCGCCTGGGGTTCTTTAACGTGCACCGACATCGCACAGCACACGGGCCTCAACATTTCGCCTCCATCGAAATGCAGCCACCGCAGCCGGGATTCTATCTTGCGACCCTCGGATCAGCAGCCGAGTACCATAGCCACTAGACCACCGTGGCGGGGTCAATCCGATTTCTAGACACTTCGTTTGCGATATAGATGCCACACAAATGAGCGACACCTACATGTCTCGGAAAATGTGCTCTCTTTGTTTTCTTGTTTGTTTCCTCAAGTCCACACAGAACGTGCGCCTATTTTTTCCAACCACGCGAAAGCAAAACCTCGTGCCTCCCTGCTTACGGACTTGTACGTGCTATTTGGTGCCAAGCCCACACGCGCGCACAGAGAAAGGGCACTGTGTCAAGACGACGAAAGAGCCCTTACACTTCCCTGAACGTTCAACTTTCAAGTGGTTTAGCGAGCACTATAGGAAAGGCTCCACAATCTTGACATGTTGTTTACACAGCACTGCATCGCTTGATTAGCACAGTACTACAAACTTTAGTGTTGGGTGGCGCGAAGAAGCCGCTCGGCGTCCGTAAATTATTTCACGCGTGCCTCGAATGCGCGTCGTCGCGTTTATATGTTGCAGAGCAGTCAGCTGCGTCTCTAGTAGGTACCATATTATTCGCGAGGCTGCTTAAGATTTACAACGCGCTTAGTGGCTCCGTATGGGAACAGAAAAGTAATGATATGTCCACACTATTAGTGCCGCAAGTACCGAGTGACACTTTTGCTTCTTTGGCAGCACGTCCCGTTTGTCTCCGACTTGAGAACGTGTTAGAAGATGACTTGCGAGGAATATAAACTGTACGACAGAGCACGTGTTAAGTGTTTTATATGACAGATGTGACACCAGAGCGCACGTCTTTTATGCTAAAGAAACATTCAACCGTGAGGACAAATGATAAAAATTAATTAATGACTGTCTAAAAACTCACATGCGGCTATACGGTACTCCCTCTCATACGATTATGCGGGTGTAAGCCACAGGCAACAAGGAAATACAGAATTCACGGGAAGCTCAAACCCGCGTTGTATGTGAGTGTCGTGCTCATGAAATGAAACAGCTCACAACACCGCTGAGGTGCGTGTTCCACCAACAGAAACCTAAGACAAGGATTAGGGTCGTCTACAATCTTTTTTTTTTCTTTTGCCTTTCATAACATGGGACTTAATACTTCAGCGTACGATATATACACGACAAGACAAAGCCTCAATACAAAAAAAGAAAATAAAGGCTATACACGAAATTAACAGCGATATTGCAGATGCTCCTCAGACTTCTTTTCGGGCACTCATGATTCACTGCGTACAGTAGCATATACTAATTAACGAGGTAATAGCGCGCCTACGTTAGCCATGTGCCAGACAAACAACCAAAGGGATACTAATCCAATTTCACTTTAACATGGAGGCACTCAATCCACAGTCAGGTGTTGAAAACCAAAGCAATTTCTTATTCATTAATCGTCGACACGCATCGCGAAGTGTACATTTAGTCTTTGACACAGGTTGAAAGACTTCATCGCGATGTTTTCGTTACACGCCTCACGCGAAGGGTATTCGTTTCGAGACGATAGACAGAGAGATGGAACGGCAAAGGAAGAGCTTGGAGATTGACCACGTGACAGCTGGTTTGCTACCCTAGATGTTCAGATGGAAAGCGAGTTAAAAAAAAAGTAATGAAATGAAAAACGAAGGAGAGACTAAGTGGTGTGGGCGCGCACATCATTAAACAAGCCCTACGAGTTTTCCGTATACTGTCTGACCTCAAGCTATGTCTCTCACCCCATCTCTCAGTCGCATGGATTGTCGCAAATGGTTGAAAGGTGAACTAGAGCGTGCGAATAGACCAATATATGCTTTCTTCGAAGTTTTCGCGCCACAAAATAGAACAAGCATTATTTCTTCACCGAGCCGCAATCTGCCAGCGTCGCTTGAGCAAGGAGGGAATGTTTGACGGCAGCGAAGCAGGCGACCTAGCTTCGATGAGCAAACGTTGGCAAAATGTTATGCGAGACGAGCACGCTGCGGGCTGCTTCTTTCAACATATCATTCCACTATGCACTTGCTGCAATTTGCACACACTAAATAAAAAAAAATGCAAATACCAATTCCTCCCTCTTCTTCCACAACGTTTTCACTTTCGCTTGCTTGGCAACAAGAGCAGCGCGTGCTGGTCCAAAGGTACCATTTTTTTTTCATATTCATCATTTTAATAATAACAAAACGGAAACATCTTCCCTGGGACAAGCGCTTTTCTGCGCAGCGGGGATCTCGCTTCCATCGTTCGCTCGTTCGGCATGCTGCACCGCGCTTACATTCCAAGTGGATTCCGAATGAACCAAAGGTATTCTCGATATGTGGGACGACGTTCGCTCTGTGGGCAGTAGTATTATTATTTCCTTTTTCCATTCGGTCAAGGGATGGTATGTACGGCTGTGCTGGTAGCCTCGTGCGATTATCTGCAACACCCCCTCCCCCTCTCTTTTCATTTTTGTTTATTGGAAACACATACTAGCGACGCATTCCACGCCTTTATACCGATACGCGAACGCCAGGCAAATCTGGCCAGCGGGAAATGCCTTCTCCTTTGTTTCATACATCTGTCAGGAGAGCGCGAAGGAAAACAAAAGGAGTTTGTTGATTTATTTAATGTTCCATGTTACCTCGGCGCATACGCGTGAATTTCCTTTGTTCTCAAAATATCGACATTTCGATGGGATTGTTATATGGAACACAAAAACGGCAACGGCTTTCAATGACATGCGAGCAGAAAAAAAGGAAAAAAAAGACGGACGTTTAGGGGGCTTCATTTTCCCATATTTTCCACTGTTTTGTAGTTGTTCGCTTTTACTTTTGTCTGCACCTGGAATCAATGCACGGCATATTATATATATATATATATATATATATATATATATATATATATATATATATATATATATATATATATATTGCTCTACCGGCTTCAAAAGCTACTCCGAAGCGTCTCCTCCATCAGAACTATAAGTCTCATGCTGCGTTCAAACATATTTTTTGTTGTTTGTTTTCTTCCGTTACTTACATTCAACGTGATTTTTTTTACATGTCATAAATCTGCATGCTCTACATTTCATTGCAGCAGAAACAAACAACTTCCCCAAAGGGGGACTGCTTACCTTCATGTTCCCTTTAAAAAAAAAAGCGGAACACTCATACCACATATCCCTAGATTGAGGGCCGAATAAAAAAAAAACGCGCTAAAAACGAGATCCGCTGTATTTCGCACTTTCTACGAGGCGTTCTAGGCCTGCATATTCTACGAGGCGCTTCGAATTGAGGGTTTCGCGCACGAAGCACGAAACGGCGCCGTAAGTCTCAAAACCCAGTCGCGCGCCTTCGCGTCGAGAGCGTCCCTTCCAATCACCGGTCGCGTACGAAAAACAAAAGCCCGTTCACGCCTTCCACGCACACACATACCACGTCCTAACTCCCTTTCTTCCCATGCTTCTTCTTCTTCCGCCTCAATAAAAAGCAAGGAAGACGAACGAGCGAAGATAACAGCGACAGTTCCGGTGGACAAATCCCTTTTTGTGCCGTCCAGTTGCGCCGGGAAACAGAAGCCATTACTTGACGCCCCGAGGCACGATAAAAGGGAATTCTTCCCTTCCAAGGGGTTAGGATGGGGAGGGAGAAAGGGAAATGCAAGTCTCTCTCTCGAGGCTGCGCGGGCTAATCTCTGCGCGAAGAAACTAGGTCACCAAGTCAGTCAGTCAGTCAGCCGTGCCGACATACCGCGGCTGCCTCTGTTTTCGGTTTTTTCCCCTCTCTTTCTCCCTCTCTCTCGTTCCCTTTATACGTGGGGGTAAAAGGTGGCGTCGGGGGAAAGCGCGGCACAAAAGGGGAGGAGAACCATGGCACGACGAAACCTCGTATCAGCGGCGACACCGCATTCTGAGCACGGCGCGCCGCCGCTTCGGCACGGCGTCGCTGAAACAACGGCGGGGGAGCGGAAGGAAGGAAGAAGCCAATAGAGGAGCTGTAACGTATGGCTAACACTAGGGCTGGCTATGGGCCCCTTCCAGCGGACTTGCAGCAAAACTTGTGTGCGCGCTCGGTGAGGCGATGTATCGGGGAGGGTGATGTCGATATCGCCTCCTCGTTCGTACGTTGTTGCCGTGTCCGCCAGACTTCGTCACGTCAATGAGCCGAACATTGGAGATATCGTCGGCAGGGCGTCTCACTTTCGACATCGAGTATATGGATGAAAATGTCGTAGCTTCCGATCGAGTGATCATGACAGTCCCCTGACGCGATGAGCCAAGAGGTACGGGGGCGATCGACGGGTTAGGAATTACGTTTTAGTTATGCAGTCAGCGTTACCAGGAGGCCCAGGAAAACCTTAAGAGAACCTTCTTGCTTTAAGTTTCACACGTATGACGCGTAACGTATCGCGGACGTATTATAGGAGTTGTTTCTTTTCTTTTTTACTTTTCTTTAGCTTGACTACGATACATTGTCGAAGTGGCTTTAGATATGATTGTATGTGATCCTTTTATTTTATCTGTCGTCTCACTATATAACTTTTTTTTTAATGAGCAGCCCGCGCTATATACAGGCGCCATAATACATCCAGCATATATTGAACGGTATAGGGTGCCCAGCGAAGTGGAGCGAACGCGCTATCCGGCCGTCATTTCTCCCTGTTTCTACATGCACGCCCCATCTCATTGCCGGAGCCGGTTCCACTCTCAAAGACAGAACTTGCGTGAAACTTAATCGTTAATCACTAAGGTGGCCTCTTTACGTTTAAAATACATTTCACTGAACTCGTTCCGTCTTCTAAGCATGCATTTATTCCAGGCTTTTAAACGTCACTCAAAAAACACTCCCGCCGCTGCATTGAGCTGAATAACTCTCGTATCTGCCGTCCACGCACATACAACAATTGACATCGTCGGTCCGCGGCCATTCTTCATACGAAGGCCATCTCTGTACCGTTCACGCAAGCCTCATTGAGCAAACTCACGCGAGTAATAAATTGGGGCACATGTCAACAGCTCGATTCGCTATGTACACTGCTGAACGACACGAGGAGAAGCTGGCCAAGAGGGATTCCAGCCTAACGTCGCTGAGCGACCACAACTGTCAGCACTCACAGATGGACCACAACAATAAAAAAAAAACACTTTACGCACGATAAATCGAAATGACTGAGGCAAGAAGCCCGAAAACACGACGGAATCCAATGTATTCATGGAAGGAGAAACCATTAGTGTGTGTGTGTGTGTGTGTGTGTGTGTGTGTGTGTGTGTGTGTGTGTGTGTGTGTGTGTGTGTGTGTGTGTGTGTGTGTGTGTGTGTGTGTGTGTGTGTGTGTGTGTGTGTGTGTGTGTGTGTGTGTGTGTGTGTGTGTGTGTGTCTACGGGACAGGGCAACGCTTCCGCAAGCTCAAAATTCACGCGCTTGCAATCGTGTTTCGTGCGACGGTGGTCTATACCCGTTGGGGTGGGTCTATACGGCGCCATTGCCGACTTCAGGGGTCATGAAGGACCATCCTCCAATCAATAAGCAATTCCGCAGGTCCGGACTCGTGAGCATGCGGCGCTGAAACTTAGTATTACAGAGATAGAGAACACACACACACACACACACACACACACACACACACACACACACACACACACAAACAAACAAACACACACACACACACACACACAACACACACACACACACACACACACACACAATGTGTAACCACCAATCAACCCGTAATGGGGGACCGACAGAGATTCCAGTTCTTTCAACGGCACATGCGTGAGCGAAAGAAAACGACGAAATATCCCCGAGAACAATACGGCGGTGACTCTGCGGGAATGGCGAGTAATGGGAGCTGAGTTATGGATTGAAATCCGCAACGAAATGATAGCACGTGCGACGTGCATAGCATATGCGACGGAGAATCGCATATTCGATTCTCCGTCGCGTGATTGCTGTCTTTGTGAGTCGGGTCAGACAGAACGTCGATATAGGAACAAAGTCTTTACGGATTTCACTCTTCTCGAGCAAAACCATCATGAGGTTCGTTCGGCATAGGCAAATCTAAGCAATAATATGGAAGCCAAGGCAGTTAAGCTGTTCATTTGATCGACTCTCTCCTTTTTCTTTTTTAAATCATCTCAGGATTGAATAAGCATTCGCAGTTTGAGCTGAATAAGTTTATCACTTGATCAACGCTGAACATTTTTATGGTGAATTCGGGACTGAATAAGGTATTCGTGGCTGAAAGAAAGATATAAGAGGAGCCTCTCGGCCCGAAGTGACTAAGGATGGAAATACGATGAATTTATAACAACGAGAGCTGAAAACAGCTGGGAACAGCACGAACAATATGCCGCAAATCCACAAGAAAAATATATAAAGGAATCCAGTTCCATGGTTGTGAAGTCTGAGTAAGCAGTGGAACTGGGGCGAGAGTGTCAAATTCACCGTGACTGTCATGTAGCAGCGGTGTGGGTGCAAGGGAGGACAAACGCTCGATGCGCCTGATGACATCGACCAGCACTTCCACTGGGAAAAGGGCAATCATTAATTGAGGCACACCGCAGTCCAGTCAGTCCGTATGCCTTGACTATACAATGCACGCTGCGTGGCAAATGCAGAACACTGTAAGATTATATGTTTGAGTGTCTCACTGGAGCCACGCAGCGTACACGATGGGTCGTCCGTGTAATGCGGTCCGTACCTACCTTCAGGTTCATTTTTTTATTTATTTGACAGTGAAAACACTCTTTTTGTACCAAACTTACGCTCTGAGATCACTTCTGCGTCTTACATCTCCAAACTTGCAATCTCATATGCGGATTTTGTATTTGTCTAGATTTTCTCCCCGCCGTAACTATCCAAGTCGGAGATGAACCGGAGTTGCTGAGACAACAACAACAACAACAACAACAAAATAGTAGTGGCATGACCGAGCGCGTAGCGCATCGCGCTCCAGGACGAGGGGTCCCACGTTCGATGCCTACTCGATCCGAAGGGTTTTTTCTCTTTCTCTGCATCCACCTCGAATTTTCGCTTCCGGACAACGGTGATTTTCCGCTCACAACCAACAACGCCGACGCCGACGCCGGAATTTCTGCGAAACTAGTTCTTTAACGCTGTCACGTTAAAACGTCGCTATATGCTATCGCCATAAAACATCAGCACATCATAACTATTCCTCTTACCTTATGGGATCATGTTAGCATGAAAACGCAAACAAGTGCGAACTCGGAGAGGGGCCAAACGGCACGCGCCGCTAATTTAAAACTCGGTCGCCTTTGTCTGCGAATACACTTCTCGTTAGTTCACGAACCAAATTAATTAAGCACCTATTCGCGCAACTTAAACCAGAAAGCACTGCTGGGCACGCAGAGTGCGACGCACAGCGCGAGGCACGCGTATCCGATAATAATTACTCCCTCATTATGCGCCTACAAGCTTAACCTTTGTGATGGCTTTGAGTGGCAGCGCTCTGCAGCATGTGCGCTGTATCGATTGAGAGAGCAAACAAAAAGGCAGATGAGGCAAGGAAGGAGGAATTATGCAAATAAATTTGAGAGGTGCATGTCATGCGGATGATCCATGTACAGCGGGAAAGCCAGCTTTTGTTGTTACCCTTCGAGATAGGTCCCTGTGTTCGCCGTGAATTTACAAAGAGAGGAAAGAAGAAAACACATATCAAATGGAAGGTGGCCCACACTTAGCCGAAGATTGGGCTTGCATATGCATGACTAAGTTCGTCACTTCAGCCCTAGTGCAGGCAAAGATAAGGAAAATTGTTGGTTTAACGGCGGTCGATTAATAAAACACGTGTGCGACGGGGGTTGGACGGCGAAGAAAACAAGGTCACCATGTGGCGAACCTCAAAAGCCGGCAGCCAGAGAGGCCGACTAACAGGCTAAACGTCGCTTAGGCCATGGGGAGCCATAAGTTTGCGTCCGTAGGAGTTGCGTGCGTGCGTGCGTGGGTGTGCGTGCGTGTGTGTGGAAGAGAGAGCGAAAGTGTGTAAAAAAAGCACGTATGAGAGAGAGAGAGAGAGAGTAAGATAATGAAAGAAGGAAAGCAATGCTCTGTGAGAATTGCTGAAACATATTCAAGATGATCAACAGCGCAAAAAAAAAAATAAAATAAGATACTGAAAAAGAGGCTAGAAATACAACGCTTCGTATGTCGTTCACCTAGGCCCATTTGTTCGTGTGTTTTGCGCTGCTGTTAGGATTTAACACGAAATCAGTGAAATATATGAGATATCCAGTGGGCTACCCTGTACTGAGAAGGGCCGAGGATGATCGAAAGAATCGAATACGACTGATGATTACAATATCCTATAATGATGTCAAAAAGTCATTATGACTACCGAAAGGCCACACTAAAATGCAACAACATTGTCAATCTACAGTCACAATTCGGCGTTCACTCTGGTGGTTCGAAAAACACAGCAATACCCTTAGTGCATAGGAACTCGCACTGAAGTCAGTGCGGGCCTGTGCCCCAGGGAGGAAATAGGAAGGAGTGAAAGCAATCATTGCT
Source organism: Hyalomma asiaticum (assembly GCA_013339685.2). Lineage (NCBI taxonomy): Eukaryota > Metazoa > Arthropoda > Arachnida > Ixodida > Ixodidae > Hyalomma > Hyalomma asiaticum. Next base: position 123,248,788 of record CM023482.1, on the reverse strand, counting down.
ACGGGTTTTACGTGCCAAAACAACAATATAATTATGAGGCACGCAGTAGCACCCCATAATCTCCGGAAATTTAGACCACCTGGCGTTCATCAGCGTGCACTGACAAGGCACAGTGCACGGCACACTAGTGCTTTCGCCTGCATCCGAAAATGCAACCGCAGTGGTCAGGGGTTGAACACGTGTCTCCCGGGTCAGCATACAGGTGCCACAGACGCTATGCTACGCGGCGGACGAGATGGAAAGACAGGGAAGTAAACCAGTTCAAAGCATTGGTATGCCGTCCTACACTGATAAAAAGGGTCGGGGAGAACCAATGGGAGGGAGTAAAGAGAGAGGCATAGCGAAAAACAGGAAGCACATATGACAACGTCACACTCAGTCACGCCTCTGTGTTATGCGACATTTTGCTCTACTTGAGTGTACGGTTGTCCAGGTGGTCCGGTGCTTGCTCAAGGTATCGCGATGGAATGTAGGACACGTGGTCAAGTACACGCACTCTCTTCCTTTGTGTCTGGGCGAACGTGCTCGCACATTACGTCGTGTGCCATGCATTCACTACTAACACGAGTGAATACACCCACCTGCACTTTGCCTGGAAAACATGCAAAATGTTTGTCGCGCTTGTTGTGTAAATAGGAATTACAGCGACACTTCAGGAGTTCGAAATAAACGGGACCGAAATATAGTCATATCTGCCCTCAAAAAGCAAAGAAAAAACTCTCAGAGCCGTGCCTGCTATGTGCACCAATTAAACTCACTTTTCACAATAAACTGTTAGGAGAAGAAAACCAACGATGATTACTACAGTCGAATGCAGATGCACAAATAAAGACAATTTGAAGGTGGTGTTCTTTCCTATTTTTTTCCCTTGAAGTTGGTGCTGTTTATTGTTCCACACAAAGAAATGCTGCAGCGCAAAAGGTTCTTCTAGTACTCGTTCGCACCATCCATTGTTTCGTATAGAACAAAGTGCACGGGTAATGTTAAGTCGACAGCGTCTACACGAAGGAAATGGCGCTTGGAAGGAACGCTGCTCTTCCTCATTACACGGCGAGAAAAGAAATGGCAAGCGAATAAAAACGTACGAAGCCGGACGGAAAGCCGTAAACAAAGCCGATAACAGCCCGAGAAGTCTGCCACCGATGATAAGGTTCTCAATGGCCGTAAACTCATTTCCTCTTCCCCACGTGGCCGCCTGCCGTAATTGAATTCTTGCCCATTCGGTGTCGCAGAGTGCGGTCTTAACGACGACGACTAGGGCTGGGCAACTCCGGAGGAAACTTAGGCAAGGAAGACGCGTTAGAGAAGACAGAGAGATTGAGAAAGAACAAAAATGAGGTATAGCAGTGCTGAAGAAAGCCGTAAGTGAAAGACGGCAAACCACTGCCTTCCTGTAGCGAACTTGCAAGTATCAGGAGTCAGCAGGATTATCTCAGAAGATGCGACAGAGAGAGAGAGAGAGGGGGGTACAGATAGAAGGAGGCAGAGATTATGAAAGAGTCTGCTGTGCTCGAAATGCTTCCGCAGATGTGTTCCCTAAGTAAAGACATTAGAAAAGATTAGCGAAGGATTTCGACAAGTGTCGCGAAAGATTAGCGGCGCAATTTAGTGGTCCGCAGCAGACGCAACCCGCGCCCGCACTCCGCGACGTTTGCTCCACGACGTCTCCACGACAAGCCCGCTGTCCACGATGGCTGCTGCTTCTTGAAAAAAAAAAAAATGTGGACGTACTCGATATTACTCACTCACCGCCTAACGCTTCTTTATTACTTCTAAAACAGAACGACGCGGAGCATTTGGTGAAAAGAAGTTTCTCGATGGGTCAGGAATTTAAAGAAGAAGCAGGACGCAGGTTATGACAAGATGAAGGAGCAGACACGATGACTCAGTGCACATTTAACAACTAATGAAAATGCTGACAGCCACTCTAGCAAAGATATGTAAAAATAAAACATCATGTACTGCTGTAAAAAAAAAGCTTGCGAGGAAGAAATTTCGCGGGTTCTGTCTTGCGGTAAATCCCGAAATAAGTGTACTGTGATGACCTAAAAAGACAGACAGAAAGAGATTAAAGAAAGGAAGGGGACTCAGCTGAGAGAGAGGCTTGTGGTTTTGCAACCCTACACTAGGGTGAAGGGAAATGAGCGAAAGAAGAGCAAAGACAAAAACAGGCTAACGAAAAATATATATATGTAGGAGGGTAGGAAAGAGGTAATTACAGTCTCTCCATAATAGGCCAATACACCCTAAAAACGTCATTAATGCTTTGCCAAACATCTAGAGTAAGAAATGTTTTAGTCGGTATCCTAAAAGCGGCTTTTCTTCAGTACGAGCTAAGAAAATTGCTAGCGACGTACGTGCTCTCGTGAGGACAATGGCACAGAGGCATGATAGCTATGTTCATCAGCTGCCACAGTGACTGGAAGCAGCTCTATCGTCCATGACAAAGCGAAAATCAAAAAAATATTTCGTAAAGATGATATAAAAACACTGTGTGCACAACAGTTGTGTAGAGTTGAAAGATTCCAGATGGAGCGCGAAGTTGAAGAGACAATTTGAAGCAAAATAGCAGCGTTTCAGCAATAAATCATGACGCAATCGGCATGCCGTACAATACCTTTTTACCAAATGAGCGATGGCATTTTTTTTCTTTCACCGCGTCTATTGCAAAGAGAAACAGAAGGAAATTAGGCAAAGGAAGGGGGCTTAACAGGAAGGGATGCGTGTGTGAAACTTTTCGCGTGAATTGTGCGTGAATCGTTTGGTCGTGCATACGAAGCAAAACGCATTTACCACCTTATCACATCTCTTAGGAATCGACATGCCAAGAAGCCAGTGTAGCTTCATCAGTTGTATAGCCGGCATGAAATATACGGCTTCAAAAATAGTTGGCGTCAAGGCTTTTAATAGTCATGTAAAGCTGTCATGAGAGCATCTAACAGTGGCTCTTTCTTCCTCCCACTTTTTTTTTTTTTGGTACCTTGCCTCGTTTTAGAATGAAAGCAGGCAGCTACAATGACGTCGATCGGTGACGTCATTACGTTGACCCGATTATCGTCAACCTGTCATAACTGTCGACGTCCTTGCTATACTCCCATTACACTTTGTTTTAAAAGTGACAAGTATGAATAAAGAGGTAAAAAAAGAATTTCAAGTGAAAAATAAAAGATGATGCAAGGGTTTCGTGTGTACCGGAATATCTATCATGCTGCCGCAAGTGACGGGAAGTTGATATTGTATGTAGAATTAAACTGGGGCTCCTTAGAAACCATCAATGAGCATACCGTCGCTTCATCATAACCTGGTCCTTGCCATACAAGCTGTCACTTGCAGCTGCGTGACGCCCAAGAACCGCGAGGTCCTTTCTATCGACATCTCAAACTCACGGGAAAATCCATACGTCTAAGAGCGGTGCTTGTAAGGGAACAGGAGATTTAAAAAGAAAGAAAGAAAAGGTGAGCCATCAAACACGAGCGCCAAGAACAGCGGTGTCTCGGCAAATACCGCCGGACCGATATCCACGAAACTTCTAGTCAAAAGTTAGGAGGAACGGTGAGCGTCACTTTCCTTACACCTCAAACTAACTTTTATTTCTTCCCACCTCCTCCTTTTTTTTCTTCTTTTATCTAGACGCGTCATGGTGAAGGGTACTAAATTTTCTATTCTCCGACACTCGACTTCTTAAAAGAAGATCGAAAAGGAAGAAGCGTCAGAGAGGCAGTTAGCTTAAGAAGTTGCGCCGGTCGGTTCACTACGGTTAACAACTTAAAAAAAAAAAGAGAAGCTGTAATGGGATTTGAATGGCGAAAAGTAGAGATAAAAGGTGGGAAGTTCACCGTGGAAGAAAGCACGGCGTATATATTGTGCTGCCAGTTTTTTTTTTTTTTTTATCTCGCACTCGTGTTTTGGACGCCTCGCCTTATTCGATAATGGTATGCTAATATAAAGCAGATAATGACATATTGATTCGCAGCTAGCTAGAAAGCCTGCAGCATGTCGCACAAAGAAATAAGAAGCCTCCGAAGAGTGGTTATAAAAGCAACGCTCACTCTACAAGCAAATCCTTGACGCTTATGCACATAGGCGTCAAGGAACGACTGTATATGCAATACATCAAAGGTGTATCCAAAATTCCATTTCAAGGGGAGAGGGGTCGAGAGAGAGGGAGCGGGTTGATGTTTCCGTTTGTGTTTATATGTCTATATACATACATTTGCACATATTCACAGTTCGGATGTGAATATTTACATACAAAATGGAAACTTCCAGAGGGGGAAAGAAGTTGGGGGGGGGGGGGGGGGTTCCACATGGCTACGTCAATACCGTGCTTGACTATTATTATACACAGAAAAGTACAGATACGCTGAGTTGTAATAAGGATTCACGGAAAGACTTATCATAGTCTTATATCTAAAAAATGTGATAATTAAAAAGGATGATGATAGTGACTTGAAACTCAACCCGATCAAAGTAAAACGAAGTATATGTATACCAAGGACGTATGACACCACATAAGAAAACACTCATTTTTGGTAGGAAAGGTATCGGCGGACGTCTGTAACCTAACAAAGTAAAAACGGGATCCTTGCATAGTACTACATGGAACGAAGCTCGAGCATCTTTTCGAGTCGAGGTGCGAGGAATAAATCGGAACGACTGGCTTCGTTTCGCCTACAGGAGAACTTCTTGGCTAGCGCGAACGAGGATTCCCTGGTCGTCAAATACTCGGTTGGAATACGTTAACACACGCTGTCGAGTATTATGCAGCAGACTCTTTCTTTTTTGGAAGAAATGCTCGGCTAAAAAAAGAAGAAATAAAAAAAAGGCTACCTGTGCTAGCAGAATGCCTCGTAAGTGAAATCTGACGCTTTGCAAGGAGCATGGGTCGGGCATATTGAGAAAATCCGCAAACGTCTGTAAGCCGAATCTGGCGCGCCTTTTTCGATTTTCCTGACATAAGTGCATTGAAAGGAGAGCCTAGCGTTCAGCGAGCGTTTCTTATAGGGTGACATGGAGTACAAATATCAGGCGGCAAAAAGAAGACGAAGGGGGATGTAAAGCACGCCTGAACGTGAAATGTGCGTATAATACATCTGGCGACTCGATCGCGGAAGACGTTCGTGTGCATTTAAATAAAGAAAAAAAATGAATAGCTTAGGAGAAGCTAATTCGAAAAATGCTCACTCGGCTTGCGGAAAAAAAGAAACGAAGAAAATCGAGATCTTTCTTTTTTCGATTGACTTAATGTATTTCATCATTTATATGTTAATAATTTTCTGTAGCTTAAATATGTATATATCTATAGACGCTTCCTTGCATTGCATAGTCTTTAGCATTCTTTTTCTCGGCGGTAACGTGAAAATTTCAAACGGAATCGACTGAGAACGAAAAGCCCTAATAAAAAAAATGTGGTTGATCCCTCTATCATAGGAATTGGTATAACACGAAAGTGGAACCTGTCCTTGCACATAGCGGCAATGTGGCGAATCGAGGGTCATGAGACGGCTTCAGTACCCTGGACATGTGAATCCTCTGCACGTACACATGCCGTGGTCGGTAGCGCTTCCAGCTCCTACCGCCGCACCCTGGCTCGTTGTGGGTTCGAATCCCAGCGGGCGGTACTTTTTCAATATAAGATGCGTGTTTATTTTCGAGACATCTACTTCCGTTACGAAAGTACGTCACAAATTTCGTGGTGGACCCCGGCATAAAACACTTTCGTGTTAAAAATTAGCGAAGCATGCACTAGTAGCCCAAGGTTAGCGAATGTCATAAGCCCTTGGTTGGTCCGGGTTTATGTCCGGCACACTCGCATTTCGTCATCGTCTAATGCTTCGGAAAACGTCTCGCGAAGCCCTGCGAGCGAACGCTTCTCGATGTTTCGCACCGAGCGCAGCGTAAATATGTTGTTCGCGTCAAACCACATACGATGGCAGACACGAAACGCGTGGTCTCGGCTTGATGCCGTCCCGCCCCTTTGCTATACCCCCCTATGCATGCCTATGCTGTTCTAGCAGCTGCTTGGACGCCCCGAGAGGACGCATGCTCTCGTGGCGACAAGCTACACACAAACGCCTAGCTTTGCGAGACGCTGCGCACCGGACAAATCGACGCACACTGTCTGTATCTTCTTCTTCTGCTGCTGCTGCTGTTGCTTTCACGTGCAACACGTGCCCCCGCAAGCCGCAGTTTTGCCAGTGCATAGTAGTGGGCTGAGGGCATGAGCGCAAGAGAAGAAAAAAGCACACGTGCGAACGCCGCCGCACATTGGGCATTGCACTGAAGTGCACGCGCACTCTTGGGGAGCTGAACTAATGATGATGATAGTATCCTGGTCACCAAGAACGCTCGACCGACAGCCTAAACAGCTTTGCTGTTAAAGCATGTAGTATTTGGGGGTGGTGATGGCGGTGATGATGGTGATGAAGAGGAGGAGGAGGAGGAGGAGGAGGAGGAGGAGGAGGAGAAGGCAGGACCGCTCCCGCGTCTAGTTGTGGCTTACTATCCTACTCTGAAGGGAGGAGGGGCGGATAAATAGATCAAAAGTAAGAAGAGGCAAGAGTGTGCGATCGTCAGGGTCGAACACACGTGCCTACCTATTATTGCACGACCACAAGCGATCACTGAGCGCCATCGATTTTAAAAATTCCTAACAATGTCCGATTCACATTCGCCTAGGGTGCACGATGCCATTTTGCGAGAATATTTTCCACTGGAAATGGCTTCACTCGGTTAACACATAGCGACAAACATCGCGTTCTGTAATAAATCGGTCGCAATAACATGTGTTTTGTCATCTCTCCGTGGTTGCAAGACTCACACCTTCACTGCGAAAAGAGTGCACCCTTCTGAAAGCCATGTTTAATCACGAGTTGCATCGGCGCGGTGTAAGTGCGATACAGTTTTTGGGTGAGAAATAGTGAACATATCACGGTTGTTCAAGACGGAAACCTGACCCGTGTAAAGCAGGTGAAAAGGGCAGTGGTACTCAGTCAATGAATGTTGCACATCGGCAGCACCAGAAAAGTATTGGGGACTATGGCAGTACTTTCGCAATTATCATGCTTGAATTACCTATATCTGCACTTGCTTTTGACCTTATATTTTTCTTTCACCCAATTGCGTTTGCGGAGGGACTATCCAATGCTTTAACGGTTTTATGTTTGGTTGAGAGGGCAACACAACAAAAAGAAAATTACATATCAGCGCACATTTACGAAGAGTATTCATCCAATTCTACGCCGTTCGTTACAGCCTGGGCATGACAACGGTGAGCCTTATGACCATTCTTTTCGCGGATAACTGCCTACATGACACCCTATGCGGGGCAGTCGCTTTTAACAAATATTTAAAAAAAAACGTATTAGTTTATTACCAGGGAAATCTTCTAATTCAAATATGAGTCCACACTGCATGTTACAGTTAGTTAAGACCCACGCACTTCCTGGATGCGTCCTCCGATATGGTGATGTCTACTCTTCCTTTCTTGAAGCGGCGTACAGGTAAATGCGCGGAGTTGAGGCACACGGCCTCAGATTAGCAGAATGTATCTATACAATATATTATTTTAGAAGAAGACACGCGAGCACTGCACACGTAACAGGTAACGCCACCAAAAAGAAACACTCTCGCCAAACTCGGTCCGTTTGTACTTCTCTCATTTCATCATTTTAGCAGAAACTGAAGATGCGTGACAAAGCGAACGCACTTGACCCAGCGCATGACAGCTTCTGTGCATTTTCGAACAAGACGTAATTCTCCCCCTCTTTCTTCTTTCTTTTTTTTTTTTGTGAGCTTATCGGTCTTCATTGCTCGGAGACGCTACTCTCTCTTTTGAAACCGGGTGCGATTAAGCAACTATTGTAACCGCTTTGATGCTGTTCCTATGCATGTCGTGACCATCTCCATCGCCTTCCATTATTTAAGTGGTACTATGAGGCAGTTTGGCACAGCTCCTGCGCTGCTGTTGTTTTTCTTCCCTCACATAATCGATCGAGAACCACTACATGGGACAAAACCACTACCGCGGCTCCACATCGGCGTCAGCCATTTATTCCGCTTGCGAAGTTTTTGTCACCGCCTCACTTTTCCTCTCGATTCCGTCCAACACTCGTGGTCAAAGCGCTTCGAGAGGCCACAATTTTGCCTCAATTTTCCTCCTGTATAACTGCTTTTTACCACTACAACTACTACAAACAAGCATTGGAGAGAGGCGAGAACAGTACAGGGCACAATGCTGCGTGGTCCGTTACGCCGGGAATATGGACGGCGAAGTGTATACAGTGAGAAAAACACCAAACTTACTAAGCGTCACAAGCAAATCGCATGGGAATACTTTTACATTAGTCAGCGAGTTTGTGCCAGCGATAAGATATGCCACCGATGCCGTATGCTTATCGAAGAAAAGAAAAAAAAAAAGAACAGACCGGAAATAAGGAGTCTATGTCAACGAGGATGGAAAAGGCGGTGCCGACAGGTCGTGACGTGAAGGGGGAAAGCAAGAACAGACGGAATTTTGCAGCGACCGAAATGGCATTCGCCCTGCCACGTGGCTTGCATGTATAATAGAAACGTTCGCGTCCCCGAAAGGCGTGAGCTGTGCAATCAACGCCCCAGCGGCACCGAAAAAGAAATAGGGCATAACTGGCAACATGTACCTTCTTGCTAGAATCGAGCCGAGTTCTTCGCGCTTTCCTTATCTCTCCTCGATTTGCTTTTCCCCTACACCGGCGCGTGTGCGAAATAAATAGAGATAAATGAAGGTGAGGGAGGAACGTGAAAGGAAATAAATTGCCGTCTAGAGGGAGGAAATGAATGTCGAAACCCCTGCGTTAGAAGTCGGGAAGAGAAATATAGAGAGATAAGCGAAGATAAAGCGAAAGAAAGAGTTTCCAGAACGACGGCGGTGAAGCTGGCGCGGCTAACTGAGTCGAGGAAAAAAAAGAAGCCAGAGCGAAGCGGCAGACGGCAAGAGGGAGGATAAAAGTTCGGGCCGTATGTGTAGCGTGAAGTTTGGAAGAAGGCACTTGGGCTGCCGTCCAAGTCGCAGTTTTCTCTCTGCCTGCCGCCGCTTTCTCGAGGCTTGAGCTTGGAATCCATACTTGGCCGCACTCTTTGCCCGTTTCCCCGGTTCCATGTTTTTTTCTTATTTCTATTCTCTCCTTTCTTTTTCTTCCTTCATCCTCTCTTTGTTTTCGTCTTTTTTTTTCTTGTGTTTTTAGCCTCATCGCGGTCGTTTCTCCCTCTTTCTCAGACGGCCGACTCAGACACGCACTTGAGTTCGAGGACGACTTCCCATTATGTTTCTTGTATCTTCTTTCGTTTATGGAGAAGGAGAGAACATAAAAACGGGGATGAGAGTCATCTAATTACGGTCAAAATCGATGAAGATGGCACGTGTGTGAGTGCTTTCGGCGCTGCAAGTTTCGTATCTTTCTTCGGCGCGTCGCACGAAGCAAGCACCGAGCCGCGGGTTTCCCTGAAGCTTCTGGTTTTGAGGCTCACCACGATGCTTCGACCTCTGGCCATAACCTGTTTAGAGCGCGGCAGCATCGAAGGAGAGAGAAAGCGAGAGAGAGGAAGAGAGAGAGACATGTGAAGACTTCGGGAAATCGAAGGTGGTTAATTTAAGAATGGCGATACCATACGTTTTTAGGGAGAGCGACAAAGAGTGACCGAACTTTGAGAAGAATGTTGAGAAAAGAAGACGTAACGTAGGACTTCTGACAGATCGCGTAGCGAAAAGGCGACTATTATCACAGATGGTCGTGCCGGCTACTTATACTAGTTTCCATAATCTGTAGAAGCTCACATTTCGAATACGTCCTACTTGTATAACGGTACTTCCGCATGCCTTCAATGCGACATCTTCTAAGTGTTTGATGCTATAATCGAAAACCATATCATTCAAGAGGCGAGACAGCCTTAGGGACAGATCAGTTCCATTGTAGGCATCTATGCTTTTTATCCTCATCACGTGACGTTATGGCTCGAAAAAAGAAAGAATATTCCTTGGCTTCTAAAATTAGGGATATGGTTGCTAATGTGGTTGTAGGACGCGCTGTATTTGTTTTGGCACTGTTCTCACTTAGCTCCGAAGTGGAGTAGATAATACTCGCACGATCTACTCAAGTACAGATGCATGCGCGATAATCTTCGGTCACACATCACACAAGATTAAAGTAACTGCCTGCAACAAACAAGTTTTTCATGTAGATGAATCCCAATATGTCAAGCTTGAACATGAGGACAAAAATTTTGTGCACGTAGCACAAGAATATTCCTTAGATTCTTTAGCTCATATTAAAAAAAATTAAATTCCTGAGTTTTACGAGCCAACGAAACCACAGTATGAACATGAGACACGTTGTAATGGGTCACTGTGGTTATTTTGTGACCTATGGAGCCCTTTGACGCACACTCAAGCTTAAGTACATAGGTAATTGTCGCATTTCGCTTTCATCAAAATACGGCCGCAGTATCCTGGAATCTAACCCACATCCTCTAGCTTAGGAGCAAGGACATTTCATCCGCTGAGCTACCACCGTCGCTTTCCGGTCGTCTTCACATCGTACGAACGTTGACTTTCCACCCACGGCGAATCGGTTTATCTCTGGACATCATCCGTGAGAACAGCGCCGTCTCATTCTCACTTTACACCCGTGACGCCTTGGTAATGATCAGCGCGATTATTCACAACCGACCAGACAACCAAAACGCCACTTTCATTATCTGCTACGCTTGTCTGCTCAGTGATCGTTAGCGGCCCGAACGACGTGGTCTGGGTGTCGCAGCAAACTACGGACATCGGATTGACATAGCCGCGGATATTGCGTTTGCTTTTGGCCGTTTCTTTTTCTGCGATTGCCCTCTTGCAGTCACTGGACGGCCCCTGTAATGCACTTGCCTTGCCCTCCCGCCATCTTGGTTCCAAAGTAGCTAAGACTTCGAAACTAAGTAAGCGGTGCAACTAAGACTGCCACAAACCAAGGGGAAAAGTAGCTGATCGCATAAGTTGTTCGCATTAGATACTCTGGAAACCATTTTCATACTCACGTAGTTTTAGATGAAGAAACGCTAAGAATGTAAACTAGAGGCTGTTGCTCAGGCGACGCCCCGCATGTTTTTTTTTTTCCTTTTTATTTTCTAGTGCCGTTTTCTTTTCCTTCTTCTTCTAAGGAATAATTAAACCTCATATACTTGTTTAGAAATTGCGCAGCTACGCTCAATTCATATGGCGAAACAATAGCAGTTGAATAATTTTTTATCTATTTTGTTTTTATTATGTCATTTGGCGAAGCTGCTGTGTTAGTTCAAGAGCTCTACAGTGTAATGAAAAGTTAACTGCGATGCAGACAGTAAAGAGGCTCTATTTATTAAAGTATCACTTCACTCTCTTAGTGTTGTAGGCTTAAGGAATGGTATTGTTATAAGTATTGTGGCCATGGATGAGCGATGCAACTGTCCATACGCTGCACATTAGATGCTACTTCTGATTAGAAATGTATCGCTACAAAACGTACAACTAACAAAATCATTAAAAATGGTAAAGTGATTAGAGTTAGTGAGTTCTTGTGCCTACTACCAGTTCCTCCGAATATACTTCTGATTATGCAGAAATAATAAAACCGCCTTCAGAGATATGCTGACAGGGGACGCCTAGCTTAGTGGAGTTGAATGTTTAGATGAATAAAGTGAGCAGAACGCCGGAAACAACACTTCTGCCTTCGGCCTTAGAACAATTACAATATCGAAATTTTCGTAGCCATTCAAAAATTGTAGATCGGAAATGAGTGTTGTGAGCAGTTCTCTTTGCCAGTCGTATCAACACATTGGTGACCTTGACGGCTGACGGCTACATAAAACAGTAAATGATGACACTCGGCCTAAACGTTATCTAGGATGAGAAATTTATCTCTGTGAACAGCAAGAAAATTCAGCCACTATAGCTTACTCTCGCCACGGCAATGAAGCCATGTAGGACTGTTGCTCACGGCACAGCTATGTCATCCATGGCTATTTAATCTAAGTTCTCGTTTCGTTTTTGAATAGATAGGTAAAACGAACATCGATTAACGGAGGAACGACCAGCATGTGGAGTAGCATGCCTCCACTCTCCCAATATACCGTCGTAGTCACTACATCGTTATATCGAGTAAACGTGCGTTCGCAAGTGTGCTCTTACTGTAGCACACGGAGCGGCCAGATCTTTACTGTTTCCCCTTTTACTTCCTTTTCTTTTTGTTTCTTTATATCGGCAACTTTCGGCCTCGCATTTTAGTCGACGAAAGGCTTTCTAGCACGGCTTACATGCGTTATTATGCATTAACGCTAGAGTGTGTTCGCTGTCTAAACTGCGCGATTCCCTCCCTTCCCTTTCTCTCCTTCTCTCTCTCTCTCTTTCTCTCTCCTCTCCGGAACGTAACCGCCTAACACACTCACCAAAAAAAAAAAAAACTGCACTCGCCAAACTCACAACGGACCAAACCAAAATTCGGTCCTGCATCTGTTGCTGTGGATCAATAAATTCACTAACCGATTAATCCGGAAAACTAACAAAAATTTCAAAAAAAAAACGACACCAAACAATGAAAAATGAATGAAATAAAGGCGGTCAAGAGGAAGCAGTCTGCGGCGTCGGAGCTGCGCGCCCTGAGGCGGATGCAGTCTGTGGTGCTGGAGGGCACGGTGCCTGCGTCGGGCGAGGACGGCCAGCCGCTGCCGCCCCTCTCGGCTGCCGTGGCGGCCGGGGAAGGGCCCTTAGCGCCCCCGGCGCCAGACAGCGCGCTAGAGCCAGACAACGGCGTCGAGGACGACGACAGTGTGTATCAGCCCCCGTCCCCCCCACCGGTAGGTCACGCATACCCACCGCCCACCCAACCTCTACGCCCCCCGCAAATCCGCTTATCCGGCACACCTCAGAGGCTCAAACGTGGTGTGAATTCTTGCTTGTTTTTTGCTGCAAGTGAGGGGTGCATCAGCGACATAGACTGTTTTCGTTGGCTGCCAATGAATGCATTCTTGTGTTCAACTAATGACGACACCGCTCGAGGTTAAAGTGGAGGTGAGCAGCAAATGTTGGGGTGCTTCTCAATTGCACATGCTTTCGTTACGACAGCCGTCTCGATAACGCAATAAAAGAGTCAGGCTACAGTGATTCATACTGTTCAGGAAAACACCAACGCAGCGGTTGTTTTGGTAAACCACCTGGCGGGAAGGTTACCATTATAGTTACTTAAAAGGTTAAGTGGTGGTCAATTATACGGCCAAAAGTGTGTAGACCGGCTGATTGATCGATCAATACGGTATAGCCAAGTCACTCAACTGCTTAATGCCGCATAAGTAATCGACAGGATTAACCTCCCCGTGACTCGAGCTTATCGCACACTTCATTCATTCATTCATTCATTCATTCATTCATTCATTCATTCATTCATTCATTCATTCATCTAGCCAATTCAGGCAGCACGTCGAAAAATATGCGAAACGTTTGTGAAAAGATGTATTCTGCAGTATATACGTACGCTCCTTCTTTGTGTGTCTTCAAGCGGTCACAAAATTACTGCCTCTCTGTATCTTCCTTCACGCTTATATCCTTTTACACCACTACGTCCTGCAAGAAACCGGACGTGCTTCTGACAGAACCCCCTGTCTACCTCTTTTTTCTTTCTTTCTATATATCTCGCTCTTACGCGCCTGTATTAAATACTGCAATTAAAAGCAAAAGAAGCAGCTCCCGTTGCAAAGCGATTTACATGTAATTCGTCCTTTGTTCAAATTATGCGGTCCCCGGAGAAGAGTATCCCGGATAATACCGGATGCAATTACATCACCTGCCGCTTCAGCGGATTATGCATCACCATTTCGCGTCAGCACAACAACAAAAAGAAGTATTTCCGCTTTAAGCTCAACTAAACCAAAACAAAACAGTAATATTTAGTAATCTTCCGGGGGAAAATTACTTTCCAATGCTTTTCTTTATCTTTTTTTTTACTCATCAGTGCCACTCTTCCGTCGAAGAGAGGAAAGGAAGGAGAAACGGAAACAACCATTTGCAGCTGCGTTCGAGGCGCGCATTCCCGTTGCGAAAGACGTTATTATTACATCGGAAACGCGCAGTGTGCGTTTATTTTTTTTTTCTGGTTTTGTTTTTGCGAGCCCCTTCGGTTCTCTCTCGCTCAAATGGTTTCTGTAGTTAAAGGTCAGCGTTGTAATCACTTCGTGATGGATGGATTTCTAGCGCTCACGTTTGTTTTCATCCCTGAACCCAAAGTAAAGAAAGGTGCAGTGACAGCCTTTTTCACGTTTATCTTTTTATCAAAAGCGAAGAGAGAAAAAAAGTCTCAAGATTTACGGCTGCAGCTCGTACCTAAAGGTTAACAATGGTTGAAAATAAGCCTGCTGTTTTTCTCCCGCCTTATGTTTGTTCTACTCACGAGGGATGCAATTGAGCACTCGAGAGAAGAACGATCACGGAAGCTGTCATAGGGCCTTCTAAGAAAAACGACGCGCGTTTGAAAGCAAGCAATATTATTACAGAAACACGCAAACCTGCACTCAAGGAACTCTGGGTCATTGGGTGTACAGGAAATCATGCAAATACGTGTCATTGATTGCGCGGCGATCTGTGCTAATAATTATTTGCGGGACAGTGAAACAACGGTGTGTCCATTAATTTCCTTGACCATAGGCTGTTTGTATAGAGCTTGGCGAACCGAATATGTTTGATAAGATCTGCGGTGCGAACCACGAGCAATTACAATACGCCTTCACGAGTCTCCTAAGTGGTCATGAAGTTGGCTTCACCGCATAAATAAGTTTAGTAAGGAGAAACATACTTTGCGTAGATTTTGCAAATATAAAAACTGGTGACGAAGTTGGCTTCACCGCATAAAGAGGTTTAGGTAGGAGAAACACGCTTTGCGTAGTTGTCACAGCAAATAAAGACAACCGGTGGGGAAGCTGCCTACACCACATAAAGAGGCATAGTAAGAAAAATTACACTTGGCGTAAATTAAAAAATAAGTAGTTCCTGTTTGAGTAGTCAATCGTAAACACTGCGCGACATCGAAAGGAGTACGACATTCTTCCTTCTTTGTTATCTGTTTATTTATTCAGTGATCTTTCTGCATGCGGCTGGGTTTTCTAAAAAAAAAAGTTTATTAATACTGAGTCTCCATGTCTGCACCTAAGTGTCACGAAAATAATAAATACTAAAATAAAATATTTCTTGTTGCAATTATTGCATCGCAGGCTATAGGACTGAGCGCAATTGGTTCGTAATGGAGAAAGGCAACGTCTTTTGAATTGGTGACACAGAAAAACATCTAACCCTTGCGGAAAATGTAAACGCGTATGTAACGCGTAACGGAACAACTGTGTGAGTCGTTCCGTTACGTTTTACCAAATGACCAAATTAACTGTGTTTATGTGCGGCTACAAGAGCGGCTATAGTAGGTCTTTGCTGCCCAGAAAAAGATTTCTCACCACATAGCGTACGCAACACGTGACACAATGACATATAACACACACACACACACACACACACACACACACACACACACACACACACACACACTAAGCGCGCGCCGCGCCGCTTGATAATAACACTCTATTACCAGACAAAAGAATTAGAAACAAGAGTAGACTGAAGAGAGAAAAATCAAGGAGGTAAACAAGTTCACAATAATCGGAATGCCACCCCACAGATGGAAAGTGCGTGGAAGAGTTTGAAAATGGAGCGTGCATCGTCAACTATACTAAACACTTAGGAACAACACAGCGGTATACATTGACTCACACCGGCAAAAATGTATTTTATTGCCACATAAAGTGTCCTTATATGAGCGTACGCTCTGAGATTAAATTCCCGTTTCCCACAGATAATGTTTGCTGACTTTCTCCGGTTTTTTTTTCTCCCTGCACTTCTTCAACCTTCATTTAGGTGCCTATAGCAAAGCTACCGAATTTCCTCTTTTACGTTCACTGTTTCACCATAATTGTTGCCACCCACATGTTCTGCGAATGATATATGTAGAGCTGTCACCTCGAAAAACGAAAGCAACGCCTGAAAACATGACACGTATATGCGTGGGTGTTTGTGCCACTTGAGCGTGCGTTCCAATCTGTGCTGCGCCTTTGTTTCGAGCTGCGTAAAATGCGCACCGCCACAGAACCACAAGACCCAACTCAAACTCGTAGTCAACGAATACGCATCACCACAATGCACACCAGACTGTGAGCATTCGCCACAACTCTGGAAGATCGAAAAATACAGAAAAGCCAGCCCTCGATTTCTCGCAGTCGAGAATGTTGGCGCGTATTGTTTCAGTTACCAACTTCTTTTCGCTACATGCGACTTCCTCCAACGGCCTTAGCCCGAAATTGGCAATGTTCAAGGGAAGCTCGCGCATAGAAACAAGGTCGTTTAATTAGCAACACGCGGCTTGCGCGAAAGTCTAACAATTAGGCGCCCTTCACCACATATTCGCAAGTATATACGGCGAGTCGAGAAAGCGCAAAATTAGCTAACATAAGAGGCAAAAAAAAAATGAAATTAAGTTTTCTGCGCGCCTGTTGTACGAACGAAGACGGAAGCGATCTTAATAGAGCCTGGTACGCGTGCCTCCGCTACGAAATTTAATTCTCCTTTCCGTGCGAGCCGAAGAAAAGAAAGAGAAAGAAACGAAGCAGCGGAGATCAAAGCGAACTGTGGCGCGTCTGTTCCGCACGAAGAAAATTTGAAGTAATCGACTGTTGCCTAGCGCCGCGCGCGGGATATGGGTTATTATTCGGCCTCACCCGCGAGACGGGCGCAACGACTGGAAGAAACACAGCGGACAGCGGATGAAAAGAGTGCGCGCGATGGTAACTGCATCCGCGAAATGCCAGACAGTTTAAATTACGTCCGCTCGGATCAATTTTGCTGCCTTCCCCAAAAAGGGAGCGAGAAAACAGGAGCCGGCAGCCAAGTAGAGGGAAGAGGGAAAACGGCGTAAAGAAGTCAAAGCCACGACAAAAGAAGCGACGCCATTGCAGTGCCAGTCTTCTTTCCCCCGTGCCAAGCAAGTCCGCGTGGGCTGCGCGTTCACCAGCGAGAAGGCGTAGGTAATTTAAACGCGCGGCGTTTGCCATTTGTCAGACGCTGCCCGACTTTTCGATTCCGCCAGGGGTCGTCGTGGTTTCAGAGCGCGGAGGCGTTTCGCTTTCGTATAGAGAAGCGCTACGTGTGCGCATGCGCGCCAGTAAGAAACGTGAGCTCTTCTCTCATCTCGAAAAGAGCGGGGCTCACCGGAAGTGCTGGCGCTAGTGTCTGCGTTCGGCCCCAAAATTTAGCAGTCGTGCCAGTGTGGTGATTGTAAGGAGTGCATTGATCTGCGCAAAACGCCTTCCCTGTACATTTTTGCAGATTGCAAGATCTGCATCGATGTGAGTCGTTTATTTAGAGGAATTGATTCGTCTAATTTAGTTTAGGGAACGAAATCAATGCTGTAATTTTGGTTAAGCTGCCTGCGCTCCCTTTATTTGTCTCTGTCTCTCTCTCTACCTTGGCGCACCAAGCAGATGAAAAGGATGAAACTAACGCTAAATGCTGCTCCTAAGAAATAACCACTCGAATAAAGAATTAACAAGTACCCAGATACATCCGAAACCAAAGTTGACAGATGAATATTTTATTCATTCCAAAAAGTAATAACTACAAAAAATATCAACATTGGCACGGGGGATAGCCAATAAAGAAGTGTTAAGTAAACGTACAGTGACGCCCATTAAGGTTCCAGGTGCTTGCGAACTTTAATCATGTGCCTTACGACAATAGCAATCTATCTTAAATGTACCATTATAAAGCTCTTCTTACGGGTACCGTTGACATAAATTCAGCAATTTACATATCATAAGACAATATTACTAGGTGTATTCTGCAAAAGTTTGTTCCAGCGAGCTCTGAGGAACTACTTTATACTCACTTCAAGACAACTGCGATATGTGTGAGGGATTGTTCGACTGCTAAGCAATAATAACTTCAATGATTTTACGTCGAAAATCCAGAATATGATTAGGAGAGACGCTCCGACTACTATGTAGTAATGCCGACTATATAGCGTAGGTGAGCATGCCGCACTTATTGATGATTTCTCATTCAAGTCTTCTTTGCCCAATATTCGCAACTTGTTCACACTTTCCACTAGTATCTCCCTCTCTCTCTCTTGCTTTGTCTAAAAGATGGTGTTTACATAACAAGCTTTCCCGTATGCATATTATCCTAGCGACAAATTTACCTCAACGAAAGACCATCACCACGAGATACAATGTGTGGCTTACCAGTCGCCACATATTTCCCGCGAAACGATCCCACAAACGCTCCAGCATTTCCTGCGCAGCAGGCTTAGTTCCGATTGTCTTCGATGCAGAACCTCCCGTTTCCTGTACCCCATAGATCTTTCCTATTCCAATCGATTACAGAACATAGCTCTATAACAAAGAAAACACCGGCAAATCAAACAAAAGAAAGTTACAAAGGGCGAAATAGAAAGAAACGAACAAGGATAAACAAAGGAAAAAGGAACAGGGCTAAAATGAAGTCCCGTATCGTTACGTTTATTTTTGTTGAAGAAAAAAGCGTTGAAGATGGCAACGCTTTCTATGTTCGAAACAGTCAGACGGCGCCGAACAACATTTAAAGCACGCAACGATGCAGCACTTTTCTCCGATCAAAAAACAAAAAAGAAGATATATACCTAGTCTTTCATTTCACGGCAAAAGATAGACTCGGTAGCAGATTGCAAAACTTGTATTAAAAGAGAAACAAAAGAGCAGCGGATACTGACCAAGTCCAGCATACTCCGTTTTAAGGCAAGTGCGAGAGGAAAGCAGGAAGAAGACGATAGATAGTCACACTGCTGTATCTAGCAGCGGCCTGCATCAAACGACGTCTAGAGAAATGCTTTTGCAATGCTCCTTAAGGGAATTCGCTGTCATTCAGGTCCCTACTGCATTGAGCCAATAAAGCTTTATTGGTCTTTCCACGTCTCTCCTTTATCGCGACGAAAGGACTACAAAACAGAAGCGAACATCGCCCACTCGCGCTCTCTCATTCATTATGCTTTGGACTTAAAAAAAAGTTTCGAAACGCCTTGTTTCTCAGCAACGATGCAAGTCTAGCTCAGTCATTCTTTTCTTATTTTTTTCTTTTTTTAACGACTCGGCTGTGAAGTGAAAGAAGTACCTCGAAGGCTATTTTCTAAGTTGTCCGGACAGCAAAAACAATTTCGGCGTCTTACGAGAAGCGCTCGTCACATATTTGAGAAGCCATGCAACGAAGCTTCTCGCCTCTTTGTTTTGACATTTTCTTTTATTCTGCTGACAACGTTTAATTCCCAGCTAAAAAGCTTCAGCCTGAAGTGCCGAGAACACGTGCATTATACTTCCGAGTTCGGAATTTTCCGCTCTCCTTAGATCGCTATGGCGGACACCGACGGTGGAACGCGCCGCGCTATTTGTATTGTATATGTTTGTCTTCTCTCTTTTACGAGTGATGCCACCGCCGTCACTACTCCACCCTCCTCGACTACAAGCGTCGTCTTCTCATCCAATATTCTTCTCTTTCTTTCCTCCTCGCGTACTCGTCCCATCATTTTTTTTTCTTTTGTCGAATGGTCACTTTCCCCTGTCGCTCGTAAAAGAGAAAGAAAATACCTCTATTGTGTTCTCTCTATGGCATTTCCCTCCTTCGCTTGCACGCATGTCGGCGGCTCGCCTGGGCGCATGTTCGACGTCAGAGCGCCCGGAGATACAGGTCCGACCGAAAGGAGCGATCCGTTATGAACCAGCAGCTGCCACGAGCAGCTGACGCGGGAGACATGCGCTATTCGCACTTGCAAAGGTCTCGTTGACGTGCGTGAGAAAGATGAAGTCACTTAGACTATTTCGCTGTCTAGTCTGCGTTGTCCGCCAGACTTCTCTCCTCCTCCTCCTCCTCTTTTTTTTTCCCCTGTTGTTGGTATCGTCTTATTTACTTTCTCCTCATTGCCCACCTCACAACTCCCGTCTTGTTCCCTTCTGCATATCGGCCTTCCGATGTCCTCTGTACCCTCTCATTTTCTGCCCCCTCATCGTTTCTCGCATGTTTGCCTTCGAGCGTCCAACGCTTCCGTTCTCGCGTACTATTTCAATCGATTCCTTACATCGCATAGAAGCGGACCCTCCGGACAGCTTCGAAAGGAGCAGCTCTCCTTTCATCTATCTCTCAATTTCCTATCGGTTCCTGCCTGTTTCTTCCTTTATTTTCTCTTCTCTCTCTCTCTCTCTTAACTTTCTGCCCACGTTACTTCCATTGTCACAAAGGACGAAAAGCAAACTCCTGTCACACGTACGCCAACTCTGCACTAAGGAACAGTTGCTTTCTGCGTCCATTTTTCTCTGCGGCAAAGTGTGCCGTCAGGGGTTCCTAAAGAAGAATGAGCGAGAAGTGTAGAAAGAAAAAAACAGTGAAAGACAACACGTCAGCGCGAGCCAGATCGGATTTCAATAGTAATGCGCGCACCGTGTGTCTGTGCACATTTGTTTGTAGAGGAAAGAGTGTGTGTGGTGTGTGGAGGGAGCCTCAATGCCGGGACGGCCGGAAGTGCAGTGCTTGCTCACCCTCGCTCTCTTTACAGTCTCTCTCGTTACGCTTCTCGTCATTGTTCTTATCGTAGCGTCCTTCTCTATTCCACGTTCTTTCTTTCCCATGTAGCTCGCGTATCAGTATCAGAATATGCTCGAACACGTTCCTGAAAGGCAGACTTCGGTAACGTTGAAAAAGAAAAAAAAAACTTATACGCGAAAAAAAAAAGAAATTTTTTTAGAGCGGCCGTCTCTACCGCCGCGGCGGCGTAAAAACGCCGCCGTGGCGGGCACGTGGAATGTAAAGAACACATCAGTGGCGATCGCGAAAATGCCGTTCAAAGGAGCAGCGGCTGGCTCTACATTCCACGCTGCGAGGATGTTGCGGCTTCTTGAAAGATACGCTGTCACGAGCTTGACTCCCTCCGCGCCATTTTTTTACTGATCAAATCGTCAAGGCACATTACAGCAGTCAATACTATTACAAAGACCAAAGCCTTACTTATATACGCCTCGCTGCAAGATGTCCTTAAACGACTTCGGTGTTGTTGAAGAACATTACCACGGCGTCGCTCCGTACCGTTCTTCGAGAACATCTTCGGAAAAGGCACGGTACAAAGTGTGGCACGACAAATATCAAGTGTTCCAAGGAAGGCCAGACGTGAAGCAATACATGTTAGCCGCGTATAAGCGATTATCAGTGACTACTGAAGTAATCAAACGCTGATTAGTGATGATTGTCAGTGATTACTCGAGTAATAGCACGTGTCCCAAGGAAGGCCGGTCGCGGACCAAGACATGTTAGCCGGGTATAAGCGATTATCAATGGTCACTGAAGTAATAAAACGCTGATTAGTGATAATTATCAATGATTACTGAAGTAATCAAACAATAATTAGCGATGGTAGATGCGTGAAATATCCTGATACCCCAGCCTATGACCTTCCAGAGCTCTAATTCGCGAAATTCTACAACTTCGACCCAGGATCGTGACAGGAATCGAACCCAGACCTTGGTCTGATTAAGGCGTTATGATTAGCAAAAGATGCTATGAAGCTGTCGCCTTGACATCTCTTCGTCGATGGGCATGATAACTGGGAATTATTATTATTATTATTATTATTATTATTATTATTATTATTATTATTATTATTATTATTATTATTATTATTATTATTATTATTATTAGACAAATGCGTTAAGGCGATGGCCTTATATAATAGCTCCGTTGTAGGGTTCAAAATACGTCACTTACCTGCATTGCATATGCGCGTATGAGCCACACGTCAGTGAGCGTTAACCCTTACAGCCTGTGCCACATTACAATCACGTGATGCTCGACTGCCAAACGCTTCCGGTTCTATCCCGCAAGTCTCGGGTTTCAGTACCAAATGTCTTCGCTCACGCCTTTACGTCTCTTAAGCGAAAGCTAAGGAATCCTAGGCATATTTTATTATTACCTTTTTTTTGTTGTTGTTGTTGTTGTTGCCGAGTGATGTGTTTATTGCCGTAATGCCAGCGCCTTCTACTTGTTTAGGTGATTAAATTACCCCCGTTTCCATGTGCGATCTCGGTGCGCCGTTGTGTCTGCGGTGCCGTACTCGAGTGACGCCAAATAGTGAAACAGAAACATTCGATGGCCACGGCCACCAGACTTGTCTCCCGGTACATCGCCGCCCGTGAATAAAGCTTACTACGCGCAACTGTAAGCAGTTATCGTGAAACGGCGCTCGGGCGACCCGGCTACGACAAACAGTTCTTTTCCTTGCACCCTTCTGTTATGCGGTGACTGCCACTATATCGAGATATGCTGAGCCCACGATCTCCGTCACGGCTATAGCCGGGGCGAAACACGGCCCCCGTTTACGACGCCGGTTAAACGTAAAGACTCCTCCGCAAGGGCATCCATCCTCGAATCGCGACGGTTAGCATCATAAAAGAAAATGCAGCGTGTACACTTGTAAACAGATCTGACAAAACTACACGCGTCTTGAACTCGCCTTTCCCGCGTGTTTCTTCGTTCTATACGAACACGTAAAGTTAAATGTGCGGAAATGTGGGACCAAAGACCCCTAGAGTACGCCTACGGCTTCTAACGCCCGCAGATGCCGGCGACTCGCCCGACTGGTGCCGCGTCAATTTCTTACTGCCAACGCAAACACACTCTTATCGGGGAAATCTTCCTCGGATGCATTACCAAAGTTTATGGGGTGACCCGAGGCGTTTCCATATATGCGAACCGCACGAGCATCGCGAGGGAATTGCGAAGGGAAAGAGAGAGAGAGAGAGGGGGGGGGGGGGGCTATTTCGCGTTATTCGAGCGTGCTTTGGACGATACGGGTTGCAGCAGCGTCACGCAGTCAGTCGCTTTTTTTCCGATGAATTTGGTCGATATACGCATCAGCATAAACAACGCCGCTGGTAAGCAAACACGCTCGCGTTGAGTGACTTTCGTGGTAGCCGCCCGCGCTATAAGCCGAGTATATTATATATGCTCCAGCGCGAGCGTCGACCGTGGATGCTGCACGGGTGTCGTCGCATCCTAATACACTGCCGAGTATTATGCAGGAGGCACTTACGGCGCGAACGGCGGAACTAAACGAAGACATCATGGCGGCCGTTATAACAAATATCGACCACCTTTCCTTTTCGTAAACAGGGCAGGTACCCGCATGCTTCTGCCTTTTGCGCGGCGTTTCGCTGCGGATAAGGTGCGCGGAACGTTGCCTAAGCCACTCTTTATTAAGTACTGTAGTATGGCCGTGCCCCGAGGTATTGTTTCATTCATTCGGCCAGCGTTCATTCCTTCATTGAAAGAAGAAAAAAAATTGACTCGGAAGGATCGAAATTTGGGCGAGTTGGTACTCTGTGCCTCGCAAGAGGCGAATATTCGTTTTTTTTTTTTATTGATGTGATATTTGGAGATGTTGGGGCACAAATAAGGCGCCGGTGTGGTGAACGTTCAGCAACTTTCTACTGATCGCTTTCTACTGAACACAATCGATCAGATGACGGCAATGAATATTCGCAGCTTGCGAGGCACAGGCTAGAACAGGGGTGCAAGCCAGTATTTGCTGACACCACAATCCTGTACGAACACGAAAATCAGACGACGAGGGAGATAGTTGAGGCATAGTACTACGTTCACAGGAAAGGCACCTGCTGTGTTAGCACACCCTAAATAGTTCTGCACAGATTTTTTGGATGAATACTTATCTTGACATAGTGGCTAGGGCCGTAAATTTTAGTTTGCGGTTTCATTTTCGTTGTGTTTCCTTTCCTGTGCATGCGCACGGTCTACAGCGATGTATGAGCGCGTGGTATAGGTTGTAGTATAAGGTCATGCATGTTTTCCCAATAGACTTAATTGCTAGTAAGCGTCGTCCAGCGGCCTTCTTTGCTTTTGTCCTTGGTTTTTTGCTTTTGCGTTGTTACCAACATGTTCAAAAATCTGACTGGTCGCACGGTCATACCTAAAGGTGTCGCCTGTATACAAGACACGAAAGCCCCGTACTATAATCGTACGGCCGTGTCCCGACATACTATATTATTCGGTGTAAGTCGATTGATTGATTTGATTAGTGAAGTTTAACGTCCCAAAACCAGCTCTGATTATGAGAGACGCCGTAGAGGAGGTCTCCGGAAATTTCGAGCACCTGGGGTTCTTTAACGTGCACTGTCATCGCACAGCATATACGAGCCTCAACATTTCGCCTCCATCGAAATGCAGCCGCCGCGGCCGGGATTCGATCCCGCGACCTTCGGATCAGCAGTCGAGTGCCATAACCACTAGACCACCGTGGCGGGGCACGGTATAAGCCGACTCTGATGCCTTCCCGAATAGAGAAAATCGCATAGCTATGTTGCGCAGACTTTTTTACATCATGACACTACATAAAATTTGGCAGCGTTAGATATTGAGATAGTTGGTTTGACACCGAATTACAACGGTGCTGCTTTTCTTCCTTCTAGTTCATTTTACTTTACCGCATAATGATGTGGTGGCCCACATGTAAGGCGCTGGGTACTCGTCAGCTTCCCAGTACCCTTTTGTGCCCTTTCTCATTGCCCCGGCGTAGGATAGCCAACTGAACGCCGTTCTGTTGGGCCTACCTGCATTTATGCTGTTTTATTTCCTCCTCCATAGCAGGAAGGTTGGAAAAAATTAAGAAGTATAGATGGAAAGACTGTGAGGATAACCAGTTTTTAGACCAGCTGACTACCCTGTACTATGGTAAGGTAATAAAGGAAACGAAATATAATGGAAGGAGACTGGAAAAAAAAGAGACACAAGGTTCAGTACATATACAAAACAATGGTAATAATGTTCTGAACCTTGCGTTCTGTAACAGGTATACATACTTCTAGTTTGTACTTCCAAAAAAGATTACCTATTGACAAACTCCGCTTTGTCTAGTGCAATGTTAGCCTGATGTCCAGACTTGCCGAACATCTAGTTGCTAAATTTGTCAAATATACGTGAAAGCGTGTATTCGAGTTTCGTCATATTTATGCGAACAGCGGCGTGTTGGGAAACATACCACATCGCTTGGGAAAGAAAAGGAAGATAAGCCGCTGAACAAGCAGCTGTTACTCCGGCTTTTAAGAGGCACCGCTCTCTTTCTTTTTAATGCGCCGATGGCGTGCAGCAACTGCAGCTGACACGAAAGGCGTCGTCGAAGCGGCTCATTTTGTGCCGGTGCGTTTCCAGTGAAACTGCCGTGCTCCAAACAGAACGACCCAGTTATCCGAGCAGGGCACCTAAAGTGACGCTCTTGATTCAGGATGCTAGCGCTGCCTCCCCCACCATCCTACAGACATACCTTCTTCAAGCCATCAAGACGATCTTCGTCCGTGCTTCAGATGTACGCCTGTGGAAAAGGGGTTTGGTTTCTCTCAAGTTTCGCGAAAAACGGTAACGACGCCGCTGTAAATGCACACGGGCTTCTTGCAAACACAACCACGCTCGACTATCAGAGACTTTTTTTTTTTAAACAGCGAATAAAAGCAAACATGGCGAGAATTCGAAAGGTAGCGATAACTGACGCTGTGAACAAAACAAGAACACCAGACAGCGAGGGATCTTTCTTTTTTTCCTTTTTTCAACAAACGGGTCTCAACACGTAGAATACATTTACAAACAAGCAAAAGTTTCGATTCAAACACTGTCGTACCTGTAGGAAGCCGTGAACAGGCATTCAGCCTTAAATCACCATTGAGTCACTGCCACACCAGCAGGAGACGTAGCTCACATTAAGTGGACTAGTGCGATAAGAAGTTGTATTATGTCGATAAGAGCGAGAAAAAAAAAAATGTCCTATGGGCGTCACTAATTTCCTACCCGTTATGCAGACTCCCCAGTAGCGGGTAGCACGTCATGTTGCGTGTGTTATGCCTAGACTCCCCTTGAAACCACTTTATTCGACCCAGAAATGTAAGAATAAAATTCCAGCAAGATATCAAATACCCTCATTCTATGGTCCCTAACATAGTTGTCGATATTATACGCAAAAAAAAAAAAAAAACATAGGTAAGAGCTCACGTGCCCAATCATGTATTCAGGCTTCTCTACGTCGAAGCCGTTGTTATTGGATTTATATATCTTCTTTTCTTTCCCAATACTTTCTTTCACCTTGCACCATCGCTGGCGCTAGTAGCTAGCATAAAGACACCACCTAAAGCCTCGTCAGTCTCAGCCTTTCGCTTGCTTTACAACGTTTTATTATACATTTTTCTTTCCTATGCGACATCGCTACTTACTCCTTCCATGTTGGACCTCTGAACACTTTGTGCAGTTTTCGCACGTTTCAGCGTCCGCTAGGCACGTGTGAGGCGGTGCTCTGCGCAGATTAGGGTCCGTTAACTAAGCGTGACTCACGCCCGCCCACACAACAATACGACAAAGTAGTGGCTAGAGGAGGTCATAAAAATGGAAGAGAACAGCCTATACTGGGAAGCCCAGCCTTAATCACCATGGAATAGTGGGTCGATTAACAATCGATTAACCCGGCAACCCAATGGCGCGGCATCGAGGACGTGATCTGGGTGTCGACAGAACGGGGTCGCATGCAAGCGAATAGGGCGCGTTCCCCTAACAGGTTTCCTGTCTTCTAGTGACACACCGTATCAGTATAAACAAAAAGAAAGACGTGCTCATCACCGCCCAGTGCTTGGGCTTGCGTCACTAATCAATATGTACAGGCATCACGCGTGTACTGAAAGATGAAATGTTTAGCAAGCTATACGCGCCGGTTATAGTGAAAAGCGAAATGTTTACCTAGCCTTGTTACTTCCAAAATTCTCCGGGGTAGCATTCTGTTCGCGAACTCCACTCTTCTTCGATAATTTGTGCTTGATAATGTGCCTCGATATTCTATCTGAGCGAGATAATTAGTCTTTAGGAATGTCGCAACGTATGAGCGTGTAAAAAAAAATGCTTACTTTCGCTGAAATTTCGTCATGCATAGCTGTGCTGGGGCAACTCGGCAACGTTGACAGCAGCAACCACGCTTGGCTGTTTGGGAGTAGAATGTCACTCTTCATACAAGTTCGTCACTTGCCGTTTCGTCGTCGTACATTCCAAATGCGGCGCCGGCAGTAAATGTTTCTCGGTCATCTATATGAATGCACCTACCAAGAACTGTGAGGGTTGTGAGGGGTCGTTTCGCGCCGTATAAACGACACCGCAACTCCAGCGCCACTTCAGATAAATGTAACCTGTTAACAAATTTGCCATTATTCAATCTATCTGTAAGATTTTTTTGTTCTTCAACATATTCGCAAAATTTGTCGACACAATCAGCTGCGTGGCTCCCGTTATTGCGGTCGCAAGTTATCTCAACATTTAACAACGGGCGTGACCCAAAAGTACGAACCTCTTGCAAGTTCTGTATTGATTCGACGCGGTTTCTTATCAATTACAACGTTCAGATGCCGACTATAAGGTTGCTAGTTTCTATTCCCGGCGGCACTGTAAACGTCGTAATGGAAGACGCATTAAAAAGAAAGACCAAAAATCTCGTATATGCTTTCTTTAAGTGCACCGTGCATATGTGAATCCCGTGAGATTAATGCTTTTGCAAACTTCCCCATTACTGCTTCTTAACCCGCAGCGCTGTTGTTTCGAGAGTAGAAATTGCATCGGACTGATTTACTGGAGAACACACGGCCAAACCTAAGCGTTACGTGCTCCCGAAGGCACAGTAATAAGCGCGTCTCATCTTGCTCCCAAATGCCAACTTGCGCCGCGAAACACGTGAACAGGGTTGCCTGAGTGTACACAAGATGCATAAACCCTCCACAAAATGAAAGCGAAAGAACATCGTGTCATTCGTCTAGTGCGCGAGGTTTTTCAAGGCCTTATTACGCCACCACGAACTAGCCTGACGGATGACGCGTCGCTGGGCGCAAGAGCGGCACTGCGCTTGCTTAACATGCACGCTCGCTCACGCACGCGGGCGCACTCGAAAGCTCGAAACCGCGAGGCAACCCCGAAGCGACGTTTGCAAATTCCTGTCTTTTCACTCTCAGCTCCCGGTCGGCCTTCCAGTGTTAGCACGTATTAAAGTTTGGTGTTTCCTAACCAGCCGCGACAGCTATTTCGTCAAGGAGAAGGGCGCGGCAGCAGAGGGCCGCTTACATAGAGGCATTTGGCAAGACTCGGGGCTTCACTCTGGTTTCTTTAATTCATTCATCCAATCTTCTTTTCAATAATGTCGTCCGATGACCGCAGTTTTCAGTTCTTCGGGCGGGTGGGCTTGTAAACGGAGTTGATCAAAGAACAAGTTAAAGAATTTGAGAGGAAAAAAAAAGAAAACTGTGCAAGGACAGCTACAGCGATCTGTTTTCGGCTTGGTCATAATAGAGCGGAGTGAACGAACCCGGGTTGGGTTGTGCAGAAGCGGAGAGCTGGACGAAAGGGAACGCTGGTTTTGCGACAAAAGCAGTTTTTTTACTGTCTTTTCTTGCCTGGACGACGCAGCGCAATTTGTCGAGGGCAATTTTGTCTGCGCGCCCTGTCCACAATGGTGCAGACATCCGTTGCGTTCGCTTGTAGTTCAGAAGTCGCGGTCAAGAATTGCTTGCGATGAGGTCTCCTTATTTCTATTTCCGTTTCGCTCTTTTGAGATGAAGATGTCGCGTGGTAAACAAACATTAATTTTGGTGTTTACATGGAAGGCTCCCACGAACGACCCGGATAGTTGCGGATATAGTCTCACTACAACTACATAGCGCAGCAATGGGCTTTGCAAATTTTGTCCAAGATACAACGTGCCCCCGAACAGATAAATGCGGTAAAAAGAAAAAAAATTAACACCATCTTCCCAAAGAGAACCCTGATGGGATGCGAAGCAGCAGCGTTGCGCACGGGTGGCGTCACGGGTTGAACGGCGCTAACGCGGGTGCTTCGCATCCCATCAGGGTTCCCCTTGGGAAGATGGTGTTAATTCTGCGCGTGAACCGACGAGTCGGCGGTGTAGCGAGCGGCGTTAGCGGCAGGTTTTGCGGGCGCTGCGACGAGCACGCGGCAGGCGAGGGAGAGAGTGACGTCAGCGCACACTGCGAGGGGAGCGTGACGTCGACGCGCAGCTGCGGCGTGACCTACTTGGCACCGCTCCAACACCTTCGGCGAGGGGAGCGCGTTGCGGCGCGTTGTACGGACGTACGGAGGGAGAGCGTTACACAGGCTAGTCAAAGAGCTGCTTCGCATCTAAAAAACAGGCCTTCAATTTAATGTGAGAGCTCACTAACTTGTGTTGCGCGCATAGTATTAGGAGTACTTGCATGACATGTCTGTGCGCTACTGTGATTTTAGACTGGTGTCATATTCTATTGGTGTAAAAGAAAGGGGAAAGGCTGACCACTAATAGGTTCCGAAACAAAATAAATTAAGGGACATTGGACGCCATAGGATGCAAGTACGCTTTAAGTCAACACAATCCAAGCTTCTACAACGGAAAGACGATTTACCACCCATTATGGCCAGCTGCACGTGCACTTTTTGCATGCTCACCTTCACTGTCCCGAAACAAGTGCACGAACTATGACACACGTACTCGTATGCGCTTTCTGCTGTCTTTATAAATAGAGAAATTAAGGTGGGTTAATGCGGAATACCAGTTAAACTTGAATATCATTCAAGGTGTGTGTTTTATGTAGACATTTTCTTGACGCGATTATATGTGTACGCGTGGGAGTGTGACATTATATGATGTGCCTGCTTCTCATTCGCAGTCAACCAAAGCGTAAATAGAGCAATCGTGCCACACCAAAAGAATGTGCGAGGAAATATGTAGACTTAAGGATGTCGGATCGAATTTACGCAGGTTTATTTTACCGCTTCTCCTCTCTCCTTTCGTGTTCAGTGTCGTAAACGGCAGTAAACAAAAAAAAAGTTTGTACAAGTAAATACAAGTATAGCAGTGACTTGCGGACCTGTGTCCTTGGGCGCATCCAGCTTGAAATGATCGTACTCCATTGTTATAAGAATTAGGACCTATCCTTCTATGCGGAATTTTTGTCGATTGTGTGAAGATAAATGATTAATTAAATGTAGCCTTGAAAAAAAAAAAAAGACAATAATCGACGACAAACCACGAAAGATGCCAATGCCTAATCGGTCAGCGTCGAATTGTGTAACAACTGCAAAGAATCAAATACAGCACGCAGCCGGGCGGGAAGAAGTGAAGGAAATACAACGCCAGCACGGTTTCCCTTCGCTTCGTCCAATCCGGTTGCGCGCTCTATTTGTTTATATAATGCATTGTCTATTAGCCAAACTTTCGGTCTACCTGCAATGATTCTGCTCCCCTCAGCGATCACGTATTAGCTACGCAAAAAGGACGCTAGAGCCGCTTTTGACGATGCTTCAAAACGTCTTGCCATTTCAAGTGTTTTGGGCGATGGACAATATCTTAGAGCAGTGGCGGATCCAGAGTCCATCCCCTAAAGAGGAAGCCTATAAGGTCGTACATAAAGTTTAGATGGTGTCAGATGAGTGTGATCAGATACGCGTCCTCGCGAATGATACAAGGGTGAATATGGGCGCTGACGCCCCATACTCAGCATCAGGTTTCATATTTTCCGTAAGCTGACACCCCTACTCCCTTCGGAAAAAAAATCTGATTCCGCCCCTCTCTCAGAGCTCTGGGCTGAGTGCCCTGCGGGAGGCGTAATGTTAATAGTATTTACCGCATGCGTGCACGATGTTGTCAATTCGTCGTCCACCCGAGATCAAGCACTGAGCGCGGCGTTCTCTCGCTCAGATGGCGAGGAGGAGAATGAGCGCTCCCATCCTCCACTCTGGCAGCAAGTTCCGGCACGGACTACTCCAGCTCCTCATTCACTCCATTGACCCCCTGCACGAGCACGAAGGGGAAGCCAACGGTAAGCGCCCGCCTATCATTCTTCCTGTTCTTTGGATGCATTTCGCATTTTACGCCCCAAGAGACGAGCTTCGTACTCGTCGCAGTTGTTTTCCAGTGCAGTTGTGATGCTGAACACAATGTCGTCGGTTCACTGTCGGCCCTATCGGTAAAACTTCCGGCATGAAAACTGCAGCATTCTTGTACTTGGCACGGAGGCTTGGGCTAACTGACTTGTCTTTAGGAATGGCAAAGCACTGTGAAATGGGGATGTAAGATGCAGTGGATTTAGTGGGCCTTAAGCCGTCCTTTCATTTCATGAGTTTCGCGCCGCTTTCTCTTAATGTCTCTCTTAGACGGTCTCTCTTAGATGGTCAAGATGAATCTAGAAACTTATTGATAGGAAAACAACGCTAGGACGGCGCAACACAAGAGAGGACACACAGACTTTTGTGTTTTGTCGTCGTTACACCGCTTCCCTATCAGGTTATGTACCAACTCGTCCAAGCATCTGCTTTAACCAGAGGTTTCATTTTTGCATAGAAGTGTACAATCAATCGAGCAGCCACTTAATGAATGAATCAGTAAATTATACAACTAGCCAGCCAATAAATAAGTCAATCTGTCAATCAAAAAATGATGGTTCCGCTTGTACATTTGTTATAGTAAAATTGGGCATGGATATGTTTGTTGGCAGATTGATTCGGTGCTTTGAGATATCCCTATTTCACAGGTAATATTCAGTTCAATGATTAGGGTGCTTTCCCGGACGATGTAAAAACGGCTCTCCATTAGCAATCAACAATGAACTCTCCGCAACGCTTTAATCGTACAGGAACCGAACAGAGTGAGTTCGCCCTCAACAGTGCCGTGTCCGGCGAAGACGATAAAACTTGCAATATGTGACTTACTTGTGAAGTCGCGTATAAATGATTCGGGTTAATTGGAAGACCATCCATAGATGACGACTATGCCCCTGTTTTCATAGTGACCGTGTTACACCTGGCTTAACGAGCGTCTCATTTTTCTTTTCTTATCAAGCTTTAATTGCCTTACTTCGTGTGAGTGGCGGCTACACCATTTCATGTGGCAAATTGTACGGCTTGAGAAGAAGCGTCACAAAGACTCTAAATAAAGTGCCAGCAGAATGCTACAAGACATGAGTGTACAGAGCACTCTGCAACGACGCCAAAGACCTCATTAGACGCACAAGCACTTAAAAAGTACCAGAGTAAGTGAGACTGGAACCGTCTCTACGCATGCGCAGCCAAGCTGGACGAGAAGGCGTCCCAGCTGCACACTATCGCGTCCCTGCGCGTGTTGCTGGACGCGACCAAGCCCGGCGGTGAGGGCCAGTCCTCCTCGGGCGTGGCCAACGGTGGTCCCCCCCCGGCCCCCCTCGGGGGCTGCCCTCGGGGGGGAACCCAGGATGGCAGCAGCGGCTCCGCCGAGACGCGCCTCACCAGCCTCAGCAACAGCGATGCCCTCGTGCGCGTCGACTCCGTCTCCAATCTACAGGTGTGTGCCTCGTCTTTCGCAATCAATCAATCAATCAATCAATCAATCAATCAATCACTTCTTTCTGCAAGAACCGTTATCTCACAAGCTGAACTTACTGGCAGTATGTTTCTTAGTGAGTTTTCATCTCCATCAAAAGATCAGCGCCTCACTAACTTAATTATCATTATTCATTATAATTTTGATGATAATCATTTAATAATCAAGATACTTGAAGCTAATACACAGGCTGGACTTAAAGGGTGCCATGTTCCTTCATATCAATTTTGTCTTGATTAAAGAATTAGTGCACCAATCAATCAATCAATCAATCAATCAATCAATCAATTAATGAGTCAGTCAGTCAGTCAGTCAGTCAGTCAACCAATTTTCTTTTGTATACATGAAGGGTGAAGAACCTAATTCACAGACTGAACTTAAGGAGCAGCGTATTTTTTCGTGTTTCGTTGGCTTCATCAAAGAATCAGCGCCGCAATTCGTAGTTACCTGTGTACGCCAACTACCAGCTCAGTAAAACTTTAGCATAACACACCGACTGTGCACCTGTAATAAAATAAGCACACGAGTGACGGTATACATGCGCAGAGCGACTCGTCCATAACGTCCAACCTGAGCGAGAAGATGGCGGCGGCGAGCGGAGGCGGCGTCGCCATTCTGCACCAGCGGCCAGCGCCGATACAGGAGTCCAGCGAATCGCCCAGCCTGCCAGCAACAGGTGACGCGATTGCCTCCGCGCTGCCAGACTCTGGATACAACAGCGCCACGGCAGCGCAGGCTGTGGTACGTGCACGGCATTTTCTTCTTCTCGTATAACGCGCCCACAGGCAGGAAAACACGCATTAAAGGTCTCTGTACTCAGACATTGAATTCACCGAGAACTAGTGCAGCGAAACGACACACACACACACACACACACACACACACACACACACACACACACACACACACACACACACACACACACACACACACACACACACACACACACACACACACACACACAAAGATAAGCAACACCAGCCGCCTGTGTTGTCTTGTCCATATTGTCTACTACACGTTCTTTGTGTGTTATTTCGCTGCAGTACTTCACGTTCACGTTGAATCCGAAGAAGACACATGCGCGCGCGAACAAGAGATATTGCTTTGAGACAGAAGACAAGCTAAACGAAAGCAGAGCACACTACTATATACTGGGTGCTGCTTTTCCTATAACAGAGAAAACAGCAGAAGCGAGATTATAAACGTGCTTTAACCGTCTGACGAAACATTTGCTTAATTTAAGCTTAAGCTGAGGAATAGGTCAGAGATTTTATGTCTTATTTCGCACTGCGGGACTTGTAACGCTAGGTGAGGAAACTAATTCACCGAGCCAAGAAACAAACTTTAATTTGATTCCCGCTTTTGTGATGTCTTCGAGAATTATTGTGGAATTTGTTGCTATATGTAAGGATAATGTATTTAAGTATTTGCACAAGGTTGCAGTAAATACTGCGGACCATTGCGATTTCCATGGCGCAAGCGTTTGAGAGCTTTCTTTTGAGAAAAATGAGAGAATTTCTCGCCATGACGTTTCCTCCCTGAGTATGTCCAATACATGTAAGCATGAGAACGGTACGCAGTCGAGCTAGTTGGTCCATAAGTGAAAGCATTCCGACCAGCGGAACTAAAAAAACTGGGGACAAAGGAATGGAGGACGTCGCTAAACGCACCATCATGACGATATGGTACGAGACAACAAATTGCCACTTAAAGCACGCGTCTTTCTTTTCTTCTTTTGGTTCGCGCCCTGCAATAAATTTAAAAAACAAGCAAAGAAACGTTCCACCAAGGAAGTTCTTCAACGCAAGAATAACGAAGTCCACAGCAGTCATTAACACTCTCACTTAAACGTTCGAAGGTATCGATAAATCAGTGTATTCTTAAATCGGATTCGTTCAGTTACATAAACGAGTGTTTGCAAAAAACCTACATGGCGCTTGTTTGAAACAACTGAATGAGCAAACAGACAATGAAGCCTAGGAAAGCATAGGGGAAGTTACTTGTGGTATTGTAATTGTGAAGAAAGTAGAAAGGAACTAAAGTGGACGAAAAGACAAACCTGCCTTCGGTGGGAACCGAACCCACGACCTCCGGATGTCGCGTCCGATGCTCTACCAACTGAGCTACGACCGCCTTCGTAGCTCAGTTGGTAACTTCCCTATGCCACAAGTAACTTCCCCTCAAGCAACTAATAGGGGAAGTTACCACAAGTAACTTCCCCTATGCTTTCCTAGGCTTCATTGTCTGTTTGCTCATTAAGTTGTTTCTAACAAATAAAGAACGAGTCCTTGACCCCTTCCCATGGCGCTTGTTTGCAATTTAACATTGTTATCACCCCATACTAAGGTCGGTGTGGGCAAAATACAGTGTATTCATTTCATTGTTAAGAGTGTATAATCAATACACGATGTGTTAGCAAATAAAATGTCAGGTGGAACGTGCAATAACTGTTTCACCAAAGTGCCTCGTAACTAAAAAAGAAACGCCAATCAAATTAGTTCCTTTTTTTCTTGGGCTTCTTTGATTCTGCAGAATAACTGTTTGCTTTTCGTGTCTGTACAAACGCTCACATTTTAGAAACACTTTCTTCAGATATTACGCACGTCCTATACAGAGTCTGCTTCGGCAAACTGAGCGTTAGTGAAGTTCCATCGTGGATGTAGTACAGTTGTGAGCACGCTCAACACGAACGCTCTGAAGCACGCCAGGACCACTCTGACTTGGGCCGGTGCCGCGAAGTGGTGGCCGCTTTTGCCGAAACAACATTTCTGCAAGTATTTGTTTAATTAATTAATCAACAATTAATAATGTTTTCTGGTAAGAGCTACTACCATTCCGCGGCGCTAGTTATCCAGGCCACGCTGCACAGCGCTCGCGTGAAGCGTGCTGACGGCTGTGTACCTCGCGGAGCACTCGCAAATGCATGGTCGGTGTTCACTGTTCGTTGCGCACGCAGCAGGCGGCCAAGGAGCTTCCACCGGACACGATCGAGGAGACCAACGAACCCTTGAGTGTCGCCTGGCCGGACACGTGGCGCGAGCGGTTCAACTACGTCGTCCTGGCGCCCATCATCTTCCCACTCTGGCTCACCATGCCCGACGTACGCCGGCCGGTGAGTGCGCGTGCATGTATGCGCTGCTGCACGTAATGTATGGATTCATATTTTGGGGGGGGGGGGGGGGGGGGGGGGGGAGTGCGCTTGGATTAAAGGTATAAGGGGACATAAATGGCCACGTGGAGCCGGTGTACATGTACACGTCTGTGTGCGGGACTGTGGTACGGTAGCGAAATGAATATAGAAACCGGAGGCAAGAAAAACTGCAGGAGTTCACCTGATTGACCGCTGTATTATAACTTTTCCTTTCTCTTTCTCTCTCTTTCTCGATTCCTGTCGGTAGCGCGGTCTAATAAGTGGGGCCTATTGACCTAAAAAACAAAAAAATGCAGCTACCTTTGGCCCGTCAGCTTAGCATGGTAGTGAATGTGCGGACAAACGCCCTGCAGATTGAGATGATCGCCACCTAAGCTACACAGTTTGTGCGTAAGTGGCTTCTAAATGGGCCACGTCAACAACAACAACAAAAAAGAGTAAAAAGTGTTGCAAGATTCTTATACTAAGCCTCCTAATCAGCCACAAGTGTAGCAGCTTGGGCTAGTTGGTTTGCGTCCATGATGGCGAGTTTCACAGCGCGCGAAGATAGGAAAAAAATGCGACATTTTTTTCCTATCTTCGCGCGCTGTGAAACTCGCCATCATAATCAGCCACGTCGCACCCCCTACAGCCAAGTTCAAAGAAGTCAAAAGCAAACGCAATTCACCAGCTTGCTTCCTGAAACGTCCCCAATCAGGATAAAATTTTCAGAATTCCCAGAGCTCTCAAGCAGCTGGGAATCGAAGTTCAAACAAGATAAACTAACACAAGGACTGGCAAATGCCAGTGCTGAATAAATCTTCGGTGTTTCCCGCCTTTGACATTCGCAACCTCTTTTTCTTTCATTATTTTTGTTGTTGCGAAAGCCCGTAAACCGGGTCCATTTCAAATTTGTCCGGGCATTCAACAAACGCCATTCAAATTGCATGAGGTTTGCCGGGCAAACCGACCAGGCTCTTTGTCAGCACGCTCGTAACGCGCGTTACACAACACGGCTCATCCTTTTGCTCCCGCGCACTCGCGTACGCAAGCAGACAGTGTACGAATGTTGTTGTCTTTACTCCCGTCGAGGTTCGTGCTTTTAGCATTAGTATAATTCACTCAAACTCTAAGTAAAGCGTAAATGTCTTCTTCCCTCTCCATCGCATCCCCCTTTGGAGTCTCGAAGCTTGTCGCTCTGTCCTCGCTCAAGCACACGCCTCACCCGTCGACACACAACAGCTTTACCCGCCTTTTTTTTACGACATTATAAACCAATGTAAACGGTACATTCAGCCGCCGACGCCGCCGCTCCCTAAAGGGAGTAAAAAAAAAAAAAAGGAGTAAAGGGGGGAGGGGAGGTGCACGGCGGCGTTGTGTTGGGCGGCGACGAACAACAATCTGCGTAATGCACGCGCCAGCCGTTGGTCATGCTTGACCTGCAGCGGGACTCGGGGTTGCACGCTCGTTCAGAGAAAACAAAATTGTAATGAAAACGCGCTGCCAGAAAAACGGCAGAGAACGAGACAGCAATGGAGGCAACTACACCTTGCCCAGAAAATAGCGCGCGTGCAATGCGAGAGAGGCTCCGTATGAGGTGCTGCAGCGCAAACCGAATGCATAATTTAACGCCGCCGTACCTCGTCCCTGCACCGTACAAAGGATGCCACCGTCGGACTGTAATAAAGTGGACAACAACGAAAAAAAAATTCTCTCGCTGTCGACGACAGCGCGCGACAACTCCTTCCCTTCGGCAGAAAGTATAGAAAAGTTGCGTCGCCATTATTGCATATCCTTCTTTTTTCCTTCTTTCTTTCGCGAGCTCTATATGCTCTATTATATTGCGGAAATACATTCCTTTCGACACCGCGTCGAAGCTGGCTGAAAAAGACGTTTTTAACGAAGAAAAAAAACGAAATAACGGAAACAAAGTACAAGGAGGAAGGACGGTGACAGGAGATGCAGAGCCGCGTACGTGCGTGCAACGGCAGCGCTCTATCGGAATAAGTGACAGAGTCATGAATAAAGGGCCTTATTCCTTTCGACTTTATTATTATTATTATTCCTCTCCCATCGCGAGTACCTCGCGGAGTCTCGGAAAGTGACAGAAATAAAAACGAA
This sequence comes from Hyalomma asiaticum, assembly GCA_013339685.2. Lineage (NCBI taxonomy): Eukaryota > Metazoa > Arthropoda > Arachnida > Ixodida > Ixodidae > Hyalomma > Hyalomma asiaticum. The sequence continues at coordinate 123,211,012 of CM023482.1, read as the reverse complement.
TCCGAGAAACAGTAAAGCCGCCCCCCCCCCCCCTTTTTTTTTTTTTTTTGCCGTTTGACGACAGAGGACGCACAGGTATCCTTTTCTGGTGCATTGGTCGCAGTGCGCGTGCATGGAAGTACATATATAAGAAAGCAACGTGAGATTTCCTGGCGGGCTGAGCTGCGGAAGCGGCAAGTTCGGACCGTCCCTGGCCGTAAAGCCTCCCGTTCTTGAGCGGACGAACTTCGATGCCGTTTCCAGCGCGACCAACGCGATACGCCCACTATTTTCTTAGTTTTTGTAGTTGTTTTTCTTTCTCAATCCCGTTTTTTTCCTTTTCCCACTGCAGGAGAAAGTGAAGTTCGTGGCCGGTTCCTTCCTGGGCAGCATCGCTTGGATCGCCATCTTTTCCTACCTTATGGTTTGGTGGGCAACTGTGGTCGGCCACACGCTAGGAATCCCCACCGAGGTGTGCCCCGTCATGCTCTCTTGATATATGTAGCGTTTCGACGTCATTTATGCTATAGCATTTACTGCCTAAACTACTGAAACCAAACGACGGAAGGGAAGGGGTCAATGGCTCGCTTTTTATTTGTGAGAAACAACTTAATGAGCCAACGGCTTCATTGCCTGTTGGCGCATTAAGTTGCAACCAAACAAGAATGTACAGCGGGTGCAACGCACCTCTTTTTTGAAATGCACAATGCTCAGTGAATGAGACGCGATACTCGAACGGCACAGCTGTTGATGCTTTCTGCGTCATCCCTTTGTGCTGAGGACACCAAGTAAATGAGAGCGAGAAACGCTTTGAAACACTGTGGTAAAGTTTGGTCCCTTTGTGATCACCCAGCGCACTCCAGTAGCACAAAAAATCGCTCGCCATCGCGTGTTCTATAGTATCGCGTTTCAATCGCTGGGCACCGAGCAATGGACTGAAGCCCTTTCACACCTTCGTCCTTAATTCAAAGTGGAGGTGCACACGACGCAACCCGTATCTCTGGACCTCTAGAGAATTGATTTCTGTGGTAGAGTATGACGGCCGCTATGTCAATGATCACTTCTGACCGCACTCTTCTCTGAGGCCTACCTTAGCTATGCTATGACCGGAAGTAAAAGAGGGCAGAAGTGAACAAGAAACCAGGAGTGTGAGCCCGGAAGCGCTACCTTTGTTAGCTGCAGCGCCATGATCAGTGAAAGCTTAGAGGTCCACAACAATAACAAGAAAAAAAGTAAGCTTTGATGGGGAGACCGTTAAACTATTGGGAGAAGGATAACGCGTGGATTAGTTTAATGTCCGGAATTATGACTTCGGATATTTCTCTGTTTTCTTTTTGGCCTCGAAGACCAGCTCTGGGCCATCCAGCGGGCCGAGGACGCCGCCAGGGATGAAAAACCCCTGGCTGTTGCCTGGGTAGGGAATGTAGCCTGCCCCATAAACTCGCAGGTCATCCATAAAGTCGTTTCCTCCTCCTCCTCCTTTTTGGATATTGTTGCTGCCAATTAAGCTTTATCCTGACTTTGTTCCTATAGTTACTAAGCAAATCCTTTGTGCGTGTTAAGACAACAAGAGCGCGCACACCCGTAATCAATGCAAACTTGTTGCAATTTGTCGTAAATTCTTATCCACTTTGTAAGCTCACAATATGGTCCGATGTCCAGGAGGATACTATACTATGATACCCGTGCTAGCTGAACTGCCACGCTTGCAGCTTCCGTAGACTCCATAGCATCACGTTTCCCTGCGATATTTTTCTACAAGAAACGTTGCTCCATAAATCACCTATCATTTCCCCCTTATTTGCAACAGTAGGCAACACATGCTGGTCAATGGAACTCAATCAATCAATCAATCAATCTTTATGTCCATTTCACAGACAGAGGAGCGGCGAAAAAAAGCTGTCTCCAGACAGCTTGACGAGCTCGCCGCCCCCATTTACAAGGGCTCACGGCAGCACACCGACAGTTTTATATACAATTTGAAAAAAAAAAAGAAATCAGAAAAAAAATACATCATTGTGAAGACTCTACATCATTCGAGAAACAATGGAACAAGATAATAAAAAATAATCAAAATATCAGAAACGAAATATATACATATTAGTAATCAATACCGTTTACAAATTTCAGGCGTAGCTTGCCTGATGAACAGCAAAAAAGGTCAAAATTTGTTAATATGTAATAATTGAGAAGGGAAGGCAAGGTATGGCACAAACGCTGCGTTGAGGAGTTTAAACGAGCGGCCGGTACCATCCATGTCTCCCCTTTTCGTGTCGCATAACTCTGTTTTTTCTTTTCCAGGCACGCAATCTCTCTTAAGTACTCTAAGTTGTCTTTAATTTCAAATTTAAAACGAACACTTAGTCTATAGCGATACAGCTGATGAATGGTGATAATGTTAGCATCAATAAACAGGTCAGAAGTTGCTGTCCCAAAAGGCACATTATAAGTAAACCGAAGGAACTTTTTTTGCATTTTATGTATTTTTTGTAGGTTAGAAAATGTCGTTGTGCCCCAGACAAGTATACAGTAGTTTAAATAAGAGCAGAACAGCGAATTATAAATAGTTAATTTCACCCGCGTGGAGAGAAGATATTTGAGGCGACCAACTATTCCTGTTATGCCAGCACACTTTTTGACTACTGCATTGACATGGCTATCCCAGGACATACTTGCAGAAAATACCACTCCTAAACTCTTAAAATTATCGACAATTTCAATGCTGCGACCATTTAAAACTATATCTGCATGGGGGGGTAATTCTTTATTCTTTGCTCTGAAAATAACAGCCTTTGTTTTACTTTCATTGATTTTCATGCCATTTCTTAATGACCATTCTGCTAATTTTTGTAATGTGTCATTACAAATACCTATGAGGTCATGCATATTGTTACCAGAAAAGAAAATGCTGGTGTCGTCGGCATATATAATGAACTTTGCGCTAGAATTGATACGTACAATATCATTAATATATAAAATGAACAACAGAGGACCTAATATGCTCCCCTGCGGAACTCCGCAGGGTACCCTTAGAGCCTTTGAGCGTGCCTTATCGATTTCGACTATTTGTTGCCGGTTGCTTAGGTATGACCTTATTAGTTCAAGTACACAACCCCGTATGCCATAACAACTTAGCTTCTTTATTAGAATTTCATGATTAACCAAGTCGAATGCTTTCGTATAATCAATGAACACCCCAACCGTGATTAGTTTCTTTTCGAACTGGGTTAAAATATACTCTTTCTGTTGAAGCAATGCCAGCTCTGTGGATTTGTTTTTACGGAAACCGAATTGGCATTCAGTGAGCAGTTTGTTTTTTTCAATGAAATTTATGATTCTCTTATGTATTAGCTTCTCGAGGACTTTTGAGAAAATTGGCAAAACAGAAATAGGTCTGTAATTTCCTAATTCATTATGATCACCCTTCTTATACAACATTACTACTTTTGCAATTTGCATGTTACTGGGAAACACGGAGGTCTTTAAACTAAGATTGTATATATGAACAAGAATAGGCACTAGGATATCTGCAACAAACTTCACTGGTCTTATCTGGACACCGTCTATGTCATTACTACTACTATTATTCAAGTTTTTAATTATAGTTAATACCTCACTTGATGTCACAGGGTGCAAGAACAGGGACTTTTCAGTTTGTTGTTCTAAATCAACAGGTACATCAGATGATTACCCAAAACCCAAATGCAGACGCTCAACTATTGTAGCGTCACCTGGTTGTGAACGTCTGTACTGCAGACATGTCAAACGTCTTAAAGTAGGACTGTTCATACTTTAGGCGTTGATCCTCCCGTTCAGAAGTATGCGCTGGACCTTACCCAGAAGTCTAACTAGTATAAAGATTATTTCACTATTTTCATAAAGGATTTCGTTGCTCCTCTCAATTTTGAGCGTTACGACATTCTCTACAGTTGTGGAACTTGAGCTACCAAGACTTCAAGCAACAAACGTGACCCGAGTTCGAATGCTGGTACTATGTTAAACCGCTTCCGAGGTGCCCGCTTTTCATTGTAGCGGCATAAAAATGTGCAGCCGTAGGTCACACGTACGCAGATAAGACTCCGCTTTAGGGATAGTAATGCGTAGAGGATTCCTTGCAACATTCAACATGGTTATTACGTGGAAAAAAGAAATGGGTGACCCACACGCACGCTTTGCCAGGTGATGGGCCTGACCTTCCTGGCGGCGGGAACGAGCATTCCAGACCTCATCACGAGCGTCCTGGTTGCCCGCAAGGGCTTCGGCGACATGGCCGTGTCCAGTTCCGTCGGAAGCAACATCTTCGACGTGGCCGTCGGGTGAGTACCCTTACACACCGACAAAACTCCCTTAGGGCTGTTGACGCGAGTGAAGCTGATACGAACTGCGCGAACTGCGCCATCCACTTGGCTTCTATGTGGCTGCAAGCGACGTCCCAGCGTATGCAACGTTTTGAACAGCTGAATTTTTTATTCACTCTGGGCCAAAACCACGATCTGATCTATACAAGTGACGACGTTGTCGAGGCACGCCGGTATCAATAATTTTCACAGCCTGGTGTTCTCTAACGTAACATACGTCAAATAAGGTGGGCGTTTTCTTTTTGTTCCATTTACCCCATATTGAAGTGTTGCTGTGGAGACGGGAATCGACGACACGCCTGCTTAACTGCTACGGCGAGTAGACCATTTCTTCTGTTGCAGCGTGGTATAAGTTTCGGTGACATGGAACAGTCTTCCTTTTCACGCACGAAGTCTCGTTCGTCCACTTAGCGCATTGCGCTCGGTGCCGCATTTTGATCGCTATTCGCCGCAGTGGTCACGGCGTTGCCCTGTTAAGCATTCACTGCTGTCGAATTTCTATGCGGGCCAACTGAAGAAGCATTTGCGTGCTTTAAATATAAGGTGCAACTTTAAGAGTTCAAAGTAGCCTACGCAATCCGGAGTCCCCCACTGCGAAGTGCCTCATGATCCTATCGTCGTTCTGGCACGTAAAGCTCCATAATGTTAACGTTTGAACACATCCCATAAAGGGTGTCGTAGATATAAATTTTCGGAAATATTGAGCAATTGGAACTGCCTACTGTAACGATATTGTTGTCTGCTGCATAAGAAAGCAAAAGTGAAAACGGGACACCATTTACTTTCGTGTCACTACTATACCGTAGGTCAATGTTTACGCATGCCGAGTAAAGCAACCTCCAGGAAAAATGCCGCTCATTATTTTTTTCTTTTTGTTGGAGAGAGATGTAAAGATAGATGCACGTGAGCACCCTCACTGCTTTCTTCCCGAGTAAAACAACATGACCGCGCTCCAGTTCAGCAACTCTGTGCGGAGTTCAATGACCGCGCCAACGCATCAGCCGATGTTATATTGAGCGTTCGCATGTTTTACTTACCGTCTTTTGACAACAGCAAAAACCTCATGAATGCAGGCGTTAATCACCCGATCAAACTGCAAAAATAGATAAATACGAAAGAAATGATAATAAACAAGAGGTGGGGCTACAGTATGCGCAAGTGCGAGGCTTGAAAAACAGTGTCAGCACTCTAGATTATGATAGCGTCGCAGATACGTCATCCCAAGTTCTGTACTCGAGTTGGAAACAACCTGACGCAGAATTCCTCGTTTGAATATTCCTGTCATGTGTATATACTACTATTATTCCGCAGGGTGCCCGTAAAGAAAAGGAAGTTGTTTATGCATTAGGCCGTGCACGCCTAATTGCGTTTGTTTTTTCGGGTTATAGACAGGTTGCTGGGGCACGTGCGCGTTCTGGGCTACTGCGACGCGCGTGAGGTGGACTGCAGAAACAAACGACAGCTGTAGTGTGGCGTGCGCGATTTCGTGGCCGATTTAATCAGCAGAGTGCATTGCAATTTACCAGACACACCTGTAGCATATATAGAGCATGTCGCAGCGTGGTACCGCGATCACGGACTTTAGCGCAGCGCAGTGCCTAGGTTTTGCTATTGCTGGCTTCAGCGCAACGGAATTCAATGAATGCGAGGCACACATGCAAGCCAGCTGTGGCAAAACATCTTGCGCATTATATGCTAATTCGGTAGAAATAGAGACAATGTGGCACAGAAGAGAAGATGAACAGATTGATTCAAGCCTCCATCTTTCCCTGAGCTTTTTTTCTATAGTACAGAGGAGAAGGAGCACACCTCACAAACCCCCTTTCTTCAGCCCCGTATTTTCCGCTGTTTACACACAAGTTACATCTACCAACTCGCGCATCATAGAATCCTTCGAGCTCGCCACAAAACGGGTCCCGTCACTAACAAGCCTGCATTCTATAGTGCAGATGACCAGCCAAGGTGATGGGTTGTATTCTGCATATCCGCTCGTATTAGCAATGATGACGGCGTCTTTCTTTATCATGAAATTTGACGAAAAAACACAGAGGTAAGGCCTTTTGTGACATTTAGTAAAAATGGAAGGGCGGTTCTGCGTAAAGCCTCTGTGTGAATCCCAATGACGTACATGGAAAGTTGGTCTTGTCGATAATCTATGATTTAGTGGTAGAGCGCCAAACGCGTGCACTATACCAAAGCGTCGCAGCTCGCGTGAATTCTACACTGAAATACGGACGAAATTCCCGTAGTGGAACGTCCGCACGGTATTACCAGCGTCATACGATATTTACATTTAGCTTTCGCAGTGCTGCGAGACATAAGCCGGGCATAAAAAGATCGCGACGCAGCTTTCCGAAGCTACATCGTGGCAGCAGTGGTGATGCCCCCTACCCCTCCTTCCTTTTCAACTTGTGCATGTGCTCCTGAACCTGTCTGGTCATTGCGTTCTGCAGTATATACCCAATTTCGCGTGAAGCATCTACGCGACATTCATGTGAGCGTCTCTTGTCGCAGGCTCCCGTTGCCATGGCTGTTGTCGTGCATGATCTACGGGCCGGTGTCGGTGAGCAGCAGCGGCATGGCCTGCTCCATCTTCATCCTCTTCATGATGCTGCTCTTCGTGATCATCACTATTGCGCTCTTTCGCTGGCGCATGAACGTCGGCCTGGCGATGGTCATGTTCTTCCTCTACTTCGTCTTCATCGCCTGCAGCCTCATACTCGAGTACGAAGTGGTGCGCTGCACGGACATCATCAACTACCTGAGGATCCGATGAAGGCTTACACGCAGCACACACTGCACGCACCCTCTCCCTCTCTCCACCTTCCACGACTGTGCGCATTGCAGTGAGGAGGGAAAGACGAAAAAAAAAAAAAGAATGTGTCCTCCACAGCAATCACCCATGTGTCAGAGACAGTTACACGAACACAGTTCCGGACGTGCCACACTGGGAAACCACCCGTTACTCTCCAACGGTCCGCGAAGCGCGACAGCTGGCCGGACCAGGGACAGCGCATGCTAGTCTTGGAAAAATGACGTGCGAGACCACGTGCGCCGTTGCGAAGAGACGTGACACGACGAGCCAACAGAAAGAAAGGAAATGCGGCCTCCACGAGAGGTCAATCGTCGACTGCAGCCGGCACAACGCAAAACGGGCTCTACGGACTGAACTTTGCGGCGCTCGGGACATTGCATCCAAAGCCACCACATCCACTCGTCTCTACCAATGCGTTTGTTGCCATAAGGTTGGTCTATTTAAAAAAAAAAAAGCCGCACGATGTCCCTTGGCGAGGTATTCGACTGGTGGTACAAGGGCAGCGTGCCGGCGCTGATGAGTTCCCCACAACTTCACGGATTACCATACAGATGGTGTAAGAGACGAAGAAAGAAAATGCGCTATCTCTATCGCGACATAGAAAAGTAATACGGCTGAGAGCGCAGATAACACGAAAGCCGCCTAGTGCTTCGGCTGCCTTTACGGTAGGCTTCCTTTATGCATGAGAACACCAATACAACTTCGAAAAGGTGTTCCACAAGCAACCAAACTGTTTTCTGCCGCTAACGATGACGCTTTAGGTGTACAATGCGGCGCCTTCTGTAGTGTTCGCCCAACACCTGCAGACGACGTAAGAAAGTAACGCCGTTTCTCTCCGTCTTTTGTCGCCTCGTAGCAGCCCAGAGATTTATCGGCTACCCTCTCAGCTGGGAGTAACCGATCACCTCGTCTCACGTAATGTGAGGCAGCGCGACGCTTGTACCTCTAACGTCTCCTCGGTCACGTGCTTTGCTTAGTCAATGATGAGGAGGCGATTCGCGCGACCAAGGCCGTGAAAGAAAAAAAAAACTTGTTGACGTGTAGAATGACCCGAGAAAAAAAAAATGACGTCCCCTTGGCTTCGCTCCCAATCCTCCGTGCGCGTCGGGTGAAAGCAACGCTTGTGTCAGGCCGGGTCTTCCAGCAGTTCGCTTCCATCTATCTACGTCCTTGTTTTCTCTGTGTCGTGTGTTTCAGTTGATCGGGGCGCCATCGAGAAACTTGGGCTCCGCGTCCCAAAGGAAACTTCGCGAAAGTAATCGCAGTGAACTTCCTTCTTCATCAGTCTGTACCTCCATCTCTCGCGGAAGTGCTCTTGGGCGTGTCGTGGTCCTGGCGTCTTCACAGTAATATATACCTACGCTAAGCGATAACAACAAGGACCTTGCTTCCTCCATTCATCATAAACAACAACAGTAAGAGAGTCAGCGAAGGACCCGAATAAGAGCAGTGCCGGTGTAACGATCGTGGAAACGAAAGAGCAATGGTAAGCTTGGTCTGCTTACGAGCGGAACTAAGGCATTCTACGCGAGCTTAACCAGTGCGTCGATGAACTGAGATGGATTCAAATAAGGGCGAACAGTGGCAAAGTTACGATTCAACTGCGGTCTGTGTAGACCACGACCTACTGTAGGTCATGGTGTAGACTAAGGCGCGCTTTCTATCAGTTTTGGCATCGATGCCCAACAGTTAGAGGACGTACAGCTTCGCAGGGTCAGCACGTGCGCTTTGCCTTCATGTCGAAATAGCTACTCCCTCGAGTACACGGAGTGCTATTGCGCATACTAGCAGTCACGATATCGTTTGCCACTTGGCTTTTCAACCGCTTCAACATCAATTAGATCGGAAGGCTCACGAGTTCCTCGTGCAAAAGAAACTGGCTCAAAACTTCGAAACCTGTTCCCTGGCAAACACTGGTTGTCGAATTTAAACTTGAAAAACCAAAAGGCGTCGTCCCATGAATATATTGACTGCGTAAGGGTTGTCTAAGATATCAGATTATATAATCTCGCTTCTCTTAACATGCAAGACGCTGAAAATATGACTTCCCCGTGTCGCATATGCTTCCTTATATATCTGCATTTGGGTCCGAGCTGTTGGTGCAAAAATGCCTATTGTACAGTACGTTTACATCAAAAAAAAAAAAAATTGTTGTTTTACTCGCTTTGAACAATGGACAGTGAGCAACCGAAACGCTTCCTTAACTGTTTATGAGAAACCGTTGCCGATGAATTTTTCCTTCAGCAGGGAGAAAAAAAAAAAACGTCGCCTTGACGAAAGCAAAATTTGTTGACCTACTCGGATATGCGCCTTTGAAAGCTTAGTCCTTTTTTTTTTTCTTCGGCTCTTTCGTTTAGATGTTCTCTTTCTACTTTTACATCGAACATTATTCCTTCCATTGCATCTGCAAATCCTGATATTAAAGTAGGAGTCATCAAATGAATACCGAGAAATTAACGAAACGCAGCGTCACTGATCTCGCGTATGGATAATACGGTAACAATAGCCCAATCGTTGGACCAGAAGTAGTTAAAGCTTCCATGACTGTTTACCTTCATTCTGGTTGAGCCAGGCGCCCATGTTCGCCGATTTAAAAAAGATGCATCGTGTTTCTTCTTTTTTCTCTCTCTCTTTCTCTACCCACCCGCCGCAAAGGTTGCGGGTTCGTTTCGAACAGAGGCAAAACTCCGACGTTCAGACTACGTACGGTGCGAAGGACTGATCACGGTCAACAATACACCCCCCTCCACTCCTGCCCCTATGTACCCCCTTTTCCCCCCTTGATGTCCAACTCCTTTCTGAGTCTCCGTAATTCCTCCATCAACGTCATTCAGACCTCCTTGCGTGGGGGTGGTCATAGTCATCCTCCCAAAGGTACATTTAGAAATGGTCATTTAGACAGTCTGTGTAGAAAGTCCGTAGGTGTCTTTCCATGAAGCATACAAAACGTTGAATTTTGTCGTTAGGATTTCTTTTATCAAGTTTAACTATCGTGGATTGCATGTGCTCAATGAAGTTACAGTGTGGAGCATAAATGGAGTAACTACGAATAAATGAGACTAAATGACACTCGGCTAATGACGTTCTTGTTCGTTAAACGCGATGACACTGCAAGGAAACAGGCCGTAAAATGGCTGCTCGCTGTCTTAATCATCAATAATGAACCTCAGCGACAAAGGAACGTAGAGGAAGACGGAATGAATATAGCAAATGGAAGAAACAAATATGTACGGTGGAGACACAGATAATAATTTAGCCCAGTGCTGCACAATATACAGACTCACATTTGCTCTTTAAGTATCTTAATGATTTGTGAAAGTGTGAGAAATTCACCTAGACGAAGGCAACATGGATGTAAGAAGCGAAAGGCACGGTACGCGAGGCGTCTACGTATAAGCGTCCGCCAGATTGCTTAAAAGAGCGACCAATTAGCATAGCCTGCAGCAGTTCATTGTTCTTGTGCTGTATACATTTCTGCGAGAACAACGTGCGTACAGAAGATGAAAGAGAACACGTTCCCAGCTGCGTCAACCTAGGCTTACGTCCATCGCCCGTACTCGTTGAGTACGTAAGTCGTTGAGGACGTAAGTCTTCGATAGAAAAGTATATGTAGCCCAAGAACAGTTAATGCACTTATATCTTCGTGTTTACAAGGGTCGATCTCCCTTTCATAATGGAACAGCATCCGTGTTTGGTTAACCCAGTACGCTCCACCACTGTTTCCGCACATGTCACTTGCAACTGTACTCCCCCCCCCTTTTCTTCTTCGCTGTCATGTTCACCAAAACCGGCTGCCGCTTCCCTGAAAGCTTTCTTGGCGAAATTACTGTACATTGCTCGCTTGGACTGTGAGTATACCATGGACCGTGTTGCTGCCAACCCAATTTCCCAAGGAGAGAGTGTGAAACCTATACGTGTGCGTGTGCGTGTCGAAGAATCAATGTTCATTTAGTCCGTGCGCTATACCCCCGGTGTGCGCTAAAGTGACGTCATGACCTCCCTCGCGTCATGAGAAAGCGTCTTGAAGAGAAACTCGGTACAGCATTCATTCCTCTCGTATGCGTTGGGGCACGGTTTTGGGAAACCGGCCTCACGACAAAGTAGGCCTCGTCTCTGGATTTGGATTGCCAACACGAGGGCTCCGTCTCACGTTGTTATTTGCAATGAAGAGCTGATGTACATACTATTTCCGCGCCTGAAAAAAAAAAAAAAGAAAGAAAGGCAAGTGTTGTTGTTAAACGTTTGATTTTTCTGTCCAAGCCGTAGTGTTAGGAAGCCACTTGAAAAAAAGATATACATATATATAATGCTCGGACTCTCCTGGAAGAGCGCTGTTCATCCGCCTGTGCTCAAAGGACAGATGTTATGACTTGCTGGCATGGCGTGTGAGTGGGCGGGCAAAGTGAATCGACAGTTCCGGTGTGTGTGAGTGTACGTCAATACGCGAGCTGCTCGCTGCATAAGGGTCGTAAAAGTTTTGTCCCATAATAGCTTCGGTGCATTAATTGCAACCAGGGCTAACTACTATGCACTGCTATGCAAGGGCCGTCTATAGAACGGCGAGGTCGCACTGTCGACGATCTATTCATTGAGGTGTAATGATTCTTTTCTTTCTTTCTTCCTTTTTTTTTTTTTTTTTTTGTCGCTTTACGTCTCTTTCTCGCATTCTGCCAGTATCGTAGGTACTGGCGATGCCTTTTCGTAGTCAAACGTAAGTGAAATGCGATCTGTTCCATCTCAGTCTGAATCACAACGCACTGCACTCGTTCTGCGACGGGACTTGTGTTCCAGTCGTTGTTCGGTCTCCTTGTGTTGAGCTTCCACCTTTGGCTCATGCGTCGCCATTTTGTGTCAGTTTCACGGCCCATTCGACTTGGTGGATGATGAGAACGTAACAGAACTGAAAGATATAAGCAGCAACCGCAATTACGCCGGTATGTAATTGCGTTCCACGCTTGTGTGCTTTGCGCAATGTGCGTTTCCTTAAGCGGCTTTATAGACGGCTGTCGAAGCAAACACCCGTCGCTGATAGGGACTGTTTTAATAAACCCTTCAAACTGTTTGGTACAGGTTAGGTGCGCTTGCCTTATTTCAGGCAAAGTTACAAATGTCGACTTGTTTTGATGCGCTTTCGAGTTTGGAGAGAGCAGTGAGCGATTCCGAAACGTCGTCAAAGCAGGAGGCATGTACACTGTGTAGCGAGGGCACAGCTCTTTCAGAGAAGGGTGCGAGGATGGAATGGCTGAGCTATAATTGCCTCACGTAAAATGTGACTGTTTGAATCAATGTTGCCATAATGTTCAGCGTGGTCACTCTTAAGTCATTTTTTTTTTCGTTCAGAAGCATCGAGAATTGACCGCTATCGTCGGCTAAATAAGTTAAACTCTGCTCACCTGCAAATCGAAGGCCGAACTCCAAATCTTTCTGTTTGGGAAAATGCTCTTCGGCATTAGCTTGTTCGGTGTGCTAATAATATGTCTAACGTAAAAATGAGCCTAAGCTTACTGCTCAAGGCAACCCTAGATTGAGGGAACCTTTTGTGAGTAACGAAAGCTCTTATTGCTAACATCTCGGTTCTCTTTTTTAAATTGCAGCAGCACAACCGCTTAAATTTTACGTCTACGTGACGTTCTACGCGAGAAAAATACTCAAAAACGGGAATACACATTCTCCGCGACCAGCCTAACTCTACTTGAAGATGCTATCATTCACTAGTTCGTTTCCAGGTTCTGCACTGACAAATCAGAAAACCACAGTAGCGCATTTTCTTTTCTTCTTTTGACGTACCAAAATCATGTTGCAATGGATAGAGAACATCGCTTCCATACCCAACCGTGACCATATACTCAAAGATGACCACGTACTTCAATGACTTTTTTTCATTTCCCTGCTCACCAGACATACCGCTCACCGTTGCTAAACTCAACACAACTTAAGAGCTCATTCACTTAGAACTATCAGTACACTGCGGTGAGACCAACATCACGAAGCGATGACTGCTCGCTTGTTCCGTTTTCATGCCCTGACGACGGTGGCTTGACTACATATACTAATAATTATGAAGACGGGCTCCGTAAAGTGTCGCAGGTGAGCACTGCACTCGTCTCAAAATGTACGCTCAATAAAAATACAGACGTTAGTGAACATATCATCAAACGGATGTCTAGTGCCACGTGCCATTATGAGCCCCCCGACCACGCGGAGCACAACCCACTCAGGCTCTCGGTAAATCGAAAGCATCGAAACAGATCTTCGCAATTGTCGTCTGCTTCAGGGCCCTCCGGAGTAAGGTCGCACGGGCAGTGCATGCGAACCAGTACAAGGCCCGTTGCGCTAGTGCCGAATCTGTATATCACACGTACAAGACAGGGCCGATGTAAGCTTAATGTCAGGCCAACGTGTTATCGCGCGTGATCATCCTGACATAACGTCTCTCTGACATTGACGCTGCTGTCGGTCGATGACATTCGCCAGAAACAAAAGCCACCCTTCCCGGAATGAAATGTCATCAACAATGTTTCGTCCCAATATAGGAGAAGTCCTCGTGTTTAAGTAGCTCGTCTTGTCGCTCAAAACGAGAGGACAGGCCAATGACGTCATCAGACCAACCGCCCCTCCATCACAACAAAAAGATGCCCCCCCCCCCCCCCCCTCGGCCATCTATCGTATAGAAACCATGAGCAAATTCCCCACGTGTTATTGCACGACGTACACTAGTATTGTTTCTACATAGCTGTGTCGACGAGCCTCTATTACTCTCGCCGAAGTTGGTGCCTCAAATAACGACGCGTACACATTGGTAAGGAAAGAGCTATATAGTCTGTACATACGTACTGTGACCGTTGAATGTATTCCCTTCCAAGTGCGAGTTCCACCTCTGTCTCCCCCTGGTGCGCGCGCGAGTGAAATAGTCTGTGGTAAAGCGACAAACAGTGAAGTGCACGCATCGAGGTAGCGTTACTCACGCGAATACTTTCCTAATTCTCTTCGCTTGTGCTGTCCACGGTGCTGCCAGCATGCACGACACCGTTCTCCACTCGAGTTAGTCAATGATGAGAAAAGCCTCATCGAGTGGCCCTAGCCCATTTCGAAAGGGTTGAAGATGTCTTCGGCAGCGCGTCGCCTGGATGCAGCAAACCCACGAAAAGCTCCTCTACTTCTATGTTGTCCGAAGCGGCAAGGTTCTGCGCGTTGAACACAGGCATCTTTTGCTTGTACCTCGGAAGTAAATAGCAGGAAGCGAGCGTTGTGAACAGAAAGCCAGCGGCAACCAGCGAACTAAAAGCGATTTACTGTTGTGTGTCAAAGGGAGCGTTTCTACGAGATCATGTCTTCATCATACGCGTTGTTTTTCAAGTCGTGCGCTTTATAGTCACGTATAAATAAAGTGGCGTACCAAGATTGCGAAACAACACTAGCTTGGAGCGACAATATGTCGATCTATCGATCTATTTCAATAAAATAAGGCACGATAATAAGTCATTGCCGCCTACTGAACGTAGAACTTCGAGGTACACAATCTCAAGTCCCCAGTCGCACTGAACTTCGAGATGATGCTCAGCGCAGCAGTTACCTTTTCTTGTTGACCTGTCCCGGCGCGCGCCAACGAAACCGAGTTGCACTGGGCGTACAAAACGCTCAGACGTCAGTGCGACTGTAGCCAAAGTGTTTTTTTTTTTTTGCTTTAATGGTTGCGTTCCATCCAAAACACGTACAAAAGACACCGAAGTAGCGTCTCTCGGTAATGTGAGCTTCCACAAGAAGAAAAAAAAAGTTGTGCGTACTTTGATATGTGTACTCCCGTATACGGTTGGTTGTTTATCCCAATTGTTGTTTGGCTCGCTTGAGCGACGTCAAAATGATTAGTTGTTACTTGCGAGTTGCAAAAGTCGACGAAAAAAGTACAGAACAGTGAGATGTTGGGCCCAGTTGGTCTGACATACTTGCGAAGCAGATCGCAAAAGTATTGCGGAAGGAGCGTCTTCGCCATTTCCTTCAGCAACACTTCCGCGCTCTCCCTTTTCAAGTACGTCAAACAGTACTAACGGCGTAATGATGTTGAAAGTTTGTTTATCCGGAATTGTTGCGGCGATAGAGCCACTTGTGTGAGGCAGCGAACGTCGAAGATCCGCAGACGCTGGCACTTGACTGACGACGCCTGTTTACACTGTAACGCGGCACTTAATTATCAGTACATGTCGATGTTTTCTTTCGAAGAAACATTTATTATACTGTCAATTTTTGCATGTGCCATTTCTTGTTGATGTATATTGTACGCCTCGTCGACCACTGGCGTCGACTTATGTACGTGTCTCACCCCCTCCTCACCAGAGGTTCTGAATCTCTCGACTGATGTATTATACAATTAGATACAGTGCGCGCGCAGCTTGCCGTCGCGGTGAGGAAGATGCAACGATACAGGGCATGATACGCTGAGTGATGTTACGGAGCCTTTTGATAGCCCCCTACCCTATTTTGAATTTATTCACTTCTGCCGTTGGTTGTTGAGAGAGTATATACCGAGAGTCATGGTGCTGAAACAGCGACAAGCTCGTTTCGTGTCAGTCGTTGAGATAATACCCTTATCAAACACGGTCGGATGTTAGATTAACCCACAGAGGTGGCGACAGTAGTGTGGCGCACAGCGCGTAATACGAAAGCACAGGGCGAAAGCGCTGGCTTTTCGCGAACCAACGATTCACGAGTCGTCATGCCCGTGTGACAATAACACTGCGCAATCAATCGACGGCGCTCCAATGAACACGGTAAGAAAAAAAAAAAAAGAGGAGGTTTCGTTCTCTTTCACTGTCTCCTGTACCATACACACCAGTAGTGTACCATACCATCTATCTATTAGACAGAAAAATGAAAAATCAAAAAGGTACACAACGGTAGAGATATATAGATACGTTTTCATTTCAAAATATCGCCTTTCGCGTCGTCCGTGTCTTTTTCTAGCCCATGTGCTGACGTAGAGTATAGCTGCCATAGCGAGATTCTTTTGCCGTGTTCTTACATATAGCCAGTGTCACGGAGTACGCGCCGGTGAAATCACTCGCGAGAACACATTGGCCTCTTCAGCGGTGAAAAAGAAAAAAAAAAAAAGAAGCCTTGGGGCTAAACATCGCTGAACGCGCAAAAATACGTGAAAGATTGTTAGTTATTCACCCATCTGGCATTCAATATCGAGCATAAATCGGTTATTTTAGCTTCGCGTGTCAAAAATGTGGTGAAGGGAAGTTCAGAACCCAAGCAATTCGCACTGTGGCGAGTGAAATGACATCTTCCCCTGCCAAGATGGCTCCAAAGGGCGTACCATAAACTATAGCTCTTTCACTGTGCGACTCCTGAGCAGTCGTGGAGAACGAAACGACGTCACCACAGTGTTTGGCTGCACACTACGAAAGTCTACAAGAGGAGTCGCGTCATGAGCGATTTCATTGGGCGTACTTCGCGATACAACACGACAAAAACAAAAGCATATGTATACAAAACAAAAAAAAGCATATATGTGGCGTCAACTATAATATACAAAACGAACGAGCCTTGTAAATAGTATACGATAGCCCTGCGCGCTTTTGTGGGGGAATGAACACGACGATCGAAGAAGAAAAAAAAAATGTTTGAGAGGCAAGCGAGATGAGAAGTCGACTGCTTTGGTTTGCTTGTTAACGTTGCCTCGGTACAGCGATGTGCCGCATTCAGTGAAGCATGTTGTATATGTCTCGCAAGTGTTGAACCGTATTGCCAGAGATGTATATTGACAGCAAATGCAGAGATAATGTAACAGATGGGAATAAGCTCGGGCGTCCCGCGAGCTTCGCCTCCCGGTTGCAAAAGTAGTTCGTGCTTCCGTTCAGAATTTATTATCTTAAATGTCAAACAATACGCAAGAATGTGCGACAAATCCACGAGAGACCGTTAGACGCAACAACAGCCTTTTATTATTATTATTATTATTATTCTCAATTCCTGTTCCACAGCGCCTCTTCACTTTCTCAGTCGATTTTCCTTTTGTTTTCCCCTTAAATTACACGATGTCCTGGATAAATCCTACGACCGAAGCACACGTATATAGATGAACGAATGCCCCTTTTTACATCGAATAGTGCCTTGATTGTAAATCACTGCATGGACAAAGACAGGCGCATTATATTCCGACAACCCCTGACCGTCATGCTAAATTGGTAGAGAGACACAATTATCTCTCTACAATTAGTAAAGATATCGTTTATATCGTTTACGAGGCACATGAAAACCCTTGGAAATGTAAAAAAAAAATGCAGAAGGAATTTTAGTGCATAGTACTTGCACGGTGATCTGAAAACCATCGCAGAAGGTGCACGGGAGCGCTTTACAAAAACGAGCGGAAAACGTCTCCACTGTAAGACACATGTTTGACGCAAGTATAGGGCGAAGCTCACGGCATGCCCAGCCTTTTCCCCAGCCATGTGCATAACTGTTGTACAGCGTGTACGCCATGTGGATGCTGGAATAAAGTGCTAACAGGACGAAAAACAAACCTGCAGTCGTGTGCTTGAATTGTGTTGCCTGTCTTTATTACCTGTTGCCGCTTTTTCTCTTCCAGGGGATACGAGTGACTACCCCTTAATCATCGATGAAGAGATCGTAATTGGAAGCGATGAATAATCGGGAACGTCGGTAGCGCCAACGTTTCGACAAGAGGACTTGTCTTCTTCATTTGCCGTCTTGACGAAGGCAAGCCCACTTGCTGAAACGTTGGCAATAGCGACATTCCCAGCTCTTCACCGTTTTCAACGACCTCTTCAATGAAGTCAAGCCTTCATCCTGCCCCGAGCTTACTCTAGTCTGGGTTTTTACCACACAAACAAAACCACGATACTGCTTCGTCGCATATGCATGAAAAAGCACGTGATGTGCTAAAGCGTTATTGCGCTGCCGTACGAATAGGTTTCGCTTTTTTTTCCCTCAGTCCCGGCAAGTTAGTCAGTTCATGGAGATCAGTAACGACGTTTCATTCTCGCGAACGCAGCACGTACAGTGGAGTACGCCGTCCATCCCATTCGCTCCTTAATTTCTCTCTCTCTATTCTTTTCACGAGGGCTTACAGGGTCAGGCTGTTTACCTCGCTTCGGCTACATCGTAACAAGAACTCTTATCAGGAAAAGAAAGTACATTACCGTCCCGTGAGTGAATTGATTCGATTTTCGGTGCGTAAAACCCGCTAAATCAATACAAAAGTCCGAAGTAAAGTACACGTTTCGTCTATTACTAGTACATTCTTCGATCAGTAGAGAGGGACAGGCATAGCGAGAGGGAAAGAGAGGGTGGTTGCTGAGAACACGTGTGGCAGGACTGTGTTCAGCGCACCAGTTACGTGCAGCAAAGTGAAAGTACGGATAGAGTTGTTTTGGGGTGTGAATAAACAACTCGAGGCCTAGGAACGTCTATACAAGTAAAAAGAAAGATTGCAAGTTTCCGGCTGCGCCAGAATGCGATGACATTCTCACCATAGGCAAACGCCAAGTTGAGTCACGACATCCGCAAAACACAGGCGCTGTGGAAGTTAACCACATTCCAGTGGATCCAAGTGACTGCGGAATCTTAAGGAAATGAATTGGCAGATGCCTTCGCGAAAGCCGCTCATGATTCTTCAAATTCCGATGTCTCATTCCTATGTCTCAGTCCGATATAGGCCGCATCTTATGGGGTCAGAAAAGGGAATTGCGCCTGCTTAAATTGTTCGCAGGGAACACAAGAGAACCCATCATATATTCTGTCGACCGTAATCCTGGATATCAACTAGACCCTCAGCTTCCACTACGCACCGACACCCTCACGCATCGTCTGCGGCTTGTAACTGCTTACACAAAACACCTTTTCATTCAAAATTCAGCATGTTCCTGCGGCCACAATGACCAGGATGTGCATCAGTTGTTGACTGACTGTCCCAAATACACCGCACAGAGACAACGACTCGAACAAAAACTACGTTCATTAGATTCAGCTCGAACCTTCTCCATTGTAAAAAATATTAGGTCCATGGCCACCAAAGATCCATTACAATGCATTGCAGGCCCTTCAACGCTTCTTTGAAGAGGCAGAAATTTGTGATAATTACTCAATTCCATGTTGTGCGCACATAGTGTTGGTGCATGTCAGACGTGGGCGAACACCTTTAAAACAGCAATCGAGAACCCTAGGAGTGGGACTATTTATTTATTTATTTATTTATTTATTTATTTATTTAGCCGCCCCGGAAAATTGCGATAACTTTTTTCATTTATTTTTGCATCAATACAAAAGTTCTCCGCATTTTTAAGCTGGTGCCGCAGCCATGTCGACCTATATTTCCCCTGTTTAGGATCTCGCCGAAGCGAAATATAGCCGTCAGCCTCTGCGATTATAGGAACCGAATCTGTGAACCTTAAGCGAACTTCTACAAAAGGCTTCCGTGCGGCGGAGGTGGCGCCCGATGGGTCAGCACTCTTTCCGCCTCTGAAACATGGAGCTGCTAAATACGTCGCTGTATGATTCGATGAGCGCAGCCAATTGTGTTCGCTTTTTCGTGTTACGTCATTCCTGTTTCTCACGAATATGCTCGTTGGCACGGAGACAGGTAGAATGGAAATAGCATCCCAAACGTTCCGTTTCTCCTCTTCCTCGTGCAGTGCTTTCAAGGTGAAGAAGCGTGTCTCAAGATACTAGCCTGATGTGTCTTTTTCTCCTTCGGAAACTATATTTTCGAGCACGGAGGCATAGCGAACAGCTGTATAACGCATATTTTTGGGCGATGTTCTCAGTGCATTCTTAGGTTCTCTCTACTTCGCAAATACCAGGACAGAAAACGACGTCTCGTCCCTAGGGGCAAGGAGACAGCGAAGGCCAGAGGGATCCTGGAACAAGGAGACCAACTATCGCCAGCCTCGCCTGCCGCTCTGCTGCTTCTCTCTGCAAGTTGCGGCGAAACTGTCATAAGCTAGAAGCGGGGCAAGCCCCGCGGTACCGTTTCGAACAATAAGTGTGTATGCATTCATTCGCTTGCAAAAAGCCTACAGCCTCGACGGTATGTGAATTAGCATATGACGAGACGTTAAATTTAGTTGTACTCAATAGCAACCTAGTTTGCTCAGTGTGCTCTCATAAGGGCGCCGCACTTTCCACTGCACCCCAGAACGCAACTCGAGGGGTAGCATTCTGAGACGGTCGCATTCGGCGAATGTGCCGCATTGCGTGACGTAGGATCTCGCGTGTACAGTGACTGCAGTGACTGCTTGCTCGCCTTTCCTTAACTAGCCAATCAGCGAGCGCTGAAAGAGACATTATGGCGACGCTATGGCGGTATGTACGACTTGGAATGTGATGCCTGAGAGGTGACACTAGAAGCTCGCCTGCACCGTGGCGCCACGGGAACGAGGGAGCGCAAATGGACAACGCTTTCGTGCGCAAGGTCTTTGACTTGTACAGCAGCGTATCCCTTACAAAAAAGATGTCATATATGGTCATGTCAGAAATTGGGAATACCGGCCTCTGTGTGGCAAGTGTGCGTATAAGGCCACGTTTGTTGCCAAAATCGTGACAGAGCCATTGATGGCAATACATGACATATTCAAGAATTGCCGCGATGGAGGCGAAATGTTCAGGCCCGTGCACTGTGCGATGTGAGTGCACGTTAAAGAACACCAGGTGGTCGAAATTTTCGGAGACCTCCACTACGGCGTCTCTCATAATCAGACCTGGTTTTGGGACGTTAAACCCCACAAAACAACAGACGAAACAACAAGAATTGCGGCATATTATTCTATCACGAATTGGACAAATATGTTGCCGTCTACTGACACGTGTCCCATATAGCCAGATATGCCCGATTTCTTACATGACATTTTAGTATGGGCTTCTCAACAAGGTGTCTTATTGGGCTGCTATGTATAGCACATGCCCGACGAAAAACTGAGCCTTTGTAGTGCACAGAACGTTTACAAGCCGGGAAGGTATAGGACGCTGTTCACAGCTGACAACCCAGATTATTGCTCAGAAGGCGGATATGTGTGTACATAATGAATTAACTTCCACTTTTCTTTAAACTAGCGCACAGTACCTATTTTATTTTTGCTTGTATGTGGCCTTCAATATAGTACAAACACTGTTATAGTTTCTTGATTTATTATCTTCATTTGTCATCACACATGTAACAAATTACCATGACGCACAAATTACCCTGTTGTCAAATTTCTAATGAGATATCTCGTTGACGGCTGTTTGACTCCGGGAGCTCCTTCTGTACTAATGAATGAATGGGAACAGAAAGGAAACGGAAATATATGGAAAGTTGTTTACACACGTATTGAAAAATTCACCCTAACTCAAGCGATACCGATATTTATTTCTTTTTCAAAGGCTTTTCCTGTCAAATGTGAATTTTTCACTGCAATTCTAACATGCCACTGACGTCAGCCTCCACTGTACTGCACCGAATTGGTGGTGCTGACTGCAGAGTGGCGGCCGCTAATCCCACCTGCGACGGCACCCCCGCAGCCGCCGAGCGCAGTAGTGGTGCAGGCTGGTGCTCGGCCGCGCCCCTCTTTTGCCAGATTTCGGCGCGTCGACGATCGATGCGGCCCGCACGAAAATAAAGAAAGAAAGAGAATTAGGATGACGACAAAAAAAAAAGAAAGAGGCAAAATGACCCGGTGGGCCCCGGGCATTCTCATACGTGCATCATTCATCAGTGTTCACGGCAGCACACTCCCTCGTGTCACGGGTCGACGCAAAACTCGCGCAACCGAGATATCGCGCATTTTGCGTTGCCCGATAACCGAGAGCTGCGGTAGTGAGATCAGTGCCGCGTAAAATGTGCTTCAGTGTACACAACGAGACACAAGCTATTCGAGATGTCTACTGAGATATGCAGACATTAAAGGCCGTTAAGCCCTGTTAGGCCAGCGCATGTCCTCAAACATTGCTGCTTTAGCTTGTCTTGTGCGCTGTTTCACGATGCGTTAATATTACTTACATTAAAGATGAGTCTTGGGCGATACACAATGTGCAAGTGAAACGCATTTTTGAGCTTTGACGTTGATAGAAAAACGGTCATGTGTTTCAGGTCAAGTTTGATCGAAGGTGCAGTGCAGTGCCTTCATCGATTGGATAAAAGGTACTCTGTTACCCGAAAAAAGGACAATATCCGACAGCCGTGCCGACATCCATGATAACCTACAGCGCAAGTTAAGTCAAGTACCATAATCTGCATAATTGTAGTTGGCAAATCGCTAACTCAGGCAATAAACAATCCGTATTTCTAGAGAAATTAAAGTTAAGAGCGTCACGTGCGTACTCCAGTGTCTGTTCTTCAAACTACGCTTGTATTTTTCGTTTATTGCCAGCGTACGCCCAAGTGTACCTTTGATAATTAGTGAACATATTACCCGACTTCGGCTTCGTCTATTAGCGTTGGTACTGCAGGAAACACGTCCAAGGATGTTTTGAAGTGGACAATCCAACGGCCAAAAATTGTTCCTTCTTTACTTTACATATTCCCCGACTTCGGCATCGTCTATTAGCCTTGAGACTGCAGGAAACACGTTCAAAGCAGTTTTGAAGCGGTCAATCCATCGAATAAAATTATTCCTTCTTTCCTTTTGTGTCTTTCTGTGTTCCATGTCCTCAGATCTAATAATAGAATTAACAATAATCTAAGAACATTAAAAGAATTTTACAAATATTGAACCGACCCCCGCCACCCCCCTTTTCATCTTTTCAGCCACCAAAAAAGAAAAGAGAAAGCTTTTTGTTTAAACGCGGCGCCCACAGCTCAGCGTGATCGCTTCAACCGCAGTAGTAAGCCATGGGAGCTTGACAACCAAGTTTAGTAGTGAATAACCAACGTGCAACAGATTCCGGGCATGTCAATGAATATTCGACGTCAAACAGCGCCCACGCACAACACATGCAGTCTCATATAACGCTCCGCGCGGTGGATGTAGCTGAAAGTGGCAATCCTACCCAGTGTTTTTCAGTCGCGACTACAGTGTACGCAAGCATCACATCGAGCGACAAAGTGACAGATCCCTTCATCTAACAAAACAAAACAAACAAAGTAATACTTCGCGAACACACCCCGAGTGCGCGCTGCTTTCAGTTCCTTGCGTCCATGTTATAACGAGGGAACATGATACTGGCGAACAAGGACACGGACCAGAGAAAGGGCATCGACAACGCCAGTCTGTGCACCAGTATCACGTTCCAACGTTATAACCTGAACCAACCAGTCTAACTGCCTACGCTTAGCGCTCATGTTCTATAGCAATTGTTTTGATGCTGCATGTCAGTTCTGACCTTTGGCTTCGCGAAATCACTGTACCACGCAATGTATCACATGTCTGCTCCCATTCAGTCATGCTATTGCTTCGCTTCTTTCGCACTATCTTCTTTCATTTTTTGCTACCATATTTTTCTCTACATTATCTATTACTTGCCCTCGCACCCTCCCCAAATGCAGGATAGCCAACGTTCTTGGTTAACATCCCTGCTTCTACCCTTCCTTTCTCTTTCTCCCTCTCTCTCAAAAGTAACAAAATGGCGGCGCAGCAACACATGACCTTGTCTGTACATCTGGAAGGAAAGGAACGAACTAGAAAAACGCGCTTCCCTTCTCGTCCGTGGAGCAACGTGAAACAAAAATGCGAGGAGCAGATGGTACGACGACGACCACGCCTTAGGTTGATGGGCGCGCCGGTCGCTGGCGTCGGCATGGGTTCAGACCGCGCTCGGACTCGTTTCAGGAGCGGCGCTTCTCGGCACGCGAGCGCTCTAAGAGGAATCTGCGCAGTTGTCGAAGAAGAGTATATTCTCCTGGGTCGCACTTCGTTCGGCGAGCTACATCATAACGCTAAGCTGTGACCCGCGCTGGCCGGCAGCATCATGGGAAACAAGGTAGTCACTTTCACGGACGAGCAGCTCGAGGATTATCAGGTAAGGATCCAACCACAGGTATCCTGTGGTTGAAGAGCCCATCACATAAATGTTTTAAATGAACGATGATTTCGTTCAATACGGAGAAAGATTTTATTAAAGGACTCTCGGCGCACCCAAGACCCTACGCACTGCTTGCGTTGTATAAACCTAAAGCTCTTTAATATCAATGAAATTTACTGAAAACAGCTAAGACCGGGAAGAGCGTTAATCCGGTAACTGTAAGATGACTTAGGAACGGATTGGGCAGTTTGTAAACGAACCTTGGAAATCTGCTGCGATGTTTTCTCCTCAATGCCTGGTGTTAAGTCGGAACTTGGACGGAGCATCTTTCGAATGGGTGAGGTGACGGGTAGACCGCTTTGTTATGGTGTGTGCTCTAAAGAAACTGTTATTACGGAATTTCCTGCCTTTATTCCCTCGCTCGCCTTCTGACAGACAAATACAACGTACACAAAAATAAAATAAGCAATATATTCAAGGCACTTTTCTTAAACAAAAATGACCCCGCTTGTGATGTGCGCAAGGTTTGCAGAGAGCGCACCAAGCAGATTTGCGTATGCGGAATGTCGAACTTCATTATAGGCTCGCTGAGTCACAAATGATGTGTACTTGTAATAACAGAATCGAGAATATCACTCGTGAGCAGTGGTAATGTACATTGTTACAACGTGCAAGCGTCGGTAATTATTGCGCAGAATAACGCAGTGATCTTTGTCCCAACGTTTTGTTGAGTATAATGTAAACGCTATCTCGTAAATGTAAGTAGGCTGAAAGAAAGAAACAAATCGAAGCCGCATCAGCGACTGCGCTTAAAAGCACTGCCTACCACTCGGAAAATTTTTTTTCGATTGTGGTGAAAATGAAACGGTCGTTCCTTACATTAACGGAAAACGAGTATGCTTGTACCCCATGAAAAATTAATAATATTTTTAAAGGGGTCGTGAAAAGGATATGGAGCTGTCCGGTTGTAATTTTTATTGCTTCAATATGCACTCGACATGTCGATTCCGAAATATTCCGGTTAGATATTTAGTGTGCATTTAGTAACGCCCGTTTGAAATCCTAGCATTCCTGCGCTTTCGAAACGACTATGCGACACTACAGGCCGGCATCGGTACTATTTGGTGACGTTTCGGTGACGTCAACTTAAGACATCGTGAAGTGTAAAGATATAGTGAACTCGCATTGGCTCTAAAATAATACATTTACTTAAAGGCTAGAAAGTAAGAAAATGCTTGGAAATCGTTTGATGCCTCTGTTGGAAAGCAAGGCTGGAGAACGGTTTGTTTTCATGCGGCCTCCGAGGGCGTGCGAATCTCGAAGGCCTGGGGGCGACTAACATGACGTCAACTGCAGAGTTGAGGGGAACGCGCGAAGGTGAAATCGAAACCGCGTTTTTATCACTCTAAATCAATTCGGACGCTGCAACCAAATAATGCATATTATTGATTGAAGGGTCAGGATTCCGGAAACACACTTCGTACAAAATCTTCAGGAAACGTTTCACGACCCCTTTAACTTCGCCCTGAAAGTTGTGAGGAAATGACTGGCAGCGCCATCCACGGTGATGAGTGTCAATCTACAAGTGTAGCGAGAAATCAAGAAATACTCAATCAGGATCAATATATCCTGTGTAAAAGCGAAAAATTATTACTCGCAATTGTATTTGACACGTACCTCAACGCGTTATTCCATGACGAAGAGTAACTTTCATTTTTCAATTCATATTGCAAATACCTAGTGACCAGTGTTGACGGCGCACATACACAAACAGAAGGAGAAGGAGTGACCACGAAGATCGAAAAAAATCGTTTTAAAATAATTTACGGACTTCCCAGCGAGACCACCGCAAGCCTGTACACTTCGAATGCCGCGCTTTCTACTGTGATAAAAAACGGGAAATCGATGAAGCACGCTAGACAGTTCCTTTAAGGCAACTTATAGAAGATAACGTGTGTAGCTCATTCTTGACATTTCTTCACCTCATGCTGCCATATAGGACTGCACCTACTTTACGAGGAAAGAAATTCTCAGGTAAGGTACTGATTAGAATTAGATCCCCTAACCTCACTCCATAGTTATAGAAATGCTTATCTTACCTCGCTATCTCGTAAATGTAAGTAGACTGAAAGAAAGAAACAAATCGTTTCAAACGACCCCGCCGAGCCGCATGCGCCTAGCAGCCGCATAAGCGACCTGCTGTTCTTCATTGTTCAAATTTTCTGTTGCGTGCTCTACTTGCAGTCTTACCTTGTTGCGTGCTTGAAAGAAACTAAAACTCCCCCAGTTGGGAATACTGAGCACACAGACGTTAGCCCTTCTGTGATACCGCACTCTCCATATACCAAGTAAAAAAAGAAACAATTATTCACAAGACAGGGTCATAACGTGGTTGAAGTTGTGTAGCGAAGTTTACAAAAGCAAGAAAAGGTAGAAATATAAAAGCGAGCCCAAACTCAGCTTCTGCCCCCTCTCTCTCTTGTGAACATTTCGCCAGTTAAGTCAATGTGTACGCACGAACCACATCGTCAAAATAGACAACGCAGTCAACAGCCATGTGAATGCGAAACGGCGAACCGCTGCAGGGTGGTGGCTTCACAAATGTTAGACGATTGCTTGACTCACATATGGTCACACAAAATGTTCGCACCAGGTAGTGCGCGATGCAGATAAAAAAGAAATACAGGCAAGCTTCCTTATTGTTCACTTGAGTGCCCGATCGCGTGAATCGTTTTTCTTGTTTGCGCAACGCTTTGGAGACGTTTGTGCCCGTTGCAATGAAGCCGTATTTTTTTATTCATACATCGCTGTTCTTCATTCTTCAAAATTTCTGTTGCGTGCTCTACTTGCATTACACTGTCTTCTTTATTACCACATAACTTTATCACGCTTTTCAGAAACCGTTGTTTTTTATATTATCGTTCAATACCCATTCCTGTCTACAGGCTTTTTTTATTAGGCTGGCAGTACGCAATAATGCACAAAAAAAAAAATACGCCTCATAAATTGACGCGCAAGTAGCTCTCCAGGCTTGCCTAAAAAATAACCCAGGCGGACCTCGTGGCTCCGCGGGGTCGTTTGAAACGATTCTCTGCAGGATACAGAAGCGGTTTCGAGAGCTGGACAGCCAGAGAGTTCCCGCTGTTATGACCGGAAACGAAGCACACACGATCGTCGTGCCCATGGAGAAAATTGAGAAGATGCCCGAGTTGAAGGTAAAACCAGAGCCTCCCGCTAAAACACGGGGACGAAGAATGATACACAGCACGCGGTCTTCACTCAGTACCGAAACCACACTGAAAGGGCGGCAGCATATGAACCCACGCGCGCGCTTCTATGCTCTTCCCCGTCAGTCTATTTCAAAGCGGGCGTTTGAACACGACACGCACCTGCACCGAACCTGCAGATTTGTTGTATATCCGATTGCCCAACGGCTGAACTCAGCCCAACTTTCTCCGACGTTGGCTTACGATTTCACTTACAGTCGGTGCGTGACGACAAGTGACAAAGCCCGCATCCACAATTAAGCCCTTACACTATAGTTCTTCATAAAGAAAATTATCATGAATCTTGATGATAGACATGTTATTAACGAAAGCAACCGACCAGTTTTAAAGAACACTTATTAAAGGAGAAGACGATCCGAATTCGGTTCTGCGTGGTGGTCGAAGCTCACATAGACGGGGATGCATGTAGGCTCGACGGATGTAGACGCGATAGTAGGCATAGCTGAAGCCATATTCTCCTCCGAAATTTTTAAACGCACACATACTTATCACCATCGTAGCTGCCCAAAAAGAATTTTCGTTTACGTCCCT
Organism: Hyalomma asiaticum; assembly: GCA_013339685.2. Classification (NCBI taxonomy): domain Eukaryota; kingdom Metazoa; phylum Arthropoda; class Arachnida; order Ixodida; family Ixodidae; genus Hyalomma; species Hyalomma asiaticum. The sequence continues at coordinate 123,183,086 of CM023482.1, read as the reverse complement.
ATACGACATATGCACGAAATAAAGGCATTACCGACAGCAGAAGGTCGAGAGGGAGGCGTTTAGGTGTGTCTGTGGCGACGAGGGTCTGCGTCGCCATAGACACCCCTAAACGCCTCCCGCAATACAGGAATAATAGCAAACCATTGATCAAGGGCGTTGAGCTTTATTCAACGAAACCTAAGATGCGAATTTGACCTAAAACGCAATGCATTTACTAAACGTTTAAAACCAATATTGCAGTATGCCTGTCCAGTATGGGACCTTTCGGAAACTGACCTTATTTTTTTGATAGAATGTATTAAAAATAGGGCGGCTAGGTATGTCCTGGGTAGGTACTGTAGAACGGATGGTGTTACCATGATGAAGGAGGCATTTAATTGAGAATCATTGCCTTCACGTCAACGAAAATTGACTCAAATTATTTTTTTTAATGTGCTATAACATGGTTGGAATTAATAAGCAAACTGACCAAAAGAAACCGTTTTACATGTCCCGAACGCAGTGATCACAACTCGAAGGTACGTGAATACAAAGCCAAGGACGTCCATGTTCGCCAATTGCTTTTTTCCCAAAGTGTGTAGCGGAATGGAATACGCTATTCCAAGGACAAGTATGTTGTGAAAACGAAAAGTTCTTTGTATCTATGCTGTAAGCCCCCCCCCCCCCCCCCTCTCTCTCTCTCTCTCTCTCTCTCTCTCTCTCTCTCTCTCTCGTCGTAACGCCCAAAGGCAATGCTTCGCCTCCCAACCACTGAGATTAAACGACTATCAGTAGATGCAACAGAAAAATTTTTGCAATAGAAGAACTTACATCCGACCACCTGCCCATAATAAGACTAGCATACCACTGAGCCGGTAATGCTGGCATGCGATCTGTTTTGCAGGAGAACCCGTTCAAAGAGCGCATCTGCAAGGTATTTTCGCACGACGGCAGCGGTAACATGACCTTCGATGACTTCCTGGATATGCTGTCCGTGTTCAGCGAACCTTCGCCGCGAGACGTCAAAGTGTTTTATGCTTTCCGCATCTATGGTGGGTACCAAGCACTACAGGCAGTGTGTTTTACTCTTTTCTTTTCTCTGTGGATACATTACATGTTTGCGGTCAAGACGATTTATCGATACATTTAGGTTTGGCTGTAGTGCGTTGTGGTGTGGTGTTTCTATTATTTATTTAGTTAGTTGCCGTCGATAAAAGATGGAGTCAAACATGTCAAACAGAAAACGCACGACGCAAGGAAACTGATTTGCTATATACGTAGGCTGTTTGTGTTAGAAAAGCATGGTGTAGGACTGGCTTAGTTTTCATGCTACGCCGAGGCTCACTGCGCGAAAGCGGCCAAGGGAGAATAGGTATGCGTCCAACCTACAGGCGTACATATACACGAAAATGAAGTTTACCTGGTATTAAGCGCTCGTATGAGTTGTTCCCTTCCATACCTTGTCCCCTTTCGCGCTGTGCGCTACACCGTCGTTGTAGACGTCGGTACGCCCGTCCCTTCCACTACTAGTAATTAAGACACGATGAGCTTGGTCCATCGTTCCGCCACTCTAAATTAATTGCAGTGGAGCTCAGGGCAGAAATTTGCCATCGGAATTACAATTCGTGCAACGGCAGTTTCTCGGCAGAGCGACGAAAAAAAAAAAAAAAAGAAGCCCACGCAAAGTACATAGGGGCGCATTTGTTTGCGGGACACATAAGGTAGAGTCATGTCGTCAGGTCAGGCTGTCAGAGTAGCTGCCTGTGCAACTTGCGTTCGGCGATTCAGTGCTGGACACTTCTCGCCGCTGCTGTAGAGAATTAGAATGCGATGATCTCTACGGCCTCACCAGTATGACTTAGCAAAGTCGGAAAAATGTTGACATTCCACCTTTAAAATGCGCTAGCACAGTTATCCCCGAAATCTTTACAGGACCAATGCTTGACTTTGGTTTTCGCTAAATACTTGGCTCAGTTTGTTCAGCCTAGATCTGCAAGTACGAGCAGTAATTCACTGATTGATTTCTGGAGTGTTACGTCCCAAAATCACGATATGATTACAAGAAACGCCGTAGCGGAGGGCTCCGAAAATTTCGACCACTTGGGGTTCTTAACGCTCGCTGGCATCGCACAGTACACAGACAGACAGACAGAGGAACTTTATTGTTTTTTCTTTGACAGACAATCGCACAGTACACGGGTCTAAACATTTCGCCTCTATATAAATGCAACAATAATATAAAAACGCGTGTAAACCAATAGAATACCTTAAAATTTTACTGCCGCCACTGATGGGCTGGCACATTAAATTCTGCGAAAAAACGCACCAGTCCTTGCATTTCGTTCGTATCTCACCCCGTTTTAATTGCTGAATCGGATTCTGGCATAACATTTTATGTTTCACATTGGTGTGCGGCTGCGAATCGATCAACTCACCAACGTGTGACGAACGCAAAGCAGTGGTCGTTTATATCTGCAAAGGCCCTCACGTATAGATGCACCCAAGCGTACAAATGGACACATCGGTACCACGAATGGTAACCATAGTGTGAAGAGCTTGGGAAATACAATTAGTATGTCGCCCTTTGAGAATGTCATACTGTTTTTGTTTTTGTTTTTGTTTTTTTTTAGAATAGAACGCACCGGTGCTATTCAGATGAAGCGGCGCCTTCAGTAGACTATCGTTTCGTTCTTTCATTTTCATCCCTCAACCTCTTTTGTATGTGTACGTGAACAAGCTGGCAGAGGCAGAGACAAAGATGATGTGTGCCTATGAAAAAACAAACGTGAACGCCCTGTGTGCACCACAAAGGTATTAGACGCGCCGAGACAAACGTAAGAAGATAAAGGTTAAATAAATAGAAACATTGAAATAAGTAGAAAACCTGACTGCCACCAGCCAAACTAAGGTCTGGGGAATGGGCGAGCGGGCGTGCATAATAAAGTTTAAGGTAGACCGTATTACAGACTATGCATACTTCGAGCCTGTCTTGACTCGCAGGTAATCTCATTTTTTATGTTTTCTTTTCTTCAGTTGCTTGCGCACTCTGAATGGAACTGCCAGCAGTCCTCGTATTTCTTGTTATGTTCATTAGCAGGCTGGGAGCCCGCGTGATTGACCATGATCCTTTTTCTTTTCTTCCTTACTTTGCCGTCTACACAGCCAAGTACACCACAGCCGACCCTTCGCCAGTTTGAGCGATATGTCGAAAAGCAGTTTGAGACACGTGTAATCCCTAGTTTTCGTAGTAACAAGCACCGGAGAACAACAAGCCGTCTCCAATGTTTCCCAAACAACAGTAATAGAAATAAACTTAATCGGAGAATAACAGCAATGGAATTACTAGCCATGTTCCCACTAATCATTGAGGTGTAACTGTCACGCTACTTGTTCTGGAATCACGTGGTCCAGACATTTGCACACTACTCTAGAAAAGATCAGCTAACATTTAATGACTTGTATTCGGGCGCGTTTCTGGTCCGATTTTGTGCGCGTGTAACGACATTTCATTCTACTGAATGGCTTAAGATAGCGAGTGCCACTAAACCAGGGTATTCTGCGTCATTGCGGAAAGCATTCTCGGTCGAACATCGTCCACAAAACTTTTCGCGTGAAATAGGTCGTCCAATCGCAACGCAAACAGGTCTGCTGGCGCATAATGATGCCGCATCCGCAGATTACGACGAGGATCAAATGCTGGGCCCCGGAGACATCGAGAAGGCGACGATAGCGCTGACGCGCTCCGAGCTGACACCCGAGGAGGTTCAGATCGTGGTCGAGAAAGTGCTGGAGGAGGCCGACATGGACGACGACGGGAAGATCTCCTTCACCGAATTCGAACACGTCATTACGCGCGCACCAGATTTCATCAGGTGAAGTACGATGTGGAACAACGAGCCTGTTGGTTCGGAGATGTCGGAAGAATACCGCGTTGTGACGCATGGTGAAGCGCAGTTATACAGCTAGAAAGTAACAAGAGCAAAAGCTCAGTCAAGAGAAATTGACACCACGCACATACGTTGAGTGTCTAGCATACCCCCAATGAACGAAGCAATGACGCTGTGATGGGTTAATCGATTTATCTTTAATTACTAGTAATGCCACCGCCAGTTTGTATTAATCCTATAATCTTGCATTTCGAAACACGAAACGGTAAACTGTGCGGCTTCACTACGTTTGCCTGTTCGTTGCACCCGGCAGTTGAGTGCGGCACTTTTATATCGTAATAAATGGGGCAGCTTCTTCATGTTTTCTTTATCATTTGTCTCTCTCTGTTTTTTTCTGTTTTTTTTTTGTTGAAGTGCAAGCAAACGTGAAGTGCATATAAAAAAAATCGCCAAGTTTTCTTATTTACCGAAGACGCTGAGCGTTTTTTTTTTTCTTCTTTCCATTGGAATGCCTCCCGCAAAAACGACAGCATAACCTGTTATAGCGGAAGTTGCTTCGCCGCAGTACCAGTATATGTGCAGTGCGGCACGCTTTACAGAAAACAACCGCAGCGCTGAAAAAAACGCGGTTGATTACGCAACATCACATTAAAATGTCCAACGATGTTTATACTCTAAATGTACATGAAAGGATTCACGGTATGCTTGAAGATCATAAAAGATAGCAGTTTATTGTGCTACTTACAGAAATGAGTGTAGTTACTCGGCCGTTCATTTTATTACTCCGTTTCATAAGAGCAAAGGCAGCGTCATTGAACTGTGGATTAACTCTTTATCTGCATCAAAGTTGTCTGTGGAATACAAGAGAACTTGGGAATACCGAAGGATGCTTTGAAAAGGCAATGAACTAACTAACTAACTAACTAACTAAACTCCCTGTGCACCGTCTTTACACTGCTTGAAACATAGCTTCAAAGCTGTTTCATAATACTCCTTCAAAGAAAATTACGTCGGAATTAAGCGGCACTTACGTTGATGCACTGCAAGTCCTAAATGGCGCCATTAGAGGAGGATGCCTGCAATATGAACCAAATTCATCACTCTTTCTTTAGAGCAACCTTATAGCGGCACTAGCTAGCTTACAACAAAATATCTTTATGAACGCGTATCATTCCTTCTTCTTTATCTTTTGCCTCTCCTCAAATGCCAGCAGTACGTTGCGTCTAGAAAGACTATACTGGCGCACACTTACCAATGGATCAGCATAATTTCGCTCACTGAAACCTAACTGTGCTGAATTTGTCCTATTTAAACTAATTCAACCAACAGTGCAACAGTGCTGTCTACGTTGCTCCAGCTGAGCTGACTCTTACGCTCTCTTTTCTTTTGTAGCGCCTTTCACATCAGGATATGAACCTCATCGTGTGCCACAGCCCGGAAGGAGCAAGCCTTCGTGATTCTCCTTTTTAGAGAACGTCAGAGCAGATGAAAAACAAACTGAATTTCTGTCGAAACCACTAGCGGCCTTTAGTTCTGTCGCTTGCCTTAGCTTGAGACGTCCCGCTGGGAAGTTTTCTTTGGAACCGAACCAGCTGACCATTATTGCGTCCTACTTGTAGAAACCTCGTTGTACTCATGAACAACCTGGTGTCTATAATAAAGTGTTAAAATACTTGCTGTTTGTTGGCTTGATCCACGTAGTGCGGAAGCAAGGCTAGCTGTGTATTGGTGGAGGCGCGCAAAATTGATCAGCCATTACTGTGATCGATACTGGGGAGTTTATTTATGCATGCTTAATTTCAGGAGTATGCCAAGTGTCAAAACCAAGGTGAAGGCGTCGCTGTGGACACGTTTGGGGTGCACGGGGCAAGAGCACGGCTTCTCCACGACTGCTCGTAGTGGACAGTTCCGATCGATTGGATACCCCTCCCCCCCCCCCCCCCTTTTTTTTTTTTCGTTATAATGAGTCCACGCTCAAGACATATCTTGCAATGCTGCAATTGAAAACCGGCCCTTCTCTTTTGATGTGGTGAACAGTTCTAGCAGGCCCCTCATTCTAGAGCACGGCTTATATAGCGAAAATTCTCGAGCCTTTTACGGCTCTTGCTCACACACAAACTAACTGTTGCATTCTTTATCGTTGACATCTGTATCGGGGTGAGGTCAAGATACGCGTGAATACTCGCTCCGCTACGTCACACCATCACGATCGGTGATATTACGAAAGTGACTCGATGCTATTTGGATGGCTGCACATTCGTTCCATAGTTTCAAACATAATGGAAAGGTTTACGAGACTTTACAGACCTTTCGCGTTCTTACGTGAACGCTGTTACAGGAAACACTTTTTCAACACTCGTAAAACAGTCCTGATCGGTCGTGGAGGTTCCTATGAACATACGAGAGAAATATCGCGCTGTGCACACCAGGAAATTTGCAGTTTGTTTTCAAATACAGCTGGAAATCGCCTGCTTTTCTTTCTACAAATGACGTCACTGGCAGCACAGGCTAGGCCGCTTGACTTTTCTAGATCCTCTTCAGGATAGATACGCACATTTTTTTTTTTACTTGTTCAAGTCAAAACAAAAAACAAAAAAACAAAACAGAGCATTGAAGATGATTTTTTCCACGATCATGTGATCAAACAATGCTATTTCCGTCTCAAGCGATGTAGTCAGTGCCTCCAGCGACACCATTTGTTGAAAGACGAGGAGGCACTTGCCAGGTGTATTTGAAAACAAATTGCAAATTCTGTGGTGCGTACAGTTCAGTAATATTTGGCTCACGTGTTCACAGGTCCGAAAAGTGTTGCAAAACCCCTTTAAACTCGTATTTTTCAAGTTCCATCAGGTAGATCAACAGGAATGGTGCCTCCAAACAAGAAGTAGCCTCGACCACATTATCTGATATGTTGGAGCATTTCATAACTTTTCAACAGAGGAAAAGCTATGGGTGGCTCATTCAATGCACTTGTGACAAGCTAAACGTATTTGGGGCACACATCCCTTAATTCTATTGCATAAGCTTCGCAGAACAGTTACTAGCACATCGCTAGTTGTTTTGTGGTTGCAAATTATTCTGACATAATATTCCTGCAAACGAACAACGCATACAGGTCTACTATCAAAATGTGGGATTCTAAATCTAGCCATAGACAAAAACAAGCACCTCATCCACTCCATGGCACATTGCCAATAAAATCCCATTTATTGAAACATCATTACACATACAACAAGTGTACACTGTTACATCACTTTCACAGAGCATCAGGGCCAGTCCCACATGTTCTTAAATGTATACATACGCATCCATTGCAAAAATAACAGCGCAAATGCGCTCAGCATACTCCAGTCGCTTGAGATCAAAGCCCCAACAAGGTGCACGAACTATGCATGTTAAGCCCAATGCCCATCTATCACACCAACTGAAGAAACAAACAAGTAAATTATGAACTGCCACTTTCGACTAGCACCAGAAAGTTTTGAGGCAAGAAGTTAGACCTGTGACAAGCAAACGAAAGAGGAGAATCAGACAGGTAAAGTCTCTAGCACATCCAAACAATTCATGACATGCTAGTTTATCTGTGAAATTGTTGGTGTGCATACCTTGTACGTGGCACCTAATGTCATATTTGTAATTCAGACCTCCATGAGCCCCCAGAACACCTATTCCCACACTGCCACTTCGCCATGGAAACATGCTAGGATGTTGCACAAGGCTCCCACAGAAAACCCCTTTATGGATCTAAGTGACAATGCCACTAACGGCAACTAATGGAGTTTCACATTCCAGTAACACTTCTAGGCCATGAAGTAACAAACATTAAATGTGCTCCAATTACATTTAATGCACTGAAGTCGGTTGACATGCACCTGAGTCTTGCAGTATCCCTTTTTTTTTAATTCTGATTTCTTTGAAATGGAGGTGAGTCTGCCTGTAGAACTGAATTTACATAGCCAGAATGTGCATGTCAGGAAGAAATTTAAAATACACTGTCTCGGTATAAATGGCTTTCAGGTTATGAGCTCAAGATGATGGGTTCGATTTCCAGCTACAGGAACAACATCCTGTCAAGAATACAATGCAACACTCTTGTGTACTTAAATCTTGGTGTAAACTGAATATGCCAAGTTGTCACAATTAAGGAGATTGCTCTATGACCAGTCTTCATAGCCCTCACATTTCTATGGGTCGTAAAACACCATATATTATTTTTTTTTAAGGCAGTAACGTTTCTAAAACATCAATACTGGGTACATAATCTTGAAAAGACTTTTTATATTTTAATAATTTGATGGCACTTTATGTTTAGCACAGAATAATCACAAAAAGGCAGGTAATAAAAACTAAAATGACTGCAATATCCTATAGAAGAAAAAGGTGTTCCATCCTACCCATTTGTCAGTTCGAAAGCTTGTTCTGGAAGTAATGAGCCGTGTTTTCAAGTGATGTACCTTAAATACAAACAGTGCAGAAAGGGAACACACAAGCGACACTACTCCAGAACTGTCTAATCTTGAATATACTACACACATATCACATATGCAACAAATGACCAGAAGAAACTGGAATGATTAATATGTGACATATTAACTGACACTGTATATATATATATATATATATATAAGTGTGTGACATATTAATTGACGTTGACACTGTCTAAATATGACTGCACACCAAGGGAGGTGTGTTAAGACCAAATAAACCACATGGCAAGACACTTTATGCCACACACACACTACGAGCATGCTGTGTCGATGTACAGAGCTAGGAAATGTACTTAAATGGTACTAAGAAACTGTCAGATTTTGAGCAGCCCATTTGATGAGCACCTTATCACATTATCAAAGAAACTCAATATTCTTCGGAATAGGCAAATGCTAAAGCTTTTCCAGAGACAGTAGCGAAAGCTAGAATTGCACACTCTAGCAGCTAACTCCAAGCACCATAAATTTTCAGCACCACGTCTAAAAGCAGATAATAGGACCAAGAAACCGTGACAGTACTCTAAGGTATCCACACAGGATCGACGCTAGTGATGGACATGGAAATTAATTGCAGTTCATAAACACTATCACTATTAATGTTTTCTGAGCTTGGTACAGTAAACCTGAACATCATTACAAAGTTACTATTAATTAGGAAAGCCTGCCACAAGTTCTATATGCTTGCAGCATGCTTCGCACGTTGGTGGTGTTGTTCCCATAGATGTGTGAGCAAAACTTTGTTTCAAGTCTCTGAAGTGCTGTAAGCATGTGTCCAAGGTTCAAGGTAGCTTTTGCTTAGAGTACAAAAATAGTGTGAGATCCTATTGTCATTCAGAAAGACAGTAACACTATTGTTAAGAATCCCAAAGTGAAGCAGTCTTTGGACCTCCTATACCTCTTTCAGCAGTGCAAAAGCACCATAAGGCTGACATGTGTTCTGCTGTTATTGTGCTATGTTTGACCTTAAGAGAGTACGATTCCACAAGAGCATTCTTCTTTCCTGGAAAAGGTGAGAGCTGAAGCACCATATATTCATTTGAATGTACAGGTAAGACCAAGACTTCACTATTAGTATACAGCTGAACCCCTTTATAAGAGACATGCATAAGGGAGCAGTTTGTGACTCTTATATGAGGAATCTCTTGAAAAGCAGGGTGCCATATTTTCATTTTCTGATCAACCCTTATTTTGATATGGGCACACTACATCTAAACTGACCACACAAGAAGGGTTTATTATTATTATAAGGGGTTTATTATATACAATCTGTCTTAACATTAGCTTATTTACTTGGTGGACTGTGTCACTTTGAAAACGATTCACGCCTTCCTCACGACTAATTTGTCCCACCACTTGGTTATCATTTCCCTTTGTTCCCACAACATATTAACTGCAGTTAACAGTCAACAGCCCTGCATTTAGGGTGAAAATATTTGTTACAGGCAACACTGCTGATCAAAACTTAAGGATATTGTGCGCTTTATGCACAATTGTCCCTGGGGAGCGCAACTGTTACAAAAGAGGTCTAACCAATGGGAAAGATAGGGCAGCCAACCATGATAGTGAACAATGTCTCTTACACCAAACTGTCTCACATCAGTGTCTCTTATAAAGGGGTTTAACAGTTTCAAGCTTTTCATGATCGAAATTCATGATAACAAATTCTCAAATAGCCCATATTTAGAGGTACAAGTCAAAGGAGTATATCTAAGAACAGTTACAAATGAAACAAATGAATTTTCCACAGAGATCATCGCAACTAACAAAAAGATTGCACAGTAATGCTCCCAAGCCAAATCAACCTTACAAATATCAGATACACAATGTGTGTGCACCAACTTGTACCAAAGGCTCAGCTCTCATTCAACAGGCACTTGAAATGTCATAAATCTCTCTCACTGCATCACGCAGCAGTGCCTGCAACCAAGTGAATCTACATGCTCTGATTTCATATTGCACCACAGCAACTGGCAATGTGATAATGAAGCTCATGCTGTAACGTTTAAGTGTTAGAAAGCCTAAAGATGAAAGCATCATTAGTATCAATATAAGCTCTGTACAAGAGGCACATTAGCAAACAACAAGCACTTGAAGAGCACTAAGCACAAAGCACAGTAGCACAAGCATATGAAGCAGCACACAGATTCAGGTTCAGATGGGATTACTATACTCAAAACAATGTGGTTATTTCAAAGAACAAGCATCTGAATAGCAAAAAAGTGCAAGAGGTCATCAACACTACAAACGAATATTAAAATGTGTGCACCAACATATAAATGGTCAAGCACTAGTTAACCAACTTCATGTGTTCACTAACCCCCATCGTGATTATACATTTCATTCATCAGTATGAGTTAGTGATTTCTCTTTCGACTGCGTCACTGCATTCTTTTTCCCTTGAATCACGGTGTTGGTAACATTTTGTTCTTCTGTATTAAACTGCTTGTTCTTTGGAACAGGATATTAATCTGAAAACACCATTCTTGACGATGGCTCAATAGTATGTTTATTTTTCTGAAACTCCTGCACATTATCTAGTTCACACCAACTGCTCCAATCTTTTGTGTAACTTATATGAGCAATGCAAATGTTATATCAACAAACATTACTATTATTAATGAAGAGGACTAAGCAAAGGAGTCTTCTCAGTAAAGAATAATAAACTAGCAGAATAAACTGCAAGTACTATGCCTAAGCATCACAGGAAAAAAGAAGCACACTTATTTTGTATTAGCAGTTCATACTTATATTTGTACCACATGAGCACGCAAAGCCAGTTATGGCTGAAAACATGGCTGTTCAATGTGGCACAATATCAAGCATTTATTTATAACCCCCTGGGAATTCAGTTTAGAGGAGTGCAGGCACCAACACTACTCTCCACATCTAGGGAATGCCCGGTTGAGATCTGCACATCACATGCTGCTCTGTGCTATCGAAGAGGTAATGAAATGTGGTAATAGTAACACTGAGCATACTTCTTGTCATATATAATGATTGAGTGTTAGTAGAATGAGCATAGGTATTCAAAAACCTGTAATCCCTAAACATTGGTGAATGGAATGCAAAGAAACAGCTCATCACCTACATGGTGGCATGTCCTCAAGCAAATTTCATGCAAGTGAACACTGTTCACATTCCCCTATGCTGAAAGATATATTTTACAAGCTCTCACAATATGAAGAGTTCTCATTATGCAAACACAATCCGAGTGAACATGCAGTATATGCTACGGAATACAAGAGATATCATGAAGGTGGAATAGAGAATTTATGACGCAAAAATAGATATGGAAGATGCTCATAATTTTTAATCAGCCACTTCATATCATTGCTTCATTTTCTTATGACTTCTCTTCATTCTGTCGGCCTAGATAATTGATTCATCTTTGTGATTCCATCAGTGAAAATTTATAGTAATTGTAATCCACAAGGAACCAACAAAATGCTTGCTTTGCTATTTGAATGCAGAGGTACCACCTGTCGAAGTGCGTACAAGCACATTAAACTCCGATGCGGAGCATATTATAGCAATGTCATAATTTCTGCGCTGGGAAATAAAAGAAACTTCACTGAAACTTTCATTTACATAGAATCAGTTGGACAACACTAAAATCAACATAGCTATATTTAACTATGGCAAATTTTAAGCAGATATCAGCTACATTTAATTATCTTGTTCAGGTACATGCTGAAGTCATCATAAACAGATGCACAATATCACGAACAATGGTACGTATAGTCTAAAGGATTCAGAAATATTAAACACAAGAGTATGCCTGTATAATATATACAGACAGAGGATTAATCGAAATGCAATAAACATAAGATACAGGTATTTACCAAGACATATCAAAACACAAAAAATTTTAAAACACATGTGCTTGAATGCCAGCGGTTGATTGTTTTAACAGGTCAGCATCAAATATCGCACAGAACATAGGTGAGTGACCATAAAGCAAAACATAAATATCCAGGTTTCAATAGTGCAAAACAACAGAACCAAATCCAACATTGTTCTAATCAACTTTGTGATAAAAACAAGTCACAAAATTGCCTTCTGATTAAGTAAAACAAGGGACAACTAAGGTACTTACACTCAATTTCTCCTAATTAATGCATGACACAATCACAGGATTAAGAACAGCTTTTTCATACAGGTAAATATATACACCTATGCTATGAAAACAAAAATCAAGGTGGCATTATGACTAAAAATGCATAAAAAAAAGTTTTACCGTCTGCACACTATAAAAGACACAATAAACCACTTGCAAGATTACTTTTGTAATAGTGGACATAAAGGCCTCATAGTTACATCACTTGCTTTAAGCCATTCCCTGCAGCTACATCATGCTCTAACTTTCCATTACCACTAAAATTTTTCTTATTTATTTGCTGCTGTGAAGAATTCTAACCACTATAACGAAAAAAGACTCGAGACAAGCTACATTTCAATAAAAATAACGGATGGGATTTTACATGCCAAAACCATACGACTGTTAAGCACGCTTTAGTGAAGGGCTCTGGAAAGTTTGAGCACTTGGTGTTCTATAGCGCACTCGGAAAATGCCCAGTCCATGGGCCCCTACCATGTTCACATCATCATAAAAAATTTGACTGCCACGGCCAGGATTTAACCCTTGTTTTCTGTGTCAGCAGCAAAAAAAAAGTACCGTAATCACTAGACCACCGTGGATGACCACAAGCTAAATATAGAGCAGTAAACATCATCTTCAGTGAAATCCTACAGTGAAACATATCGCTTAGCTGAGGCAGTATGTCACAGCCAAATTGTCCTTGTTCAGGTTAAACATGTTCTCACAGCTTCCACATATAAAAAAATATATACTATATATGTATATTAAAGCACCCCTTTTATGTCCTTTAGCAGTCGAGAACAATCTTGTAACACCTTCTAACAAATTTCCAAAGCTTAGATCAAAAGACCTATGCGGCTCCAACCATGGTTCAGGTGCAAATGTGCCAAGTTTCATGCCTGCCGTGCCAAACATTTGAAAAGCTGCCAAAACATAGAAAAAAATGTGTTATGCAAGCCTAGGCCAGACAATAAAAGCAAGTAAAAAAGATATCACTACCATCATCACAAGTTGTCCACTCTCAGACAGGTGCATTTACCAGGGAGTACGCTTGTAGCAACAAACTGTTGCCTATGCTGGCAAACTTCCTGTTGTTGTCACATCCTCCAAATACCTAAACAATCATGCTTGATTGCATTTCTCCTGAGTTGGTGCCCATTCTTTTGTTGTAAAATACCAGCAGTTTTTAATCCACACATTGCATGGTAGTTGATCTGATTTATTTCAGCGGTTTTGCATTCCCAAAACAACTCTATCATTATATGCAAGACGCCGTTGTGGAGGGCTCCGGAAATTTTGACCACCTGGGGTTGTTTAATGTGCACTAGCATTGCACAGTACATGGGACTCAACATTCCGCTTTCATCAAAATACAGCCGCCACTGCCGGGATTCAATCCCACAACCTTCAGATCAGCAGTCGAGCGCCATAGCCACACCATGGCAGGGCCCACAGCATGGTAGTTAAGACAAACATTGCGAGGAGAAAGAAAACATGGCAATAAATGGCTCCCGACAGGTGCAGTCAACATATTATTTGATATAAAATGCCAAAGCCGAGTTACAAGATGAACTGCAAACATTAATATTAAGCCAATGACTGCTACTAATTTTTTAACAAGGCTACAAATTTCTTTTTAATGAGCCATAATATGCCGAGTCCTGTTTTCAATGCTGTCAGCATACAAATGTGCATATGAGAAAAAAAAAATGAATGTTTTTCTGGAGGAAGTTAATGGCATTCGTAAGAAACAGGAATGTATTGAAACATTCCTAGTACCAAAGAATTCCAGAAATGGGCAAAAGTGAATAAAGACAGAACCTAGTTATAACGTAATAAAGTCAGTAACATTTCTCTTGCAGCCTTCAACAATCACACCCAGACACCAACATAATACACAAATAATTCTGTTGTGCGTTTTCATTAACCGCAGAGAAGTCCTTCTCAGTTTAGGTCACTGCTATGCAACATGATTGTAGCCATACAGACACATGTTTCAAATATTTCATGAATGGTATTCAATAGTTCATCCAGCAGTTGAATGGTATTCAACAGCTGGCAATAGCAAAATTTAGTCAAGATATTCACAGCCAAGCAGTTCTCACAACTGCCTCTGTGTTTGGTATAACCCTACCACGGAGCAACCATTTCCATGGATACCTACATAAAGCTAATGAGATGGAGAGTGCTGATTGGGCTTACCTGCGCAACTGCTCAATCACATCAAATGTGCTCCGAATTCATGCGAGCAAGAGGCAGAACCAATGGCTGAATTATAATATATATATGCAACACAATCATCCTCTACTCATACAGCAGCATTCGGCAGATACTGAACAGCTGAGTTGCTGTTCTTTTGGCACTTGTGAAGAGTTTTTTACGCGGTAAATTCATGTTGTTTTCAAAATGCAGAATTGAAAGCTACCAAAAGTATGGGCTGGTAAAATTCTGCAATAATATGTGTATGTTACGAATACCACACTAAGCTTTATCTGGCAGTAGCACCGCTTGCCTCTGCCACCTTCCCTAACAGTATGTTCAGAATAATGTTAATTACCACAACAGGCAAACATTTCAGCCTTCTTTGCACTCTGCCTAATAACTGCACATTGGCCATGCCCCACTGCACCACCGCAGCTTGAAGCTTATGGCACACCATAAGATTATCAGCAGCATGCTGGAAAACCATTGGGCATACCAATCTAGTGGTCTTTATGCGTTAATGTATCGATAATGAACATATGGCAGAACCTTTTATGTTTCAAAACTAGATTAATGTTTGTAACCTGAACTTAGAAATAAATTTCAAAATAAGACAGAAATAAAATGCTAATACAGCAGCTAAACATAAACAAGATGAAGGTCCAAACACTGCGCTGTTGTCAAAATAAAAATGTTTGAAGGTTGATTCAAACATAGCTAATAAATAGCCTTGTCACACATAGCAAACTTGAAGTGCCACTACAATGAAATGATCACTCCATCTGTCATCACTCCTGAATGAAGTTCCTGAATATTTTAAACATGGTGAGTAGTGCCAGTTGTTCACAACACTCTGTTGTGAACGATGCCAAGAAATAATTTTAAACCAACAAAAATTGACACTGCCAAGATTTGGTAATACTTCAGGCAGCATACACAAGCATAAATTCTGTCCTTGCACATATATGAACACTTAGATACATAGACAAGTGTTTCAAGAATATTCAACACTTCCTACATGCCTGAGCTTTTCAGGGATGAACTCAGATGTACAACAACCATGCATGCCTCTTCCAAGTGCAATGGCTGCTTTTATAGCAAGGAACTTAACAGAGCATTTACGGTTGCACCACCATATAAAGTACAAGGCTGAACAAGACAATATAAACAGCAAAACAAGACAACACTTCCCAAACCAGCCAAAAACTCCTGCACCAGGCTAGCAACTCAAACTTTGCAGATCAGTGACGAAATGTTCACGCATATCTCATTGCCATTACACTTGTAAAGCTGTTTGTGGTTACTTTTATGAATCCTACAGAACTCAGCAGCTGCAGTCCCCTACCGTGGTAGGACATAAAACTGTCCTAAATTTATTTTACAGCGTAAGCTGTTATGAGATCACCACAACGTTCGTTTTTGCGCCGTAGTTGTCCGCCGCCACCGCCGGTGTCCGTAACCACTATCGCTGCAAAATTTAGAAAAAATAACCAGGACCGATGAGTATTCCAACTTGTCCTCTGCCTGGATTCGAACCTAGGCTCTCTGCGTGGCAGTCGAGAGTTCTACCACTGAGCTACGCCTGTGGTTGAAAAATCATCGCTAAAAGACCTAAACAGGTATAACGTCTGCCGTGGAATCGCATTAACAAACGTAATGTTATGTTGAAAAATAGTAATACACCGCTACAGACGCGAAAATGGATTGTTTAACGAGGTCGACGAATCATTTGAAAGAACACAGGGCTGCATGCTTTGTAGCTCTGAACCCATTACGGAGGCACTGGTAATTATGGCGTAGTGGGTACTTCCCTACTTGGCAAAATGATAAATTATGGCGCAGGAGATACCTACCACTTCTACTTGCACTAGTTTCCTCAAGCGTTTAAAGTGGCCTCTAAGAAAGTAGCTCCTCCAGCTTACGCTGTCACTGTCCTGCGGTTCCACGCAGGCCTGGCTCTTTTTTATTTCTCCTTTATACACTTCCCTTAATTACTGGACTAAATTTTTGCTCATTCTCATGAAATAAGAACACGCATGACACTTGGCCAACAATGCGGAAAAATTTCAAAATCAGAACTAAAGAAAACTGGACGTTACAAGCCAATGACTCGTATTATGAGGCAATGATCAACCACTAGTGAGAGTAAGGACTGTCTAGGAAAAAATTTTGGTGTCTTAAGCGATGTTCCCAGTACAAGCGAGCTCTACATGCAAACAGTTTGACACAAACTGCACATTTGACATCAACAACACATTTGACACAAATGACGTGAACTTCCTTACGTAAAATGACAAGGTAAGGTGCTGACACTTCACCATATATCTGCACTGATAAACTTTTTCAGTGTGATGGAAAATGCAATAATGATATGCTTTTAGTACCCAAATGTGTTAAAAATTTAATATTACATTAGCAAAATACAAGCAACATGTAACAAAGCACCATTCTTAGATTGTTATAATGAAATGGTTAGATGGTTTGAAGACATGCAGCACATGGTACTGTGCAATATATGTATATGGTTAAAAAAAATTTTAGGCACACCCGAAGGTGTTAGCCTGGTTTATCCCTTGGCTTGCTACTCCTTTGCACATGTACACGTGTGTCACTGCACGCATTACTTGATGTTACTGCTATATACATGCTCACTTCACATACCACAGATAAGTAGCAAGCTAGCTCAGTACATGAAGTAATGATAAAGGATGCAATAACTTCCTAACTGCACAGTGCACTTAACAATGGCAAATAAGCTTGTAAAAGCCAAATTTCTAGCCACATAAACATCTTCTTGCACGTTTTCTTGGCACCTAATGGAATAAAATGAATGCTCTCGTGTCATTGCAAAAGGAGGCTTCTCTTCTCTAATTAACCTGAATTCAAAATTTTATGCTCTGTTTGCACTAGCTTGTTGCGAATTGAGCTGTTTAAAAGTGAAACAGAATATTGCACAGAATGAGTCACAAATAAAGGTGCCAGAGATGTAAAAGAAGACATGTAGAGAAGTGATCGCATGAAGGTACTATCAGGTTCACGATGTACAGGCAGAGAAGAGAGGTCCAGGGAGGAATAACACGTAAACCTACATTTGTGATCACCGTTGTGACAAAAATCCACCTATTTAGCAAGTCAATAAAACAAACAGCGTGAAAGATTTAGCATGTTTCATACAGAACTCTTCATTAAAACAGCTTCTGTAGTGGCTACATGATGTAGGCTGACAAGGCAAGCAACACAAAAAATGTACCTGTACTTTACCTTTGCATCTACACTACTATCCATTGCACAGCATGTAAAACAAAAGGATAATAGCTCACGTCTCAAAAGGAATGGAGTACATCTAGACTAAAAGAGTTAAAGAGATAAAGTGAGAGAGGATAGAAAAAGACTTGGCCTTTTACCTACCACAAATGGAAGGTACGTGCACATATATATATATACATAATGCTGCATCAATAATGGGTGTAGATGTAAACAGAACATCGAACTAAATTAGTGGCTTGTTAGTGCTAAAATTTCATATGTGGGTGCCGTGCTGCAGGCAATCTTATGGGTAATGCTATAGCAAGTTCAAATGAGGCATTTGCCGGTTCCATTAAGAATATAAAATTTTGCGCTCATCTGTGTCTTTCCTCTGTCCTTGTCAAGTTAGCGTACAAGTCATTTTAATTCCAAGTCTTGTTGGAGAATATAAGAAATGCACAATTTGCCTCAAGCAGTGCGAAATGAACATTAAAGAATCTTTTTAAATGAGGGATAGAGCCTAGTCCTTTACTGCCAGTAGGGTAAAAGCAACATTCAAAAACTTCTTTCTTCATATGGCATAACAGCAAACATCACTACGATGCCAACATTTAACTGGTTCTGGTTGAGAGAGTTTGAGTACAGCACCCAAACAGTGTACTGCTATAAGACTCCTGTTGTGAAAGACCGTAGCAAGGAAGGCGGCCCTAAATGCCCAACCCCATCCCTCCCCTCCCCTAAAATCTTCATTTTTGCAAAAGATAATTATACTGAAAAATAGGCACATTCCTCAAATAGTCGAGGCCTTCAGCTAGTGCAACATGCCCCTATCCCCCCCTTCTCCACCCCAACCCCTTTCTTCTCGCCTGAAAAGATTTCTGGCTACGGGCCTGACCCTGTAGAATGCTAGTTCTACAGGAGAGTGACCATAATTACATAGTAATTTATGGTCACATAGTTATTCCATAAATGGAATAACTATGTACACCATGCAGCCCCACTGATGGAGCAACATGTATAATTTTCATAACCTTTGGTATAAGAATAACAACACACTGTACATGAAAGCACCAGCCAGTTCACCTTTCCACAAACTCGAAGGAGGTGTGTTTTTTTTTTTAATGCTGTGCACTGCAACACACATTGGTAAATACTCACAAGTTCTCAAGGAACGTATTTCCAAGCAAGCCCCAATCTGGGAAACAAGACACTCAGTTACAGTTTTTAAAGGAGTTGTGAAAGGATATGAAAATAACCAGTTGTTATTTTCACTGCTTCAATAGGCATTTGACACGCTGATCCCAAAATATTTTGGCATAATATTCAGTCTACATTTAATAATGCCCATTTGAAATCCTAGCTTAAATACCAAAAGTACTCTAGAATACTCAAAAATCAAGCAAGAGAACAAAGAAAAAAGCAAGAGACTGAAACAGTGGATACAAGGCTAGTAAGACGCACGAAGAAGGATTAAAGAACATTAAATTCTAGAATTTTATAATCTAGGATTTTATAAAGGACATCAAATTGGCAGGTTTCACAGCAGTCTTTCACCAACTAGAGTTATTTGCACGCACCTAAATTTGTTTACTTAATTGTTTCTGCATTCAATCCCGAGTGAAATGCCGCCACTACAGCCGAGCATGAACCCGCGAAGCCAGATGGACGTAACCCACGATGCGACAATGGAAGCAAGTACGAAGTGCCTTCCATGAAGATGAGAAAGCAGGAACCCATTTTTCCTGCTCTTCATAATGTAATTGGAAAACCTTTGCAGGTTCAAAAGACATCACAGCGCCCTGACATCACCATCTTGGCTTAACAATATTGCTGTCAACTGCTGGAATGACAATGACAACATCCTCCCCACCTTAACTGCAAGCTGCCCGATTCTTCCCAACAGCAAGCAAGCACCACTGAATGCTGGCAACACCCCCCCATGAGGAGGTTAATTATGAAATAAGAAAAAAAATTGAAGCTCACGGTACTGTGGTAAACAGGAGAGAAAAAAGATGCCGCACATCATTCCACGTGTAAAGGTGAATCAAAAAGGAGGGGAAAGGAAGTGCACAGCACTGAAACAGTGTTTGTGCCATGACAGAAATGTGGTACCTAACCATACATTCAAATTATTTTGTAGGATCAACAGCAGACGTTTGCAGAGTCGTCAGATACTTAGCAACCTGGCAGCTGTAAAAGCAAAATCTACTGGACTACATTGAAGCAATGCCACATCACAATGGCATGTAAATCTTGTACTAAAGGAACACAACAAAGCACTTAATGCAAAATAAAAGTGGACAAGGATACTGCAGAGGCGCAGCAGAAGCCTTTGTCTTCCAACTGTCTGCTTAAGGAACTGTGAAAGTGTTTCCAAGCAAACCATTACAGAACGAGAGCTTCTAGAGAGATCAAGGACTTCCAGAGGGCACAGACCTCCTCACACATGTGCAACGCATGCAAAGGAGCCTTACCCTGCACATCTTGAGCATCACATTCAAAATAAACTTGACAGAGAAAAAAAAAGCAAATTAAAAAAAGATCCACCAAGGGACTGGCTTCCACACTGCCTCGATTCATAACAAGAATGTGCCGTCTCCCCGCTCCTTTTCTTTTAAGGTGAACAGCAGTTCCAGCTCCAAAACAGCGATAAAAGAGAGGAGCAAGGCGGTGCAAGCACCGGCTTAAAGCTTTGTGGGCAAGCCATTCAGTGTTTGTACAGTCGAATCTCATTAATTCGAACACGCTTAATTCGAACTTCCGGTTTATTCGAACTGACGCTGCGGTCCCGGCAAAGTTATGTGTATTTCAATGGCCGAAAACGCCCGGTAATTCGAACGCGCAAGTATCTGCGACGGTTAATTCGAACATCCCGCGCTCCGAAAATTCCTCGAATCACGTGGCGGCGCCTACGACGAGGGTATTTCCATTGGTATTTCTGACCCCGCCGCGGAGAAAAAGCGTAAAAGAGCCCCCCCACCCCACCTTTTCGCGCTTCATTCGTCAAGGTGGCACGGACGTTGAACACTGGCACGGGAAGAAAAAAAGAAAAGCGCGCACAGCAGGCGACGCCGATCGGGGAGACCGGGGGCCCTTTTTTCTTCCCAGAAGCAGGGCTCGACTCTCTCTTCTCTGAGGAGAGAGTCTATTCAGGTTGTGGCCTTCCCTGTTTGAGCATCCAGGAAAGAATGAAAGACGCGGTTATCTGCGTTGCCGGGGCGGCATGGCCTCTGACTCTTTCCCAACGATTAGATAACGTTGCTCTTTCCTCAGTTTTCTCCGAGGAGAGAGCCGTGCGGCGGCTCTTCCCTTTACGTCTGCCGTAACCAAAAACAACACAAACCAAACCACCGAGGGATCACGTGTTGCGTAGCCTCCTCGCCTGGCCAGCCTGGCTGCGAAAAAAAGCATTCGCAGAAAAAAGCCGCGGCAGTGGAGAGCCGGAGAGTGTTCACTCGTGGTCGTTCTACGGCGCTGTATTATAAACTGCTCCCGAACAAGACGATTACTTTTCAAGGCGACGATTGTGCCGGCGGCAAGCGAAGCAAGGAGAGGCTGACGGTAATGGTGCGCACAAATGCAACGGGCACGGAGCGTTGCCGGTTGCTAGTGGTCGGTAAATCGGCCAAGCCTTGCTGTTTTAAGGGCATGAAGACCTTGCCAGTCGATTATATCGCCGACAAGAAGTCATGGATGACTATGGACATTTTTTCAGACTGGGTGCGTACCCTGGACAGAAAGTTTGCCGCTAAAGGCCGGAACGTACTCTTCGTTGACAACTGCACGGCGCACTGCGACGTAGAAGGCCTGCGTGCAATTCGGCTGGTTTTTCTGCCGAAAAACACGACGGCTGTGCTCCAGCCCATGGATATTATGGGAGTCATTCAAAATTTGAAAACTCTACAGGCGCCATATCGTGGAACGAATGCTACTGTGCATGGACAGCGACAAAACTTATGCCGTCGACCTCCTCAGCGCTATCCATATCCTTGCCGCTGCGTGGGCCTCCATTAAGCCAGACACCATCAGCAACTGTTTCCGGCGATGTGGGTTTGGCGAACCCGCGGCCAGTGGTGATGCGGATCAGGCCAATGATGAGGTGGTGCTGACTTCGTCGGACGATGACGATAACTGCGTGTCCGAAAGGGGCAGCAGTGTTCTTCCGAACGGCGTGACCTTTGAGGGCTACGTGAATGTAGACGCGGGTGTAGAGATCTGTGGTGTTGTCACCGACGCCGAGATTCTACAAGCCACGTGCCCTCAACAGAGTGCTTCAGGGGACCCTTTACTCCCAGTGGCGAGAACTCTGATGCCAGCGACGAAGTACCCCCTGCCCCTTCGACTCCACCAAATGCAAGTGAAGTAGCGTCGGCGCTGGACTTGCCGCGTGCTACTTCTCTTTCCAGCAAAATGCAGATGCTGGTTTAGAACTCGTTAGCAAGTTAAAGCCATGTTCATTGACTCATTGCGGGAAAAACGTGTGCAGACGTGCATAACCGACTACTTTTCTTAATGATGGGTATGGTGTAGTTGGAAGTGAAAATACGCGCGAATAAATCTGTGTACTTCCCACTCGTGTTCACTCATTGCACATGTGCCGCTGCAGGTGAGTGCTCAATTCAATGAGCTTTCTTTAATGCGAACTTCTTTTAATTTGAACAAATTTTCGGGCCCCTTCGAGTTCGAATTATCGAGATTCGACTGTACCATGTTCTTTCTACATACACACACATACACACAGGTAAATTGAAATGTGAACAAACTTTGATACAGCATAATGTGACTTCACAGTTTTATGTTTGCCTGTTTCTATGCAACTTGCTCAATTCAGGCTTAGAGGCAAGGCAACGAGGCTGTTGAATTCTTAGCAACTGCTACTGTATCCTAAACCAGTCACTTCCAGCAACATTCTTATGGATGTACAGCGTAATATCCCGAGTAAGTTCTCACTGGAGTGACAGAGGTCCTGTCAGCATGTTCAACATCAA
The DNA here is from genome assembly GCA_013339685.2 of Hyalomma asiaticum. NCBI lineage: Eukaryota > Metazoa > Arthropoda > Arachnida > Ixodida > Ixodidae > Hyalomma > Hyalomma asiaticum. The sequence goes on along the minus strand of CM023482.1, from coordinate 123,160,198 downwards.
CGCAGTGTGAAAATAATGCTGATTTCCGATGCATCACTTAGTTAGTCTTTCTTTGGTTTAGCCAATGACATCCTTCACAGTGATGTCGCAGTAAGTTATTGTTTTGGTAGCACATCCTTCCAGTACATTTCAATGCGGTCACATATTCTAATGCATTCTTTATGATTTTGACATTTAAATTTGTACTGGTAGTACTACTGACAACCAACCCTATTCAGCGTCCTTGTTCATCAACCTTGGCTGCTATATTGTGGTGATGCCTTTTTCCTGTGCTGATGCCTTCTGTGTTTTTCGCTACTTGTCAATGGCCGGAGTGGTAGTATGGCCCCAGTGCTAATAAGATCAGCCAGCTGTGAGTTGTGGATGATAGGACTAGCATAAACTAAACAGAAGGCATCAGTACAAAGTAGAAGCTGTGGCTCTTCATAGCAACAAAGAAAGATAAGACAAGGATGGGAAGAATTACAAATTATGTACCATGTCTTTGATCTTGCTGAACTGAGGGCGACTGTGGGAATCACTTGCCCAACAGAGGAGCATCAGCTGGTAGAGGTTGGCAGGGCATTCAGCAGGGCAAGCCAGTCGCTTACCCAGGAGCAGCTCGTTGCCCAAGTTCTCCTGGGTGACCCCCTGAATGACAGGGTCCTCACCGTAGGAGAACATCTCCCACAGTGTCACACCGTAGCTCCATACATCTGACTTGGATGAGAACTTGCCAAAAAGGATGCTCTCAGGAGCGTACCTGCATTTTCAGGAGACACAACATTTTCCAGTTCAGTCAACTGACATGGCGTGGAGATGGAGGGTAACACACGAAATCTGTAATGCATTTCTAGTGCTAACGAAAGAAAAGGGAAGAAGACAGAAGGGAGGACAACAGATAGGCAGAACGCAGACAGGCAGATCTGTTCTCCTCTCTTCTATCTTCTTCCCTTTTATTTCGCTAGCACTGGAAATGCATTGCAGGTCTACGTTCCAACTGGCCCATCTAACCACTTTGAGTAACACAAAAAACACCCCAAGCTGCTGAAGGCCCCATCTTGAGGTGAAAGCTTTTTGAAGGTACACCACCTCTAAATTATGGCCTCAACCAGATCTTACAAGGGCTGGCTGGCGTGAGCATGACGTAAGCTCAGCCCATTTTGAGTGCAGCATTTTAACCTGCCAAATGACTACACTTGAAAGAACTCGATGCCAAACCAGAGATATCTTTAAAGCGACTATTTCATCCTTAACCAGGAGGCAAAAGTAAACACGACATGTCCATTACAAACTTAAAATACAGTCAAACCCCCTTGTAACAAATTAAAAGTGCTGTGAAAAGTGGTCATTATATCAGTAGTTCATTGTATATGGATTTGCTATTCAAGTGCAACTTAGCAACCAAGTCATTTTTTCTTCGCCATGATTAATTACAAAGTACTAAAAAGCCCTCTGTGAAAAAGTTAGATCTTTTGCTTCGTGAAGCAAAGCCCGCTGAGTGCTCACGAGTAGAATAAACTGGAACTGCAACGAATTGTATCTGCCGCTTCTGGAAGAGTATATAGTAGCTGAACAAAAAAAAAAAAAAAAATCTTGCGCATTTCTAAGATCTCCATGCGCTACTGTAAGGCTGATTTTTCTTTCTTTCCTCCTCTTATTATTTTTTTAATGCGCATCAGCCATGCCAGACTAAGCACATTGGGCTGCGTCACATCAATTGGTGAGCATGGTGATAGAAAGATTGAATGTCACCGTGATTCGGCATTGGCAACTGCTCAAACGAAGTGTCGTCGTGCCACAATCTCCCAATAGCAGCCTATAACCACCGACCCATAGCGCAGTGCTTAGCACAGTGCTGAGCACTGCACTCCCCCCGACTTGAAGTGTGTATGGACTTTGTTGTAAAGATCAACAGCTGCAATAGCCATGCTTAAGCGGCAGTGAAAACGGAGCGGCGTATTGAACATTTATAGTTCCTTGCCCCCCTCTTCAATGTGCAGGCACCTAGCCTAGGCAAGATTTTCGCTGTTTACTCACATCTAAAGCACATTCTTTTTAACACGAAAATGTTTTATGCCGGGGTCCACCACGACACCATACGTCACTACCGTAACGGATATGATGCAGTAAAGTAAACATGTAAAAGTAACAAAAGAAAACACTCAGAAAAACTCCTGTTGATACACAGGGAATTCAACTCATAGCCCCGCTGCACCACGGCGAAAGGTGCTTGGTGTGCTACCACTGCACTAACGCTGCACATGCTCGATGCTGTACGAATGCTCCTTCTTGTCTCGTCCAGTTCAGCACGCGCGCATCCAGGCGCACATTGCCTAGAACAGTGCCGTTATCGTAAAGAGGTGAAGTGAATTACTGCAGCTTTACTTCGTTTCTCCTGGATGGCAGCAACATTCCAGGTGCATTCCAAAGTCCGCCTCAATGAACGCATGCAGGGCCGCATTCGTACAGCTTCGAGCGTATATGCGCCAATAGCGCAGTGGTAGGGTACCGCTCATATTTCTTCGTGGGTGGCATTTCCCCGCCGACCGCTCTTCGGGCATGATGAGAACAGGAAGCAAGGCAGCAAGTTGGGTGAGTTGGTATACCGTCATGGTGGAACAGCACGCACAAACAAGGACCGAAGACAAGGAAAGACGACACGAACGACACGAGGAAAGACGATACGAACAGGAAAACTGCTGTATTAGGTGCCAGAGCACGGCAACAGTGTTGACGGGTTAATGTGGCACAAGTAAATATGGCTGATACCTTTGTCACACGGCATTTACTATAGACTGTGCCCAGTTATTAGGTAAACTACTTCAGTTACCACAAGGGGTTGGCCCTTGATATTATGGAGGCAATGCGTCAACGTGGGTTCATCCATGTCAAATGGTGCCGTACCAGTGAAACACCGATAGCAATGGGCAAGTTCACCTCGACGTAACAATAAACATTCAACTGTTTATACAAAGAGATAGTTTATTTTCGTGTTATACCGATTCATTTGACAGAGGGATCATCCACATTTTTTAGAGCTTTCATATACACATGTTGACTTGGCCCACTACGCAGCTTCTGGCCAAGATTTCTGCATAGTGGCTCTACCACAGTGGACAAACTAGGAGCAGTTTACTGAGATGTGCACATACCATTTCATGGGCAGCTTGCGGTTCTTGGTACGGATGTAGTAGTAGTACTGGCTGTCCGTGAATTGGGCAAGGCCAAAGTCACTGATTTTGACGTGATCTTTAGAGGCCACCAGGATGTTTCGTGCAGCCAAATCCCGGTGCACAATGCGCTTCTCCTCCAGGTACTGCATACCCTGTTCAGAAATTGCATGAAATATGTCTTTCTAATAAGGGTCTCCGAGAAGTGGCACTGTATTGAAGAAGAAAAGACATTAACTTCTTTTCTTTCTTGTTGTTATCGTTGCCTGGAGGATTTTTACAAAGCATATGAATTAAAAGATAAACAAATATTAACAAAAGGACACTGAAGGACGCATTCAACCCTGTGTGGTATGTATACTCCTGCAGTGAATCGGCACATTTAATAATAATAATAATAATAATAATAATAATATTAATAATAACCTCATTTCCATCACACACATATATGATGATGAAGGTTTGCAGAAAAAGCTGTTGTCATGACAGCCTGGTAAGGCCGCAGGCCCCCACATTGGGAGTAACACATAGTGGTCAGGAAATCATAAATATCAACCCAGGAATTCATAGACATTGACACATATGCAGAGCATATAAAACTCAGCCACAATCCATAAGGGGAAGGTACTTCGAGTTAACAGTGAAAATCCATATAAAGACGTGACTCTAAAGAGAAAGCATACATAGAAAAAGCGCTGACTAAGATATACAAATAAAACGCTAGCGTAGCAACTTATGTATTTTAACAACAAAAATAGTCATAAAGTTTCCTGAAAGTAATTCTCTCAAGTTCAATGTACCTCGGCAGCCAATTTTGAACACTTGCAAAGCATATGTTGTCTTAGACATGTCAGCTACCCATCTCTCCATAGTTCGCATAATACATACATGGGGTTCAGAGAGATCGTACATTAGGACATTTGTAACAGCACATAGAAACCTTATGTAGAACATGAAGGTCATGTATATAGCTTTGCGTCATAGAGGCCCAAAATAAAGAGTAATAGTCAGGCACCGAACTAAATAATGCATTATAAAATAACATCATTACAGTATGCAACATTAAACTTGCACTTCAGTATACAAGTACAATTACTTGCAATAATGTTGTTAACAAGTGTTGAAGATTGGGCGAGTTGGATCGACGTACTTGGATTGGTATAGCGCATTATGGAATAAGAGAAACGGTAAAACGGACCGAAACAAAAGGACAGAGCGCTATCTTTCAACTGTTGAAAGATAGTGCTCTGTCCTTTTGTTTCGGTCTGCTTTACTGTTTCTCTTATTCCATAATGCGTTATACCAGTCCAAAAATGTTGTTAAGTTGTTTATATGTGCATCCCAAAACATGATCTCATAAAGACTACTAACACCTGATGTTTTAATGCAAGGAACAATTTCAACTAGAGCTAGCGTCAACTAGAAATTTTCATTTAATGTTAAATTTTTATTTTTGGCATGAAGTAAGACTGCCTTTGTTTTCATATATTTATTTTTTAAAGTACTGTTCTGTCCATTTCTCTAAATGATCTAAAATTTCATTCACTGTATGAATAACTATGAATAACTCCGTTGGTTTGTTTTGCTGGAGCTATATTGATGATATTTTTTGTTAGAGATTAAAAACAAAGGTTCAGAAATATTGCCTATTTCGTCTACATTATTCAAAAAGTCCCTTGGTTTGGAAAATTTGTTTTTACTTAGGCCTCCCTGAGCCTCCTGTACCCAATTGCAGTGAATAATACTAAAATAGATGGGCACTACCAACCTTTTCATCTATGAGGAACCCCTATGACCTTTTTATAAGCACCAAGGAATTGTTCCATATCAATCATCACAGAGCACACTGTGCACATAGTAAATATACAGGGTGTCCCACGTAACTTGAGCCAAGAATTTGAAAATGAAAGGCACTTCAGAGGAGAACTGAACCAAACGTATACTGTTCGTACTGGTCTATAGATACTCAGGTTATTTTTTATTTCCCCCTAAAGTAATTAGTTAATTATTTTTAATTAGCTAACTCCTTAATTATGGGCTGAAAACCCAAAATATGAACACTGAGCTGTAGAGCACCTTCATAAACCACCGAATGAATTGTTTCCTGTACGATATGTCTTACGGTGTTAATTTTCCCGCATTCTAAAGAAAGCCCGCGAAATTTGAAAATGAGCCACGTGACGGACCGCGAGCGCACTGCTATAGTGCTGGTCTCAAGCGTGCAACCGGTGAACAAGGTCGCCTGCGGCTGCCACGGGGAAGCGACATGATGCTTTGAAGGTGGTCGATGTTTGAGCGTCCGTCTTTGGTTCAATGACGGTGCACATTCACGCTGCTGGCCGAGCGCTGCCGAGATAAGCGTCCAAGACGGATAAATAAAACAAGAAAATAGCTTTATTTTCTTGTTTTCTTGATCTTCTTGATCTTCTGTTTTCTTGATCTTCGTGAATCAGAATCAAACTGCTGTTTGTTTTTTTTCCTCGCAGTATTGAGCGCTTTACCACCGCGGCAGCGCTCGGCCAGCAGTGTGAATTTGCACCGTCATTGAACCAAAGACGGACGCCCAAACATCGACCACCTTCAAAGCATCATGTCGCTTCCCCATGGCAGCCGCAGGCGACCTTGTTCACCGGTTGCACGCTTGAGACCAGCACTATAGCAGTGCGCTCGCGGTCCATCACGTGGCTCATTTTCAAATTTCGCGGGCTTTCTTTAGAATGCGGAAAAATTAACACCGTAAGACATATCGTACAGGAAACAATTCATTCGGTGGTTTATGAAGGTGCTCTACAGCTCAGTGTTCATATTTTGGGTTTTCAGCCCATAATTAAGGAGTTAGCTAATTAAAAATAATTAACTAATTACTTTAGGGGGAAATAAAAAATAACCTGAGTATCTGTAGACCAGTACGAATAGTATACGTTTGGTTCAGTTCTCCTCTGAAGTGCCTTTCATTTTCAAATTCTTGGCTCAAGTTACGTGGGACACCCTGTATGTGCATGTGTTAAAGTGTGCTGGTGAGAAGACAGTCAGTATACGAGCATGCTCTGCAGTTGAGATTACTGCAAAAAGCAATTCAGATCCAAACGTGGTGATGAGTGCAGTGACGTGCCTGGGTTTACTACATTCAGCAGAGATTTGGGGGACACTCCACTAAACCTTGACCAGCGACTACAGTCCACCTTCAATTCCTGCCATCTCCAACGCTCAATTAATAAGCTACAGTGCAGCAATGTGCACATGAGCTAGTTTGTTTCTTATTCTTAATTGAAGCCAAGTTCCCAGCCAATTTCCCGCTGGCGATAGAATGTGATATTCATGGAGTGCAACAGTGCATAAAAAGTATTAGGTGCAATGCAAGCACTCATAGAATGATGGCCTGAGTAGAACATATGAAACTAGAGTTAGCATGAAATACTGACTCACATTAGCAATGTCTTCACTGTACTTGATGAGCTGTGGATGGGTCACCTTCTCGCGGTATGTCTGTAAGTACGTCAGCAGGGAACCCATCTCCAGAAACTCCATGACGAGCATCACCTCGGGCTCTGAATGAAAATGCACAAGCACACAAATTAAAAGGAATCAATAAAACCTGATAAGAGCAGTTCATTTCCAATAAGGGCAACAACAAAGAGAAATTTTGTCTTTGTTATCACCTTGTGTACAATGACAAACATGCCTAGCTGTAGAAGTAGTAGCACAAAACGAGGCGGCCTTGCAGTCACTTTACAAGAGAACCAATGCTGAACCAATGCATAGAGGTGACCACACTTTGTGACACCATACTGAGCTTTCACAAATCCCTTGGACATAAGCACAAGATACCACAAAACAGAAAATGCAGTCAGCATGAAACGAAGGGCCGTAAATCAGGTTGTCACCTTGTTTCACGCTATTTTAGACAGCCTTTTGTTTGTTCTTGTTTTAGTGATATGTGACAGTTTTCGACGTTGCACATTCATCAGACTAAGTTGATAGGTAGCAACCCATTGAACATAGTGACGGCATCACCCTCTCAATGTATGAAACACTCTGAGGCTTTGATTAGCTGAAGAGCAGAATGGGCATGTATGCTTCGCTTATCACTTTACATGTGATATACGGTTGCTGCGATGAAGGCGTCGACAGTGCATTATCAAGTCGTCATCACCGGTTCTCCAGTGCAGAAAAAAATTAACATTCTTACCGCCTTTTCATGTAAAATCTAATCATTCAACAACTATAATTTCCATAAAAGGTCAAATACCAATTTAACAAAGTTTCGATATAATGAAATAAATTGCCTATTTTACTAAACTCATTATATTGAGGTTTAACTGTACAAGCAGTACAATTGAGTTTCCACTTAACATGTGTAACTGCAACAGAAGGATACTGGTGAATAAATGCAGCAGCTCATGCACCGTCACATGAAAAAAGAATGTGCCCACCCGTATGTAGTACTAAGCTACGTGGAAAGCCATACTGATTCCTCAGAAAAAAAAGAGAAAAAAAGCCTGCTATTGACGAAAACTTCAACCTTGCCCGAAAACTGGGCCCGGGACCAATGCCTACGCGGAGCAGTCGCTCTACCAACTGAGCTAACCAGGAGGTCAGCAACTGGCAGCACGAGAACGAATTGATCAACAACTCAACGCACATGATACAAGGCATATAGATATATCTCAGAAGGAAAAGCTTGCTACCTAACAAGAAATTTGTCTCAGAAATTCATCCTGGAAAGTTTCCTTCCTGTGAAATCCATACAATTGATTTTTATTTTTTAGCTTTGTGCTGCAAATGGGTAGATGACAATTTTCCCCTTTTATGCTGCTGTCATACGTCATAAGTATAAGGCACCTCTGGTACATGACAGTACATGGCACACGCAGTAGATGGCAGCAAATGATAAAATTAACATCAATGCATTGCTTTTGTATAGAACGAAACCAAAACTGGCATGTGTTCTATATTTTAAGCCATAGAATTGCACATACCTTCAACAAGCCCCTTTATTTCAACAATGTTGGGGTGCCTGAGGCTCTTCATGATCTCTATTTCGCGTTGAAGGTCACGCAGCCCAGATTCAGACTGAAAGGATTCAAGCAGGGATGTCTTACGCATACATTTGACAGCCACTGTCTCTTCTTGAAGGCCAGCCCATTTCTTTAGAGAAGCTGCATACACCTCCCCGAAAAATCCCTGCAAGCAGCCAAAGACAAACATTGTACTTCCCCAACTTGTTTTAAACCCTTGCAGAAACAAGTCTGACCTCCCGAAAAGTATACAAGTGCTCAATTCAGTCTGTGACCTTACTATCTTCTTTATGTTTCATTAGGTTTAAAATAACTGTGTAAGACTTCTTAAAGGGGCACTGACACCAAAATTTCGCTGCTAAGATAGCCTGCGGGATCGATTTTCGTGGACATACAGATGTCATCTACCAAATCTCAATGGCGAACACAGCTCCGAAGGTAATTTAAATGAATCTTGAAGTTCGCATGCGCAGTCGAGCGCTAGACGCCGTACATCGCGGCATCGACAACAGCAAAGGTGACCTGAAGGGGGCCCCCAACTTCCGCGACTTCACCACGGCAGCCAAGCTCCGAGAGTGCAGCTAGCAATGATGACGTCATAGCTGCCATTGCTTAATCGCTGCGGCTGCGTTAGTAGGCTGCCGGCAACGCCAGACCTCAAGAAAATAGTTGCCACCCAACAACGATGACAGCAACAGCGACAACAACGCGCAGTATGTGCGACAAGCGAAAGAAAACGAGCACGTGGCGGTTGTCGTGCGGAAGTGCGTCACAGTTATGTGTGCTCACGTGATCCAACTCGTTTACTCCATTTCGAGTGCTAGATGGCGCGAGTTGCACCGGGCGCCTTGTTGTTTTTTGAGCTCTCCCGAACCAAAACTGAAAATAGTGGGTAATAAACGGCCGTAAATAATTATCTGACGCGCGCTGGAGCAATTGATGTGCCATGTCATGGCTAACAGGTCCCCAGCTACGTATTGCAGCGAAAAAACAGCAGATGAAAATTTTTGTGTCAGTGCCCCTTTAAAACAGGTGACAGCACATTCAAAAACACTAGGGCAAATAAGAGTGACACATACAGCATCATGTGTTATTTTTGCTTGCTCTAAAATAACACACACACACTACAAACGTAAGTGTAATTCCTTTTTTCCCTCATTTTTCTTTCTGCCAGTTGCTCATCCTAAAGTGGGCGCCAACATAACCAAGCTTTTACATTAGTACAAACATACCACAAATACATACACCTACAATAGCACTCTGCATGTACCCCAAAGATAACTAACATTTTTCGGAGGTCTACACGAATAGTACATTCTGTCTGCATTTCATATGCTATGCACTATTACTACCAAAGGCTTCTAAGTGGACAGCATGAAAAGTCTGAATTTTTATTTTTCAGTTTTGGCATGTAGCTCATTAAAACTGTCGGGCACAATGTGAGTCAAATGTTGCAAAGAATACTGACACTGTGACTTCCAAACCCAGACTTCACAGAAGTTCAGACTTTTTTCCTGTAACTGTTGATTTGTGGGGTTTAACGTCCCAAAACCAGCTCTGATTATGCGAGACGCCGTAGTGGAGGTCTCTGGAAATTTTGACCACCTGGGGTTCTTTAACGTGCACTGACATCGCACAGCACACGGGCCTCAACATTTCGCCTCTATCGAAATGCAAACGCCGCGGTCGGGATTCAATCCCGTGACCCTCGGATCAGCAGCCCAGTACCATAGCCGCTAGACCACAATGGCGGCGCTTCCTGTAACTGTGACCTGGCAATTCCTTGATACCAAATGAAGGCAATCATATGTCAGCAACACAACGATGTGTTTCTCTTCATGAGAAACATGAAATTCTAGTTTACAATTAAGCCTGTGTGACCTACCTGGCCAAGTGGTTTTCCTTTTATCAACTGCTGGCTGTCAATCACCCATGGTGAGCCAGACACCTCAGCCATGGGTGATGTGTTGCCAAATGAAATAACGTTGTCTGCACTGTAAGTGGAAAGGAAGAGGAGGAGGAAGGAGGGGTGACAAAAATGAAGTTGTTACTGCAAATTTATGCCACAATAGCTGTACCACAGGCACGCCTTTTGCACATGTTACACTTTGCCACCTCACGGTTATTAACACATTTTTCTTTCTCCAATTTTCCACCTCAGCGCAACAGGATTGCACTTGAGTGTACTGACCACATGCATAATATAATCCTGCATATCAGAAGACATGTAGGCATTTTAAAAAAAGGCCAATATCTATAAATACACAATCAATCCATCATACTCAGCAGTTTTGAAAAACCACACTGAACTACCCCACCTAATGTCGGCATAATGTTTTCCATACCTACCTACCCTAAATTTCATCCCTGCTGTGCACAGTAACTTACACAATAACTGGTGACCCAGGCACACAAACACATCTAAAGGAGGCATGACATGGTCATCCAACAATTTGCAGTTTTTCATGAGAAATAGAAGTAGAGGGTCTACTATGTCTATACATATGTGAAGAATGTTCTGTAAAGGGACATTTTAGTCTGGAATGAGCCCTCTAAGTCAGCGGCTATAAACCCTGCCCTCTGGCGGTGACCGCTATTTTGCCGTGGCATATGTAGTGTCATGAGCAGCAAGGTGCTGAGCCACCACGTGCTCCAAATCAGCCACCATACCCCTTGTGGCCAGTGCGTTACATCAACAGATCCCGTGCACCAACCAGGCACCAAGCCTGTTTTCGGCCATTCTGGAATGCTTGCTTGTTTTGTTGGTGAGATTAGCACAAAATTAGCAGCAATTTGTTTTTTGAGACGAAATAATGGAACATGACTTCAAAACTGTGCATGTTATCAAACACGGAGTGCAGTTGTAAATGCTAGGCATGTTTCCATCCCTACAGTAAGTGCTGCAGCCACAGCTACCGTCCCTGCTAAACTCATCACTCGCTTCAAAGGGTTTACAGGAAAATTGATTGTCATTTCATTCAAGGGAAGATCCGAGCATTGAAGTTTGTCTGTAGACTTCTTTACGTTTACTGATTACAGGCAACTGGAAAAGCAAATGCGACCGGCATACAACGCCAGTGCCGACATCTAGTGAAGCATGGTATAACCAGATGTGCATAAAGCTAATATTGCAGTGGCTTTCACGTTTATGTTGACTGCAGGTGTAAAGCACTGGCTTGGATATGATCGTTAACTCATGGTACTTCCATTATTTTTTTCTACGAGAACACCGACGTAACTGAAAAGAAATACAAATGAATAGTGGTTAGAGAAAAAGCCTCAAGACGTCGCTACTAGTGCTACTGTTGCCAATAATGGTCCCAGCCCCAGTAATCAGGTACCTGAAGAAGTTAAAAAAAAAAAAAAAATACACAGCCAACCCAAAATTTTGTATCACTGCGCCGACAGTGGTTGTTTAAGAATATATGCAAGCTAGATCCGAATAGTAAGCAGCACCAGCCATGGTTTCAGAGGTGAGTAGGCATACACATCAGCAATCGGCGGCTGCTAACGTGGGCGACTCAAGGTTTCTGTGTATATTGACTTACTTTTATTGATACCATTAGTGCTAAGCGAGCAGGCATTCTGCAAAAATATTTCTTCCGACTTTGTTGTACAAATGATTTGGAGTGTATGAAGTGGCCCAGCGGATGTGGGTGAAAAAATTCGTGCCATGCATCCAAAACAGTCGTATGCGACAAGTCAGACTTAGGTGCTCCGTACAACCGGTCAAGCTAAAATTCGCACCAAGTGTCTTGCACTTTCTGTGCTGTTTGCGCTGTACCTGCACCGGGACCAAGGAACAAAAACTTTCACTGAAATGCAGACGCTCGCACAGCAACCTGCTTTTCACATCGCACCTAAGTAGCACGGCAGTGCAGCCTGACTCTTAGGCCACTTGTGTGTTTGAAAATACATGGGCCAATTAGGGGCACAGTTTGAGGTCTCCTGGGTCATAGAAAAATGAAACAAACACGCAAAAAAAAAGAACCACAAGAGTAGTGTTTGTTTTACCACCTAGAAGATGCCAATTATCCAGATGCACTTGTAAAGTGGGAAATACAAATTTGAAATTGCCAACAGCACACTGTCGATGGTGGTGGGCACAAAGAGGAAAGTGTTGAAAAAGAAAAGCACTTAAGAGAAAATTTGACATTTCTGGCTCTTATACAGCTATGTCATCCTGAATAATAAGCTTCACTAAAGCCATAGTTAGTTTTGCCAAATGGGCTAAAAAGGCATACACAAAAGAAAGGATAGATTTTATCTGTAAACCTACTTCTCCTCCAAGCTGACCAGGCTCTCCACATCAATGCACGTTCCTATGTCTGACTGGAGTGTCACCTCGGACTGAACTGTTGAAGTTGAGCAGCTTGAAAGGTTGTCATAACTGACTTCCGACGGCTGCAGACGAAAAGGATTCTTTCCCCACTTGAACCCACGCCTCAGTGACAGCGCTTCGTTCGTTGAGTTGGCAGGCATTCCAATTGGAGCATGATGCTGCCTGATTGTTTCTGGTTTTCGACTGGCCTCTGTAGATGCAAAAGATGGTGACGCTGCTTTTCCTAACATAGGGCTCGCCGAGTCTGCGGAAAGGCCAGTTGGCGAAGAGGCCTGAGGGTAGACTGAGGCATACGAGTGACTCCGCCGAGAGTTGTACACTGGAAAAAGCGGAAGTCAAGAAGGAAGTTCAGAGAGCAGAATTTTACTGTCAACAGTGAGCACTTCCACAAATTCTTTATTAGAATGGCGACAATCAACCTCATGCACTAATCAAATTTCTCATTTTTCTTTTTAACATCAACAAAAATATGCCATCTTATACTAATTATGGACTCTCCTTCCTTTTAAAGGGGCCCTGCAACACTTTTCCAAGTAGTCCTTGAATGACATCACCAAAAAAGTTAATCATCTCACGAAACGCCTAGCATAAAAATTTTTCAAATGCGTTAGTTATCAGCAGGGTTAAATATAGTGCCAAGTTTGAGAGCCATAGCCATAGCTTTGTGACGTTGAGCACTTTCCCTTCTTTTTTTATTTGAGTGTAGTATGTGTGCTTCCAGAGCAATTGTAGCAATGTGGCTGCGCCCCATGGCGTCCCCTGTAATTGTGTCCGCAAATCATCTGATGGCAGTTCTTCCATCGTCTACATAGCACTTGCTCGTTTAGTGATGCAAAGTGTTGAAAAAAAAAAAAGCGCGCATTCCCCAGTCATATTTTTAAACCAAACTGCAAATTCACTGTGCATGCAGTGCCATAGCATTTGGCTGACATGTCCACGGGAATCTCTGTGGCTTATAAGGAGCCTTTTCTGGCTGATTATAAGTTTCAGAACTGCTACAGAATTTTATTTGAGCTCTGTATACCATCAAAGCTGCAGGGCTAGTATTTTCACACATATGTCTATCCTTAGCAGCCTTTAAATAACACATATACCAGCAAAGCAGGCTATACATTCACGTGATAGTAGTTGCAGCTATGATGAAAAAGATGACATCCACTACCCAACGTATAACGGTGCCCCATTATCTTGGAGGTCATGCTGAGAAGACACATGTGGGTGAAAAAATTCGTGCCATGCATCCAAAACAGTCGTATGCGACAAGTCAGACTTAGGTGCTCCGTACAACCGGTCAAGCTAAAATTCGCACCAAGTGTCTTGCACTTTCTGTGCTGTTTGCGCTGTACCTGCACCGGGACCAAGGAACAAAAACTTTCACTGAAATGCAGACGCTCGCACAGCAACCTGCTTTTCACATCGCACCTAAGTAGCACGGCAGTGCAGCCTGACTCTTAGGCCACTTGTGTGTTTGAAAATACATGGGCCAATTAGGGGCACAGTTTGAGGTCTCCTGGGTCATAGAAAAATGAAACAAACACGCAAAAAAAAAGAACCACAAGAGTAGTGTTTGTTTTACCACCTAGAAGATGCCAATTATCCAGATGCACTTGTAAAGTGGGAAATACAAATTTGAAATTGCCAACAGCACACTGTCGATGGTGGTGGGCACAAACAGGAAAGTGTTGAAAAAGAAAAGCACTTAAGAGAAAATTTGACATTTCTGGCTCTTACCATCATTACAGCTATGTCATCCTGAATAATAAGCTTCACTAAAGCCATAGTTAGTTTTGCCAAATGGGCTAAAAAGGCATACACAAAAGAAAGGATAAATTTTATCTGTAAACCTACTTCTCCTCCAAGCTGACCAGGCTCTCCACATCAATGCACGTTCCTATGTCTGACTGGAGTGTCACCTCGGACTGAACTGTTGAAGTTGAGCAGCTTGAAAGGTTGTCATAACTGACTTCCGACGGCTGCAAACGGAAAGGATTCTTTCCCCACTTGAACCCACGCCTCAGCGACAGCGCTTCGTTCGTTGAGTTGGCAGGCATTCCAATTGGAGCATGATGCTGCCTGATTGTTTCTGGTTTTCGACTGGCCTCTGTAGATGCAAAAGATGGTGACGCTGCTTTTCCTAACATAGGGCTCGCCGAGTCTGCGGAAAGGCCAGTTGGCGAAGAGGCCTGAGGGTAGACTGAGGCATACGAGTGACTCCGCCGAGAGTTGTACACTGGAAAAAGCGGAAGTCAAGAAGGAAGTTCAGAGAGCAGAATTTTACTGTCAACAGTGAGCACTTCCACAAATTCTTTATTAGAATGGCGACAATCAACCTCATGCACTAATCAAATTTCTCATTTTTCTTTTTAACATCAACAAAAATATGCCATCTTATACTAATTATGGACTCTCCTTCCTTTTAAAGGGGCCCTGCAACACTTTTCCAAGTAGTCCTTGAATGACATCACCAAAAAAGTTAATCATCTCATGAAACGCCTAGCATAAAAATTTTTCAAATGCGTTAGTTATCAGCAGGGTTAAATATAGTGCCAAGTTTGAGAGCCATAGCCACAGCTTTGTGACGTTGAGCACTTTCTCTTCTTTTTTTATTTGAGTGTAGTATGTGTGCTTCCAGAGCAATTGCAGCAACGTGGCTGCGCACCACGGCATCCTCTGTAATTGTGTCCACAAATCATCTGATGGCAGTTCTTCCATCGTCTACATAGTACTTGCTCGTTTAGTGATGCAAAGTGTTGAAAAAAAAAAGCACGCATTCCCCAGTCATATTTTTAAACCAAACTGCAAATTCACTGTGCATGCAGTGCCATAACATTTGGCTGACATGTCCACGGTGTGGGAATGTTTACATCCCCTGATGAGTTTCTATCTCGTGGCGCTCGCGTTTCCTCAAAGCTCCTCTAAGGTGGCTCTCCCGCGGGACACGAGACGTGACGTCATCGTCATGTGCACCGCTGCGCTGGGTATGGCACTGGTGTTCCCGCGGTAGCGCTACCTGGCAGCGAGGATTCGCGGGCCCACGGACGGGGAACGATCCTTGCCCTCTTGGCCTTGGGACGTCGTCGCGTGTGGTCGATGCTCGTGCGCGCGGGGGCGATGAGCTCCGCTCGGACGAACCCGCGGATGCCTCTACCGATAGCCGATTGAGCCTCTGTTCGCACGACTTATCTCGCGAGCAATATAGGCTTGCGGTTCCAGCATGGGCGAAAACTACTTCGCTCGGTATCCTGCTGCGGTGAGTCGAATGTCATCGATTACGCGTGGGGTATTGCATTAGCATGCCTGGTTTGGATAGTTCGGCTAGCGTGCTTACTATGTGTAGAAGGTGCAAATAAAATGCCCTACTGTTGGTTTGCACTGTGGTGTGTCCTTTGTTCCTCGAGCGTGGGAGACCCCAGTGGCCAACCCCACATCTGGCTGCCCAATGTGGAGCTCTTGGAACATTGGACAGCAGTTTTCTCGGTTCAAGGCAACCTTTGTTTGAACCTGCCGAGATTACGCCTAGCGTGATTTTGATCGCTGGCGTCGGCGGCGTGCTTTCTTGAGAGCGAGGCGACTGGATGCGGTAGCGTGTTTGAACTTGTTGGCATGCTACTTGCACGTTTTGAAAGATCGTCGTTACGAGAGCCACACGTGGTCTGCATCCTGGGAGAACGAGGCTTAGTGCCCGTGGATAGTAGGCGAGCCCGGAGTGAGTGAGTACGGAAGCCTCGTGGGTGGTCCGATTTTCTATGTCTATCTAGCTTCTATCTCTTTGACTCTGGGAGTCGCGGCTCAGGGAGCCGAGTGGCCGCGGGCCATGGGTGTCGGGCTGTCTGGTATTGCGGCTCGGCACCGGGCGTTCCGACACTGTCCGGGACAGTGGGCGCCGATCGTTCAGCTGCTCGCACGTAGCGAGCGGAGAGGGCCCCCAGCAGGGCTAGTCTCCTCACGGCTGCCTAATTTCTGTGCCCTGTGTGGGTGTTGTTTGGATGCCGGTTGTTGTCGAGCGCGGCGATACGTTAGGCCTAAGGCTCCTTGAAGCTGCCTGTCACACGTGGGACACAACCAGTCGGACCGTGGCGTTGAGGTGTCGCACTTTGCGTACCTCATTCTAGCTTGCCTCGCATGGAGTGAACTCAAGAGAGCGACCATTGTTCACGTGAACTTAGCGTCTCGGTAGCCGCCGAAATCCCGTGATAGCCGAACGAAGCGGTCGTACCACGTGGCCGATGCGTACAATTGCTCTCCTTTGCCCTAATGCAGTGTTCTGTCGAGAGCGTTATTTTCTGTCGTACCACGTGGCCGATGCGTACAATTGCTCTCCTTTGCCCTAATGCAGTGTTCTGTCGAGAGCCTTGTTTTCTGTCGCACCACGTGGCGGATGCGTACAAATGCTCTCCTTTGCCCTAATGCAGTGTTCTATCGAGAGCGTTGTTTTCAGTGTATGCAGCGGGAGTGACGTCACCCGCAGCTTGTCGCCTTCTGGGCATCCACGCTGCTGCTCGGACTTCGGGGCCCCTCGGCGGATATTGGCAGCTGTCATCAGCTGTTGCGGCTTTCTCGGCCGGAAAGCGCGTCGGTGCGAGTGACGCTTCCTCGTGCCGACTACGTCGCCTTTTCGGAGTCCTGGCCTAAAGCCCCGCTGTGAAGCCTTGGTCAAGCCTGAAGACAGGTCGCCTGCGTGGCGGCGCGCACGGGACTACGTGGATGGTGGTGCGCGTGAAGGACACGAGTGCGTGGACATACCCGAAGCTCAGTGACGCTGAGTGTGTAACCCTGTATTTGCGGTGCATTTGTAGCTGTGCTTTTGCAGGGATATGTGATTATTTAAGGTTGGGGGGATGTGGGAATGTTTACATCCCCTGATGAGTTTCTATCTCGTGGCGCTCGCGTTTCCTCAAAGCTCCTCTAAGGTGGCTCTCCCGCGGGACACGAGACGTGACGTCATCGTCATGTGCACCGCTGCGCTGGGTATGGCGCTGGTGTTCCCGCGGTAGCGCTACCTGGCAGCGAGGATTCGCGGGCCCACGGACGGGGAACGATCCTTGCCCTCTTGGCCTTGGGACGTCGTCGCGTGTGGTCGATGCTCGTGCGCGTGGGGGCGATGAGCTCCGCTCGGACGAACCCGCGGATGCCTCTACCAATAGCCGATTGAGCCTCTGTTCGCGCGACTTATCTCGCGAGCAATATAGGCTTGTGGTTCCAGCATGGGCGAAAACTACTTCGCTCGGTATCCTGCTGCGGTGAGTCGAATGTCATCGATTACGCGTGGGGTATTGCATTAGCATGCCTGGTTTGGATAGTTCGGCTAGCGTGCTTACTATGTGTAGAAGGTGCAAATAAAATGCCCTACTGTTGGTTTGCACTGTGGTGTGTCCTTTGTTCCTCGAGCGTGGGAGACCCCAGTGGCCAACCCCACAACGGGAATCTCCGTGGCTTATAAGGAGCCTTTTCTGGCTGATTATAAGTTGCAGAACTGCTACAGAATTTTATTTGAGCTCTGTATACCATCAAAGTTGCAGGGCTAGTATTTTCACACATATGTCTATCCTTAGCAGCCTTTAAATAGCACATATACCAGCAAAGCAGGCTATACATTCACGTGATAGTAGTTGCAGCTACGATGAAAAAGATGACATCCACTACCCAATGTATAACGGTGCCCCATTATCTTGGAGGTCATGCTGAGAAGACACATTTTAGATTGCACCATTGTCACATGTGACTCCAGCTAAGCGGTAGTGAAAGCATTTTTTCAGCTTGAGTATATGGATGGCTACTTTTGCAAGGTTGTTAGGTGCTCCTCATTTCAAGAAGCTCCTTACATTTAAACTTTTTAGGAGAACCTGTTTCTTCTCTCTTATTTTATTTTAGAAGTCTGAAACTTTGCTACAGCTGGCCTTTAAAAAGTCTTAGAACTCTCAATGCTTTCCCTCGTTTGATGTTATCTTATTTATTGCCTACACTGATTCCAGATGAAACAGCCATTTTTTTTCTCAACATTTTCAACCATAACTATGATAGCAAAAAAAAAAAACAAAAGAGGTGCGATTACCTTCGTAAAATATTTGGTTGATGTCTCGCATGACTGTCTGCGGCTGCGGCCGGCTGTCTGGGTCTATTGACCAGCACTCTTGCAATAGAAGACGGATGCCCTCATGCATATCAGCTGGAATAGGCAATCTCTCCCCTTCCCTATATCTTCTAGTTGCCTGGAATTGAAGCAACAGCTACTATTACCACAAAAAGAAAATCTTCCACCTTAAAGACAGCATACAAACAAAGCATGAACTTCACAAACGTTCTTTCATTTCAGTCACACATCAAACCTAGAGTTCTTCAAGGTGTTTGAAGTAGAATAATCTACTCATAAGTGGCTCTAGGAAAGAAAATTATAGAATTATACCACTTCAAACTGGTCGCAGACTCACAGTAAACAGCTACAAAGCGTCAAATGAAACATTGCCGATTCTTAATTGGTACTAATAGAAACCACCTTTACAAACTAGAAAGGCAGGCTGTGATGGATATAGACATAAAAAAGTTATTGCTCATTCCTCCTCATGAAGACACAGCTCCATGAAGACACAAGCATCACAACTGGAAACACCTCCCCCTTAATCTGCCCCTTCCACTTCCCCCTCCAACCAAATAAAACCTCACCTCTGCAATGGGAACACCTGCCATTGGTGGCTCCCCATAACTAAATATTTCCCACAGAGTCGTCCCAAAGGCCCACGTATCAGCTTTGATGGACGATTTAGCCATGTTAAGGTTGTTGTAGAACTCAGGTGGGATCCAATGTATGCTGCAAGAAACAACAAATATGCCCTTACGGTGGACTGAAAGAACAACAACTGTAACAAGAAACTCTAATCAACAATTGGGCCAGCTTACTCCTCGTTCATGTAGACAAGCAGTCCTGGGTCTGAAAGCTTGACATGGAATGCATTGGCTTCATGCTGAGAGACTAGGATATTTCGGCACCTGATCTTGCCATGAACGCAGCCTTGCTCTTCCTATGAAGAATGTCAAAGAAAAGTAAAAAAAAGCAACTGTAGCTCTGGCAGTAGTCTGCACCGGTGGCCTCGATTTTCATCCACATTATATCGGAACGGACCATTCCATTGGTTGTCACCACATTACAGCATGCGGTCTGCAAAAGCATAGCCTCCAAGATTTATGATCACGTGACATCATTCTTTAAGAAGTAATGCTTTAGCTGGTTGCTACCAGCTACAAAGCCACAAATTCCATCACCAAGACCAATAGCTTCACCATCAGCCTTTGATGTTTGTGTTTATCTCGTGCACACTCCTGATCAACCTGTTTGGCAGTCTAACCTATTTAACTGAAAACCAGAATGCTTGCCTTCCCGCCACCAGAACAGACGGAGATGGAGACCATGCATGCAAACATGCAAGCTGTGAACGGCCTTGGACATTGTACTGTACACTTTACACACTTCACTAAAGCGTGGTCAGGAGTGGTTCCGTATTTCATGTCACCAGCATTATGCGTCAGCGGCCGATTTAGTGTTTCTTATGACTGAGTATCAGGTGACAAGCATGTGTAGCAGCAGATTCACTAGTAAAGCCAGCAGGCTCTTGCTGATCTTGCGAGTGATCACAATTGTACAGGTGTCGCCGATGAGGCTTGTAATTTGCATGTGATCATGATCAGTGAGGAAAAAAAAAAGCGTCGGTGCCATGCGAGTAACATGTGTCAGTATCAGCGGCAGCAGCAGTGAAGATTAAACAGAACTACAAACCTAAGGCTGCGCTACTCTTCAAAGCATCTCAACGCATTCATAAGGCTTTACCGCTATAAAAACAGGCAGCCAGCATGCCATGTGGGGTGCTTCCCCATTTTATCTCTTAGGTTTCCTTAATGAGCACTCAAACTGGAACGTATAAATGCTTTTGTATTCAACCCCAATTGAAACGCTGCCACAGTGGCTGGGAATCCAACCTGTCACCCTGTATCTTGAAAGATGCTCCAGCCAATGAGCTATCGCAGTCAATGAGTTCGAACTAATGACGCTGGTGTTTACCAATGGCTGATTAGATAATGGCCGGCAAGGAACTTGGGAAATGCTATATAGAGCAGTGAGGAAACTTCGCCACTTTAGCTGGCATAATGCACTTTTAAGTAATGTGGCGGGTCAATGACTCACCAGGTACCAGAGAGCACGAGCCAGCCCCTTGGCTGCTTCAACCAAGTCAACCGCTTGAAGTTGGGGCCTATGCCGATGAAGATAGGCATCCAGGGAGCCCAGTGGCAGGAACTCACACACCAGGCCAAAACTTCCCGAGTGCACCATGCCGAGAGAGCTCACAATGGCCTCACACTGCCAGAACAGCATGCGGTCACACTGCACCATGAACTCCTGTGCATGGGGTGCAAAGGAGCAGCAGGCATCAAGTGTGTTCAAATTAATTCCTCTGTTAAAAACAGTGTGCTTGAGCACATAAGGACCCTCCCAACAAATACATCTAACGTAGACAGTGTTCAAGAGGGTCTTCAATCCCATGTAGCAGTAATTAATGTACCATTAAAGTAATGAAACAGGAATAAAAACACAAGCACTAGTAGTGGCATGGTGTGATGCTAAGTTAAAATGGAGCACGACAAGTTCTTTTTGTAGTGAGTAATAATATACTTGCCTGCCAGTGTGAACACAAAAATAACTTTGGTAGCATACAAAATTAAACTGGCAAGTGTATATGTGTATCTAACAACAACACTCAAGCTGATGAAGACAAAAATGCTTGTCAGTAGTTACATAAGTTTTACTCTTATGTGTCACTTATTGTGTGTTGCAGTTTTCAGCTAATTTGACTATCATTGTGCTGAAGATGTCACCATCACAAGAACATTTTCCTAAACGGTGAAACCGCATTGATACGATCAAACTTATACGTTTTTCGGTACAAATATGTTTTTCTTCCTGGCCAACAGTTCATAGGGCAATGTATTTTCGTACGCTTGACAAGATTTTCAGATGATACAATTTATTTTCTGATTCCCATGAGGATCATGTGAGATCAAGAAGATCTCACAGCACATTAACATGTTCTTGTAGTTACAGAGGAAGAACATAATAATGTTATGAAGGAAAGAAAAGCAGAAAGAAGGCAAAACATGCACAGCAACTACAATTACTTTGTGCTTCTCTTTTTCTTTATCAGAATTCTGTGCTGTTCCCTTAAACAACGAAAAGACAATAAGACAAACTAGAAACTTTCTTTGCTTAATGGCTGTGCTCAACAATATGTGACAAAATATCACTGTAAATTACATGTTGTTTCCATCAGTATCTATGGTTTCCTACCTAGACGTCAGACAGAACTTCTAAAATTCTGGCTGCAAAATAATTTCGAATTTTAATGCATTGTACAGTCAAACTCCGCTATATCAAAGACAGATATAGCGAATTATTGCCTATATTGTACTCTCCATATGGCAACCGCAAAGGTCACATGCATTTTTAAAGTTTTATTTCGAACGGGGTTGGATGTAAACTAGATATATTGAATGCCGCGGGCACAGAACATGTGGACCCTGTTGACAGGCGGCAAGCTTTCCCGCTACATCACCTCGCTTAGGCTTACTATTTTGGCACAATTCTGCCTTATTTTTTTGTGGTGGTATCCATCCTTAATATTTCGTGGTTTTGCAATGGTATCTATTTCTTGTTTTTTTTTTTTTCAACCAAGACATATAGGTTGTCATTGGTCATATATATAGCTACTATACCCCATCCGATGTTTGCGTGAGTGGACGCGGTCGAAACAGTGGTCGCCAATTAAGGACAGACCAGACTGCTCACCTCCAAGTAATGCAATAAATACTTTGCTTTATGTTCCACATGAGTATTTACTGCACGACTAGTGGTTGATCGATTGATATTGCGTGAGTTTGACACATTTTTCTATGTGATTTTATATACAGAGTTTGAGCTATATCAAACTATTTTGCAATCCCCGCACTGTTCGATATATCGAGGTTTGACTGTGCTTTTCACCCAGTTCTCCATAACATCAAGGTGCTCAATTAGCAAGTAAAGCAGATGGCAGATTCACCCACCTTGAGATGGCTATCTTCAAGGTGGGGCTTCAGGGCTTTTACAGCAACCTCTCTGTACTGACTTCGTTCCCTGTGCAGAAATGCCCGCCGCACCACAGTGAACTTTCCAGGCAGCTCATCTTTGCGATTCTCTGTAAATGTTAGTGCCCCCGAGTGGATGCATTCGCGTGGCTCTCGCTTCACAGCAGACTTTTCCACATCAAGGGATGGTGGGCGGCATAACAGCAGCTGTGTTTTGTCTGCCAAGAAGAAGAAAAATACGAGCATCGTCACAATAATTGCATGCACTCAGATGAATGCATTCATTCACTGAGATTTTGAAAGGAGGATAAATGTGATTGTAGTTTACGCAGTTTTCATCTTGTGCAACTCAAGCGACGTTGGCAGCAGCAAAGTTGTCTCACAAGGATGTTCTCATTACAGGGCAACTCCGGCGATTTCTCAGTGTCCACTGATCTTAATGAAATTTGCAATATGTGTTCCCCTCGGCACTGTAATAACATATTACAAACCAGGCGGTTTCAAGTCATTTAGTTTTCCTGGAAATGAATTTTAAAAATTTTTTAGCGGATTCCCCTGCAGGCCACCCTGTGTTTTTGACGTCATCACCTTCAACACTGCCTACCCGAGCCTGTGGGACTTTAAAAGCAAAACGGCGGTACTTCAGCGTTGAAATCGTCGCTGTCAAGTTCAGAAAAGCTGGCATAACTCAATACATCGTCGGATGACCTCGCCACTGTGATCTTTCTCTATATTTCTGACGGCGGGAAGGCTGTGACGTCATCACATACCCCCCCCCCCCGCTGCAAGAAGTGTCTACCCATTTCGGTTTCGGTTCGAACACGGCTTTCGGTCGGTTATTTAAAATTATTGGTGCGTTTCTGAGCAAATTGAACCACCCTGGCTGCTACAGGACTATCAGTACTATTCGAAAACATTGATATCAGAACATGATGAAAAAACCGCCGGAGTTGCCCTTTAAGGCTGGAGGAAGAAGTGGTCTCTTGTGTTGAAGTCCCAAGATTTCCCGCACTGTATTTATTTCAACGGCATTGATAGGCTTGCAGGTAATAAAGGCAATGCACAAGTTGGCCCATTGCCCCTTTGCATGCCTTTCATATGCCCACACTGATAACATACTACTTCTTTAGCCTTGACAGGTACCTTCAAGCAAGACTTCTTACCCCGGCCTCTGTAAAGCATCGCGACTGGAAGTGGCCACAACGGTACATTCCAGACTTGCAGCCATTTGACTTTGCCCAACTTGACCAGCTCTTTGACGCCAAAAGGCAGTAAAAGTGCTCTGTATCAAATATTGGTGTACAATGCACCTGCCCAGCTCATCAAACTAACCCAGAGGCAGGATGAGTATATAAAATTACATGAACAGGGGATGGTGACTCTATACTTCAGCAGCATGCAGGAAGAAACTTAAATAGTGTCAAAAAACAGCTGGAAAATACTGTGATTGCACGTACATATGAGTCGAAAGAAGGCCCCACTTGATGACAATGGTTTTCAAGAATACCAGAAAGTCAAGACTGTTTCTTATACTTAGCTAAATTAGTGCAATAGTACCTGAATCAAACACTTACAGAGAAACAACTCCACAGGAGAGAGACTAAGAGGCATAAAGTTTTAAATGAGGTAAGTCAATATGTTTAGAAGAGGGCCAAGAAAAGATGCGCTTCTTCCTCACCATATTCTGACGGAGGCACACAATATCCCAGTTCTACGTCGAGTGTTGGCCTAATAACCTCATTGATCAGCTTTGCAAGTGTAGGATAAACCCCTTCTTCTGGTGCCGCTTCATCCAACGCAAACCGGCCATCCTTAAGCTGCACAATACGCAGTGTCTCGGGTGCTGCATTCTTTCCCAGAAAGTCCAGCCGGTATTCCCGGTAGACGGATGAGCTCTGCCGAACCAGGTACCAGCCTGCTTCATGCCCTCCTTTCTCCTGCAGCTTCTGATAGGCAAACCTGGCCCTGGGATGAAAAGCAGTCATGTTGCCGCTAAAAGTACAGTGCAGGCACAACAAAGAAAAAGACGAAACAACAACTGGAGCTCTGAAAAGACTTATTTTAACATTTTCTCTTGAGGGCAAAGCCTATTCAAAACTTCAAAGTGCAGGGCATTTATACTGTAGCTGACATCTATGATATTAAGAAGCAATGAAATTTGACCCTAACAGACCTCAATAGCCTATGGTGGTTTCTTATTTTTTGTCATGATAGTATCAAGCATGAATTACGCTAAAGAAATGCATCTTTCCATTTTTTATTTACAGTTTTACTGTTTCCTTGTACTAAACACAGTACAAGACACGACGCCTCAGAAGGACCCAATGCCATTCTACACAGCTCATTCAGCACTCTTCTTTATACAAAGTCAATCATTGACAAGGTCGATCTAGAAAGATGAACTGGAGAAATATACTATAATACAGCAAAGCCAGACCTCTACATAACAGTCCTCAATACAACGAACTTACCTATAAAATGAAGTATTTATTATTCTACATAACTTCAAATATGTATAACTAAGCATGTTTATCGGCAATTTCCATAAAACAAAGTTTCACTGCTGCCAAAAAGAGAAGCTCAAGGCAATAAACTGAAACTTCTGTTGGTGCTAGTGGTGATAAGGTTGAGTTGCATGCGGTTTCTGCAAACGCATTTTTCCGATTGCACGCCATGTGACAAAGAGTGGCCACTGATGCATGGCAGCCTCTTTTCTAGCAGCAGCTAAGATTCCAGAACACATCTCAATGCTCGCATCACGTTCGAAGGAGCACAGAGGGAGAGTATGTCGACAGTGACATAGAATATCGTAGGTCGCTCTAACGTATTCTGCAATGCTCTGCAGCCGCTACACAGTTTAGTTTCATATCTGCACCACATAGAATGTGTACCTGTGCCTGATTTTCTGTTTTTATTATCACTACATGTTGAGTAACAAACATGAGTAGTCACAGAGGCAGTAGCACTAAACACAATGCACTCTCCTTTCACCTTGCAAGCAATCCCGATTGTTCAGGAAACTGATACTGCTATCACAGCTACGTAGTTTCTGCAAGCGGTCTCAATCAGCAAGAATAAAAAGGACACTACCACTTATTCACTCTCCATGATTCCAAACTTGAAGGAAGCTATTTTGGACTGTGGAATTGGATTAATTTCCAGCAAGAACCATTGGAATAACAGGTGCTTTTGCCACAAATGAAAGTTTCTTTAAGTAAGGGCACTGCTGCAACAAGTTTTATACAGCTGATTTCTTTCTTTAGAACTGCTTTAAGCTTCTACCAGCCATATTGCTACAACTAGAAAATTATGTGCATGTTTTCTGAAAAAGCTGACTCACATGAGTACGGTTGAACAAATGCATAGTGGCAATCAAAATTTGCGACGCCACACCGGGTCCTGCTTAATAATTCTAACTTAGTATATACACACAATATTGCAAAACAGCAAACGTGGCAACCATACACAAAGGTGCCATAATTCAAGTTGTCACCTTGCTATTATGCAATTTGAGAGTGCAGCTCCTTTGTTTTTTGTGGCACACGGTGGTTTTAAAAGATGTGTGTTTACTGTAGTGAGCGTAGAGCAAGTGGTTTGGTTTAGTGAACATGACTGCATGGCATTACTGCTCTAGGCGACACATGAGGCATTGATGGCAAGACGTGTCAGCATCATGGGTGTGATAGCTTTGCTTAACACTGTGGGGATCGAAGCATGCCCATCGCCATTGCACAAGTGTTTGCCTAATTCTGCCGTCCCGCACTCAACCGTTTCTTCCCCGTTATATCCATTCTCCATCATGCTTGCGTGGCGGGTTGGATGGGGCCAGAGGCACCGGCGCGTCCGGTCTGGCCGCTCGCCTGGCGGCAAGTCACGATGGTGGTGCCGCCCATGGAGTCTTGCGGGACGTTATATGCGCAATGCGGGGGAGAAATGATAGATTCTCTCTCTGGCAGCCGAAGGGTAAGCACACTTTCGTTGCTTGTCCGCCGGATCTTTTGTTTGAGCGCGCTCAGACAAAGTCCACCCGTGGTGGCTGTGCGCCAACGGCGAACGCCTACCCTTACATTGCCCTTTCGTACACTACGCTGCAGATCTGTGCCTTGTGCTCGTGCATGGTCTTACTACGCCGAGCCGCACTAATCAAAGGCCGATGCGAACAAAGTTTGTCCATACTCAGACGATCAGGCCCACTGGTCAGCGATCGCGTGAGTGCACAGCATAGTTGCAAGGGACCACTTTTCCCTTTGCAGGGTGTCTCCATGAGCCATTGCTTGTGGTGACGTGTTAGCGACGCCCCTTTGTCTGTACTTTCGCCTGTGGCGTGGCAAAGCCCTTCGCTTCTCCCTCTGCCTTTTATACAGCGGGCTGTGTGCAGTGTTTGCGGTGTCGCCTTCGGCAAATAAAACGTTGCGGCTGATCTGAGAGCAGTACTGTGCCATTGCCACGCTGCACTCGACGCCTTTGCTGTCCGAATGCACGTGCGCAACGGAGCGCAAGATAGGTGACGGCCTATGCGGCCCTGTGGTTCACTAAGCCCAAACCCACGGCGGTGGCCGTATTCTTGTGATATACATGCCCTCCTACAACACTTATTCCCCGAGTGAATTGGACAGGCATTTTTATTTCTGCTTTATATGTGACATACGGGCACTATAAAGAAAACTGCCACTGTGGCATCGTGCTGTGGTTACCATACCACTGGTTAAAGAAAGTAATCTTTTTTTCATTATCGAAGCGCACTTTTTTCACACTGCCATTTTATTTAAGCATCCTTGAGGCCCTGTCCATGTAAAAAGGAATCCTGCAGCAATGATACTTTGCATAAAAAGTCAAATTACAATTTTGCAAAGTTGGTATAATAAAATAAATCGCTGGTTTTACAGAGATTGTTACACTGAGGCTTAGCTGAATGTGCCATAACAATAGCACAGTTATGTTCTTGGTGTATGTACATCAGAATTTTATGGAAGTATTACTTAAAGGGACCCTGAAACAGTTTTGATGATTTTGTGCAAACATGGTGATCCGGTAGAGCGGGTCACTAGGACCATTACAGGACAGATTTTAGCGCTGTGCGTAAAGTGTGTAATTTACAATAAGGTTTTGAACACGCGTATCGCAAAAGGTCGCAGCGGCTCGCCAAAAAGCGTTTTCAAACGCCCCCGCCATCGAGCGATCGAATGGGAGGTCGCTGATTGGCCCCGACCCAAGTGACGTGCGCGTAATTTTCAAAACCTAGCTGCGAACAACGTGCTTCTACAACGTACTCCTTCGTTTCAGCCAACGGTATCATCGCGGCATCTGGCGGCGTCACACGAGTCGCCGGTGCTCTATTACAGAGGGCTAGCACTGCCGAGGCGGGCGACCTCAGTGAGGATATCGGGGCGCTATGTCACTACGGGAGGCTCGGCAGAGCGGCTGACGCGGGAGGCGCTGTCGTCGCTAGCGCGCACTCCGCAGCAGATCGAGTTGAGGAGGAACAGCAGTGGTAAGGAGGAAGGCGACAGAAATAACCCCATAGCTGCCTTAGCGCATTGTGCTTCGCTTTATTTATGGTGTGAATGATTTCGCAATTGTGTTGCCTAATCAGTAACGCAATGTCAAAAAAACGTTTCAGGGACCCTTTAAGCTGTTGACGTCACATGTCCTCAATGTTCATGGCATAAAGAAGCGGTAACACAGCTATGTTTCCCCAAGTCTTCCCTCTACAATAAAGATTATTCTAAGTCTGGGGAGGAATGTTTGTAGTGCCCCTTAATATCATCCAGAGGCATCTCCAAACAAGAATAGTGATACCGTACCTCGGGTGAAGAATGAAAGAGAACAACGAAGTGAGGCTCAATCCTGGGCTGAGTGCTAAGCCTTCCGCTACCATCCGTCACCCCGCTCTGTAAAATAAACATCTTTCACCGTAACAAGATTGGTGGAGGTGCGGGGTAACGTATTCGCGCCCCGAAGAAGGACGACGGAAGAGAAACCGCTGGAGCTCCGCCGAAGCCGCAGACTCGCGGGTCTTCCGCCTGTACCAGTGACCATGAACGCCGATGGTGACAGCCCGCCGCCTTCGTTCTGCTCCCTTGGACAACACTACAGGGAACCACGCACCTTCTCCGGGAACACTGGAGAGGACGTCGAGGAATGGCTCAAACACTACTGGCGGGTGAGTCTGTATAACCGCTGGGACATGACCAGCCAGCGGAACAACGTCCCACTGTTTCTTGAGGGAACCGCGTTGATGTGGTTCGAGAATCACGAGGAAAACCTGACTATGTGGGCGAATTTTGTAGACGAGATCAAGAAGTGTTTTGGCGACCCGTCAACGAAAAAGAAGCGTGCCGAGCAGACGCTGGCCCAACGTGCGCAAGTACCAGGGGAGACGTGCACCACGTACATAGAGGAAGTTCTGAAGTTGTGCAAAAGTGTGGACCCGGCCATGACAGATGAGGATAAGGTCGGCCATCTCCTCAAAGGTATTGCCGAAGACAAGGAAAAAACAGCGTTTACAACTCCAGACGGTCTATATGAGTTTAATGTTATGCCGTTTGGTTTTTGCAACGCTCCTGCCACCTTTGAGCGATTTATGGACACTGTTCTCCGCGGCCTAAAATGGGAAATATGCCTTTGTTATCTTGATGATGTTGTAATTTTTGGCCGCACGTTCGACGAACATAATCGCCGTCTTGATGTTGTGCTAACGTGCCTTGAGAAAGCGGCACTTACCCTGAATTCAAAAAAATGCCACTTTGGTGATCGTGCAACGATAGTTCTTGCCCACCTCGTAGACAAGCACGGTGTTCGACCTGACCCACAGAAAGTCACCGCGGTAAGCAGCTTCACTCGACCGCGTTCACTGCGAGAACTTCGAAGCTTCTTGGGTCTGTGCTCATATTTCCGGCGTTTTGTTCCAAAATTCGCTGATGTGGCTCAGCCTCTCACTCATTTGCTCAACAAAGACGTGCCGTTCCAGTGGACGAAAGAGTGCGAATCGTCCTTTTCTCTGCTGAAGTTCCTGCTGACTTCCGGACCTATTCTTCGCCATTTCGACGCATCCGCCCCAACTGAGGTGCACAGTGACGCTAGTGGAATCGGTATCGGCGCAGTTTTAGTCCAGCGTCACGGAGCCGCCGAACATGTCATTGCCTATGCTAGCCGTTGTTTGAGCAAAGCAGAGCGGAATTACACCGTTACCGAGCAAGAATGTCTTGCGGTCGTCTTTGCCGTGCACAAGTTTCGACCGTACATCTACGGCCGCAGATTCTCTATCGTCACAGACCACCACTCACTGTGTTGGCTAACTGGTCTACGTGATCCTTCAGGCCGTCTTGCACGCTGGGCCTTACGCTTGCAAGAGTATGACTTTGATGTATGCTTTAAGAGTGGCCGCCGTCATGCAGACGCTGATTGCCTGTCGCGACTTCCCCTTCCCATGACGGAATGTGACGCCGACAATTTTGACGACTGTCTAGCAGCTATAGACTCATCGTTCCCAGATCTTGCCGCCTTCCGTGCTGAACAGCGCAAAGACCATAGTCTGGCTCCTTCTTTCTCATCCGCCGTCGAGAAGCCCCGCCAGAGCCCTTTCGTTGTACAGGATGGAATTCTTTACAGGCGGAATTTTTCTGGGACCGGGGCCCGTCTTCTTTTGGTTGTTCCTAAGGCTTTGCGAACCAACGTCTTACAAACTTTGCACGACGACCCAACATCCGGCCATATGGGATTTGCCAGGACATACCACCGCGCACTCGAACGTTTTTACTGGCCACGCATGCGCCAAACTACGGCCAAATACGTTGCGAGTTGTGACCATTGTCAACGGTACAAACGTCCAACTAGTGCACCGCCAGGCCTTCTCCATCCCATACCACCTCCGTGTTCCCCCTTTGAAGTCGTCGGCATTGACTTGATAGGCCCTTTTCCGAGATCCATCCAGGGGAACCGCTGGATTATAATCTGTGTCGACCATCTGACCCATTACGCTGAAACCGCACCACTCTCTGCCGCCACAGCCGAGCACGTTTCGGACTTCTTATTACGCTACATAATCCTCCGGCATGGACCCCCTCGCGCGATTATCAGCGATCGCGGCCGCCAGTTCATAGCCGACGTCGTTGAGGAGCTGCTTCGCCGCTCAGCCTCCCAGTTTCGTCACGCCACGTCATACCATCCACAGACGAACGGATTGACTGAGCGCGTCAACAGAACTCTGATTAACATGCTTGCTATGTATGTTGACTCGAAGCACAAAAACTGGGACGCAATTTTACCTTTTATGACTTACGCGTACAATACTGCGCTGCACGAGACCACCGGTTTCAGCCCGTTCTACCTCCTCTACGTCCGCCGACCACGAAGTACCCTTGACACCATTCTCCCATTTTCCGAGGAGGAAAAACCACCTCTTGCTGAGACACTCTGTCGCGCAGAGGAGGCGCGGCGCATCGCGCGTCTCCGTACTTTCGCATCACAGGACCGCTCAAAGGCTCGTTACGACAAGCGACATCGACATGTATCATACAGAAAAGGCGATCTGGTGTGGCTGTGGACTCCGTACCGCAAGCGTGGGTTGTACCAAAAGTTCCTGGCCCGCTACACAGGTCCTTTTGTCGTCTTGTCGCGTTGTAGTGACGTTACGTACGTCGTTTCCCGACTCGCATCTACCGGCCGTCGTTCCAGAAGAACTGACGTCGTTCATGTTGCCAGGTTGAAGCCATACTATACGCGCGACACTGAATGACTCGCCCGGTGGGCATCGTCTGCAACGGGGGAATTGATACCGTACCTCGGGTGAAGAATGAAAGAGAACAACGAAGTGAGGCTCAATCCTGGGCTGAGTGCTAAGCCTTCCGCTACCATCCATCACCCCGCTCTGTAAAATAAACATCTTTCACCGTAACAATATATTTAAAATAATTACACTGATGACTGCAAAGAAAGCATTCAAAAAGAAATCACTTAGGTGTTAAGGCCCGTGCAGACTAGTGGAAAAACGCGCGCAGTGTGCTACTGCCGGCAAAACGCCGCCGCGCGTTTTCCACTAGTGTGAACGGGCCTTAACACCTAAGTGATTTCTTTTAGAATGCTTTCTTTGGATATACATGTCAGAGTGTGCAGTTTCTGTCAAGGATAATCCGAGGCTGCTGCTCGGCAGAATTCTCGTGCCGCGAGACGATCGCTCCTAGCACGATTTCTCGTGGCGTGCTGCGTGCCGCCGTGGAGGAGACCAATCAGAGCGTCCCTGTCCGTGACGTACACGCTCCATCGCGGAGTCATGCGGACCTGCCCAGAGGCCAGTTCGTACCTGTGCGGTGGCTCGCTTGCCTCTCGCGCTCGTTTGCCCGAAGGAGGTGGGATTTCGCGGGGCTGCCGCTGCGGTCTGCCTTTGTCGCTGCTGAAGCGAAGCTTTTCTCCGCCACCGGCGCGCCATGCACGTTTTTCCACTCGTGTGCACGAGCCCTTACACATTCAGTCAAGCAGGCTCTCTTTGAAATTATGAGAAATGGGTTACAGCCGGAAAAACTGTCAAGTGGATAAACGCTCATTACCACAAGGTGTTAAAGAGCAATTAAATTATAGACAACACAGTGCAGTCTTCAAGGGATATTCTAAGTGCTGATGATATACAGGCCAAGATCAATGAAAAGGAGGATTACTAGGTGTAAGGGCTCTGTGTAGTTAGGCAAGTTATTGCTCCTAATGACTCACATTTCAGGTAAAATAAAGACCGTTGCTTTTCATTCTAACAATGAACAAAAATAAAGCAACTGCTCACCCCACTGGCCCATGACATCTCATTGCTCGAAGCATGGTCAGTGATGGTGTTGGCAGGTTGATGCACAAATTCACTGTCCACTTCTCCGTTAACCGATAATAGCCATCCAGTAGAGACACAAAGGAATGCATCCGGCTGACGCTGTCAAACTTGAGGTTCTGTGCAGAAAATGACACAACTGGCAATGCTGACCACAAAACTACACACCACAATAATGTGGCCAACACCTTTACCTGCACTGGTATACAGCTGCATTAAAATGCTGTAATGCGTAAATTCTGAAACTATACCCTTCCACAATGATTGAACACAAGCGTATATGCAACTCTGTTGCCAAGTGGTCACATGTACTATATATATAGCACTTCCTCAGAGATTAACACTTCAGGTCACCCTATACAGAGAAATAGTGTGTAAATGTGGTCGTTCCACTGCATCTAATGGTCTTGCTTCCTTGGAAAGAGTGCTAAAGATTTTCTTGACAGCCAAGGTTCATAAAAATCAATAGCACTTATAATGAACTAATCAGATGAGGCATATTTTTATGACTCAGCTAGCATTTTGATAACAAAAGGACCTTATAAGCTAAGAAAACAAGCAGTAGTTTTTCTGTTTGGAGCTTTCTGATCACACCGCAGTACCAGTACATTAGTGTACTGTCATTGATTTCATTAAAATATTTGCGCATGTTTTGGTTGCTGCTGCTCAGCGAAGGTATGCAAAACTGTCCGAGCTTGTTCTTTTGTTCCTTTAAAGTGCACTGTAATCACTGCATATCAATAAACAACCACATTTACTCATACAATAAATGATAATACCAGCTCTGTCTTACCAAGCACTCATTCACTCACCATTCATTATAATCCAGAAGCATAATTTAACCAACTCAAGTTTATATTTCTTGATAACATCCAAATATGACATGTTATCGGCAATGTGAATTAGTTTAAAGCGAAATTTATAAGCGGTATAAATTCTCACCTGAGGTATGCCATTTCGACGGCTGATTTCAACAGTGCAGTTAGATGGAACCATGTTCACGAAG
The DNA here is from genome assembly GCA_013339685.2 of Hyalomma asiaticum. NCBI lineage: Eukaryota > Metazoa > Arthropoda > Arachnida > Ixodida > Ixodidae > Hyalomma > Hyalomma asiaticum. The sequence goes on along the minus strand of CM023482.1, from coordinate 123,126,762 downwards.
CAAAGGTCACTTATGGAACAGATCTGTGTCCATGTCACATTCTATGTTAAGAAAAAAAAAATAATTTTTTACAGGTTACAGATTTTTCCATCCCTTTATTTTCAATGTTCGTACCTGTAAATACCACTAAGAGAAAGCATGGCCGCTCAGTGTGCTAGTTACCACACACTGCTGTATCGTAGTACACCGTAATATAACTACACATAGATAATCTTATTAAAAAAGCATGGTCACAGATATATGCCAGACTTGGCTTATCATCAATTCTACGAAACAAGGTAGCAAAATGTAACCTTACAGGGAACCCAAGCCTTCAACGAAAAGCATCAACTATGGGAAGTTAGGTACAGCTTACTGTAACTGTGCATAGTAGCGCTTGAAGTGGACAGAGTGCTTGTATAACTTATCACAGCGGTATTTGATATACACTGAAAATGATTTTGTGAATGCGAAGTCCATTAAACCGAATGTTATTCACTCATGTCAAAACCAGTAGTATAGACTATGAAAAGGCAAAGCTATTCATTACAATAAGCAGTACAAGAACGACTTACCTCCTTGGGTCCCCTTGGGCGCATTTGCAGACCCGGTAGCTGTGGATGGTACGGGTTCACCTGCAGAATTACCTCCCATACCCGACCATCAGTGTCTACTTGAGAAGCAAACTGCTCACACGCATAATCAGGCACTATGCTTCTGAACTCATTTACGTAGATCTCCTGCAAGCACAAAAAAGAACACGTCTGTTGCACACCAAATGCTGCCATGGACATTGCATAGTCAGAGTACTGTAGCACATTACAATGCAAAATTACGTCAAGCTGCACATTAAGGCCTTGCAAGTAAGCCAACTAGAGCAGACAACTTCACACCCAGAGATCTTACTACTTGTGTGTGTTCTTAAAGGAACCGACAACTGGCCAGAATGTGTGCACGGAGCTTTGTGCATTTGTCATGGAATCAAGCACTCTTTTCATGACTTGAGAAAGATTTGCATATTTAAATTGAGCTTGAAAATCGGGGCAACTGAAACATGGCGTCAACTGGTGGTGAAGCTTTGGGACTGCGTTCTGGAGTCCTTAAAATGCTTTGCATTGCCTCCTGCTATTCATATAACCGTAACTGAGGCTTAAAATTACAGTTGGTATAAAAAAACCCATCCCCGCCCTATACTTTGCTTTCTACACTGTAAAAGGGGTCAACGCTGAGAAGCTGCGCTGCCTTTACGGCAGCCGTAAACTTGCTTTTAACCGTGGCACATGCGTGGCATCTCTCAGACATTTGGCACATGCGCTCTGTCGTGGCAGAACCTTGCGCAACCACAACAGACGGCTGTTGACCACTGTTTGCAACATGTGTTGCATATATGACTCCATAGGCAAAAAATTGTGACAGGAAGTGTTTCCAGACATTTCCCCCATTGCCATTGCACGATTGGACACTTAGACCAGTAAGATTTGTTGTCAGTCCTGTCAGTAAGTTTTGTAAGCAAGCTACGCATCTCACAAACCTGTAGTCTTGCACAAATGATGGAAGTGTGCCATGGAACATGTTCAGTGAAAAGGAGAAGGATGAGGAGATAAAGGCAGGGAGGTCCACCAGACGTGTGCCTGGTTTGCTACAATACTCTGAGGGACAGGGATTAAGGGATTAAAGGAGAGAAGTAGAAAGAAAGGGTGGTGCAACTGTGAAGGGGTAGACCACAGGCGCCTGTCCACTGCAGACCTGCAAGTGGTCACTCAGCCCAGTCAAATGTAAAAGCTAAAGTAACACCCGCATCGCTTTGCTAGCCTGTGATGCATAGGGCCATGTTCCGAGAATTATCTCCTCTGAGAAAGACCTCTGGTCAAGTCAACATAAACCATCATGAAGAATATTGCAGCACCCAGTTAATTTCATTGAGATTCACTTACCTCAAAAGACTGCCTCAGTTGGCCTTTAATCTCTTCCATAGATGCTCATTTTACACAATGTAGGGACAAAATATGTCTTATGAAATTCCTTGCCATCTTGCCTATTTCGAAAACTTTGTGGACTGACTATATGGAGATGTATGGCGCACAAATACATCAAACAGTTAAGAGCTGCAAAACATTATGGATGTGTAACAGAGCCAGTGACGATAATGCAAATATGCTTGCCTTGACACGTTGAGCATTTTGCCGGCTGTTCTGCCAGCATTCATTGAGGGCAGTAGTCATTCGGGTCTTGAGCACACGCATCTTCCATGGTCCAACGAGAACCGAAGGCATAAAGTCACTGCAGATAAAAAAGGATAAAGAGGTTGTAACAAAGCCGTCAACTTCAGTTAATCATGGTAACTTACACTAGAGGTGCCAATGTGGTTATACAGTTACATATACAGAGCTTTCAGTGCACATTTTAACCTGAAATTTCAATTCGAGATTGCTGCCTCTAAACCATGCCACTGACAGCGACAACTATTTGCAATGCAGCAGAGGCAACCAAAACAGCCACATGGCAATACAGACCTTTTCACTGTTTGCAAACATGTGCCGACAATTGCTCCCTGTTGTTCCCACTGAAGTGGCCTCCTAAATTTAGTAGCCACAAGACAAAATGGTGAGTAGCAGGAGTGTGGTAAAACAGAAGCTCAAAGATTTTCCACACCTTTTTCATGTGCATAATGATAACATACGCAAGTAAGCGTGAAACTAAGTTCTAAACAAAATTATCGGCGTTACTCTTGGGGAACAATGCACCTTTCCTCTATCTGAAGATCTAAAAAAAAAGATTTTTCTTGCATTTAAGCAACTTAGGAACACACCTTGAGTTCTAGTGTGGTAAACTTAAAGCTCACACAACCAGAAGTTTCTTAATGTTGCATGCTTGCCGCTGTTATCGTGAACACAAAACCATCTGTACAAACCTGAAACTGTAAGTGCCCTGCTGAGGGGTTTGTCCCAACTCAATGAGATGGCGCACCACATCTGTGACCACCAGGCCCAGAGTTCGGCACTGCACTTTGCTCTGATGTAGCTCAGGTACACGACCACATACAAAGTCTTGTCGCATCTGATGGTACAGGTAGTTGAGCACTGCCTCGTCCTCCTGAATGTTCAGAAAATAGAGTGACGTCTAGCAAGTCCTTCCGAATTTTCAGTAATGCTCACACAGGTTACTGTTTTTACAATACTGAGGGCATAATAACAATGACGCCAAGAGGGCCACTTTCCATCGAGCCCAATTTGGAATGAATTTCTCAATCATGAATGGCGCCTTAGTGCTAGCTACAAATTAAAATAATTGACAAGCATAAATTTAATCTTGATCAAGCTTGATCGCGTGAGCAAGGTATAAGACAAGCGATTCATTGATTAAAATTACATGCTTTTGGCACAGCTGGCAAGTTGTGAGAATGCTACAACTGCTTCTGCACAACCAGCTATCACATTGTTCCCGTTAAAGTTGACAAAAACGACCAAAATAAGTACTCTGAAATCGTTAACATAAGCTGATTACACTGAAACATAGGTTAACCTCTATTTAACTTTAAGAGTCTCCTTGAAGTACATTCATTTCCTTGCACGTAATTGTAAAAATCACTTATTTGAAGCCACATCAAACTTTTCTCCTTCCATCATATGTGACATTAAACTACACTGAAAAGTTATGCAGCTATGTGTAAACACAACTATGCTGTCCTTCTCTAACTGCCCCGTCACAGTGGTCTAGTGGCTATGGCACTCGGCTGCAGATCCGAAGGTCGCAGGATCGAATCCCGGCCGCAGCAACTGCATTTCGGTGGAGGCGAAATGTTGAGGCTCTCCATTACGGCGGCTCTCATAATCATATCGTGGTTTTAGTCGTAAAACCCCAGAATCATCACCATCCTTCTCTAGCTTTTACTCCAGGCGAGGAAATAGAGCCCTTCAAGTACGCAGTAGAAATTATATTAAAAAAGAAATGATCTTGCCTTGATCCTATCCATGTTGGGAGGCTTGAAACGCAGGCGGAAATGGACATTCACTGTTCTGTCCCTGTCCTTCACGGCAGCCGACGGTGCAAACCAAATGTCCAAGTCCGGGCAGTACAGGCCAAAAAGCTGGCACGTTACAGGACTGACCCCGCATGTCTTGGCCGCTAGGACACACAAGTCTTCAGCAATGTGCACTTCACTGTTATTCGGGATCACCACAGGTTCGCGAGGTGTGTAGAAATGGATGCGCACAGCTTCGTTTGCAGAAACCATGGCTGCAGCGCTACCTTGGGCAATGATAAAACTAGCTCCCCGCTCACTTGGTAGCCCTTCACTTCAGCCCATCTGACGGAAAAGAAGGGAAACGTCGCTATAATTAAACCGTAGAAAAGATGTGTCGCACCCACACAATTTGGTGGTGTGTGCCAGCGGAGGCTATGTGCACTTGATCAAACTTCAGAAAACGAATAAGAGATGCGAGCTCCTGTTTCCTCCAGAGTATAACAAGGTGCCAACGCCTACTACTTAAAAAACAAATCAGGAAGCGCGCTCTAATGTGCTCATTGTGAGCGCAGACAGCGCGCTGTCACATAGCGGCAGGGGGAAAAACACGATGACATCTCGCGAGAGCGCGTGTTTATGCTAATACAATTGCGCGCTAGCTGGAAACTAGAAAAGCCGGCTCTGCGGCTTTTCCTGCTGCGCGCTGGCACACAGGACACCAATCTATGCTGACATCCCAGCGCTATTTCCTGGAGCTTGAAACCCGTAATATTTTCAGAGGGGAGCTCGCCTGGAAACAGCCACAGGTCGTTGTCCTGGAGAGGAATCTCACAACCGAAACAACTTCATTGATAAACCGCAGAACGGGTATCAATAGCAAAACATGATAACAACCTATCAATTCCGTCGATCTGGCACCGTCAGTACCGTGCACAGCGAAATAAAGTCATAGTGCGGTCGTAAAAACCGCATCATACACTGTTTAGAGCTCACCGAACCAACTTAGCTGTACGTATGCACGCCGGTCTTTCGCCGAAGGCTGGGCATAACGCAACTCATTTTTCTCCGTAAACCGCAGGCAGGCAAAGTTGCCAACCTCGGTTCAGGGCGTCCCCTAATTCCGCGGCGTTTACGGCGTAACCGGCGTAACGTAAAGTAGGTAGCGTAGCCAGCGTAGCGTCGCCGGCATAGCGACCATAGAGGTTGCAGTTTTAGTGGAGATTGGTAAGTAGAAGGCCTAAACGGGTCACCAGTTGGGTCACCAGTTGTACTACATTCAGCAAACCTGCGCAGAAAATGGGCGTAAAAATTTGTTTATTCTTCTTGTGTGAAAAACCCTCGCAACGAAGCGGCAAGAAATGAGGTGCCATATGTGAAGTGATTGCTTTCTTTATTAACAGCGAAGCTGTACATGCCGGCCGTAAAAAAAAAAAAAAAAAAAACACTCTGGTGTCCACAGAAAACCGCTCCAGAGCGCGTCGCGTTGCCTAGCAACAACCGCTATTTCTACCGCCGGCTGCGCGTACGGGATGAGGGGATGTGATGTCGCTATTCGTGGCTATTCTCCCTGTAATGTCGTTTCGTTGCACCTGCGCTTCGTTCCGCCCACCTCACGCAAGGTAGAGCATGTATGCTATTGTGCTGTACAGTTACACTGCAGTACATTGTAGCGAGGATTTGGAAAGTGAAGGTGAGGAGGAGGAAAATAAGGAGAGGCGGAAAAGGAAGGTGAGGAAGAATGATGTGAGCGTAAGGAGAAGGGGAGCGGGTGGAGCACAGCACAGTGGGGAAAGAGAGGTCAGGATGAGGAAGAGGGAAAGGAACAGAGGAGAAGATAGAGCATAGCATAGTCTTGTACGTAGCAAGGAGTGGGAAAGGCAGGTGAGGATGTGGAGGAATGACGTTAGGGTGAGATGGAGGGAAAGGAGCAGCGGAGAGGGTAGGGCATATTGTGCCCCACAGCGTAGCAAGGAGTGGGAAAGGCAGGTGAGGATGTGGAGGAATGACGTTAGGGTGAGATGGAGGGAAAGGAGCAGCGGAGAGGGTAGGGCATATTGTGCCCCACAGCGTAGCAAGGAGTGGGAAAGGCAGGTGAGGATGTGGAGGAATGACGTTAGGGTGAGATGGAGGGAAAGGAGCAGCGGAGAGGGTAGGGCATATTGTGCCCCACAGCGTAGCAAGGAGTGGGAAAGGCAGGTGAGGATGTGGAGGAATGACGTTAGGGTGAGATGGAGGGAAAGGAGCAGCGGAGAGGGTAGGGCATATTGTGCCCCACAGCGTAGCAAGGAGTGGGAAAGGCAGGTGAGGATGTGGAGGAATGACGTTAGGGTGAGATGGAGGGAAAGGAGCAGCGGAGAGGGTAGGGCATATTGTGCCCCACAGCGTAGCAAGGAGTGGGAAAGGCAGGTGAGGATGTGGAGGAATGACGTTAGGGTGAGATGGAGGGAAAGGAGCAGCGGAGAGGGTAGGGCATATTGTGCCCCACAGCGTAGCAAGGAGTGGGAAAGGCAGGTGAGGATGTGGAGGAATGACGTTAGGGTGAGATGGAGGGAAAGGAGCAGCGGAGAGGGTAGGGCATATTGTGCCCCACAGCGTAGCAAGGAGTGGGAAAGGCAGGTGAGGATGTGGAGGAATGACGTTAGGGTGAGATGGAGGGAAAGGAGCAGCGGAGAGGGTAGGGCATATTGTGCCCCACAGCGTAGCAAGGAGTGGGAAAGGCAGGTGAGGATGTGGAGGAATGACGTTAGGGTGAGATGGAGGGAAAGGAGCAGCGGAGAGGGTAGGGCATATTGTGCCCCACAGCGTAGCAAGGAGTGGGAAAGGCAGGTGAGGATGTGGAGGAATGACGTTAGGGTGAGATGGAGGGAAAGGAGCAGCGGAGAGGGTAGGGCATATTGTGCCCCACAAACGCAGAGCTCTTTGGTACGCGGATGTCGTGTGTCAACCGCGAATAAATGAATGTGGGCTCATCTGGACTCTTTACAGACGGATGAGGTGCAGAAAACTTCAGGTGCCGGTCAAAGGTGCTGGCGCCACACCCGCATAAGCGGTGCTTCATATGTCTGTTAACCGCACCCCCGTCATTTCGCATGCCTTTTTTGGTTGATCCCTCGTTGACATATATTCCAAAACATTGAATCACCTGTCATGCACACCCGCTTCTGTGGGCCGGCGATATCAGTACGAGCCAAACGATATTGCAGTGTAGTTAATTGTGATGCATACCACGAGTGTATCACAATAGTAATGTAAAGACCACTCATTTGTGTGCGTCGTATATTTATACCCTAACTCCAGCATATTGGGGTACACCAGATGCACGAGACCACTTGGAGATCACCTAGAGGTAAGCGGTTAGATAGATAGATAGATAGATAGATAGATAGATAGATAGATAGATAGATAGATAGATAGATAGATAGATAGATAGATAGAACTATACGGTCGAGGTGATTGAAGTTCGCCAAGAAATGGTTCGGATGCATTACTGAACAGAGGACGGTACACAGGCCGTATCTACTACGTGCAGTCGTACATTGCGAGTTTGCCAATTCGAATTTTCGGTTTACGCACCTTCGCACGTTCATTTACGGTCGACTCTCATTACTAATCCATGTCACATCATAGGGCGATGTGCACTACGTCTGACAACTTCAACTGTCCATTAATGTACTAAATTGCACACATGACTGTTAGCCATACGAGCACGGCGCGAACTATGCGATATGTAAAAAGAGGCGTTGACGCCTAGCAGGTGCTTTCAAGTAGCACACAAAAATGCACTCTTAAAGTGTTCACACGATTATGGAGGAGCAACGCAGATTCTGTCAAGAGGTTTTCAAAGTGGGCCAATTTATTGATCTTATGTTGGAGACCGGTGGAACTCAGAATCTTGATGTGGATGCACTGGTGTCTTGATAGGGCTGAGAGTTCAAATTCCGGATTCCACTTCAAGCTCAGCTTGATGATTCCTAGCACGTCCTCTAGGTCTTCTTCCTGGTCTTTCACTCCCTGCTACGACTGGAACTCTTAGAAGACTAGGAACTACTCGAAGGCTTTCCTCTCTTCGCACGCCTTCCTGTCCGGCTCGAGGACGTGCGACTGGGCGCACGGCGTCGCTTTTTGCCACGTTTAGAGCTCGCAGTCGTGCCTGATGAAGAGCTGCGTGAGCGGTCGTGGTGGTGGCGGCGGTGGCGGCGGCTGCGGCGGGTGCGGCGGCGGTTACTGCTGCGCTTCTTTCTGCCACGACTGCTCACTGACTCCGTAGTCACACTTCCACTGCTGGTGCCCTTACGGCTGCGACCGCTGCGACGAGTGCGGGATGAGCTCCTGCTTCTTCCCCGGCGGTTACCGTTCCTCTCGACGCGCCGACGCTTTCGACCTTCGCTAGCCGTAGAGTGCGATCTGCTAGACGGGGAGCGTGCATTCGTCGATCCCTTCTTGCGGCTCCTCCGTGGTCTTTCGTGACTGGCTGCCTCGGTGCTCGGCCCGCTTTGGTTACTGGGGTCCGGTGCATCCGCGGCCTTTCGGGACATTCCTGCAGGAGAGGTAGCCGTGGCCTTGGGTGCAACCGGTTGCATCGAGTCGTCCTTGCCGGGTTCTCCTCGCGGCCGTTGAGCAGGCGAGGCGTCGTTTAAATGAGCGGCGTCGTTCTCTTCGTTTGCAGGCTGCCGTGTTACCTGGCTGGTTTTGGGAGGCTTAGGGTTTTCGTCAGCCGCCTTCCTAGGCATGGTGTTTGGGGCCTGTGCTTCGCTCGGCCGTGTGCTCCGGGTCCCTCGTACAGCCTGCTGCCCTGCTCCGCGTAAGCGCAGGCCGGCAAGCAAGTGCTAGGAGAGGATTCGGTGGAGCGGCAGCAGGAGCCAGCAGCCCGCTCGGCTTCACAGCTGCTGCTGGGACCTCGAGCAGTGTTCGTGCCGCCGCGTCGCGTGCCGTGTATGATGATGATGATGGTGTACCTTCGCGAAATCGCAGCTATCCACGAGAGCGGATTCATTGAAGAACGGATTGGGCATAATTCTTTGCAAGTATGCATTTAGAAATGACAAAAGAAGCGTTTATAAGATGATAAGCTTGGTAAATCAGGGATTCAGCATTCGTCCTCTTTTCAGTACTCGGTTACCCACTGCAACCATCTCAGTTTGATCGGCAACGCCCTTCTGTAATTCCAGATGTACAAGAACAAGAGTAATGGACACATGGAAGACATTTAGTATTGTCTTGGAGATCGTCCTTCATTGCGTTCCTAGCCGCAGCTAGGTAGGAACGAAAACGCCAAGCCTCACTGCTATACAAAGGTGCAGTGTTTCATCGCAGAGCACAGATTCAGAAGGGTGGATAATCGGGCCAGTTGGTATGCATACATGACGATAAGTGCGCAAACACGACACCAGACACCATGGGCGCGATCCGAGATCTTTGTTCGGAATACATCGTGTTCGTTTGCTGCAACGTCATGAAGTAGGGGCGCGGCTCTCATTGGCGCGCTGCGGATTTGCGCGAATGAGTGCAGCACAGGTTTCCAGGAATGGTCACCTTCCTTTGTCTGAGCAATTACAATTTTAAGATAGGGTGAGCCATAAAATAGGCGATAAGGGGAAGGTGAGAGCAACCAATATAGAAGCAGCGTACATACCAAAAAAGTGACGAGAAGATTTCGGTCTCTTCTTTTAGATGATATAATGCAAAGCTAAATGTTTTTCGACTTAAGATGAGTAAGATTGTTTAATTAGAAGGAAGAAATATTTTTTCGTGAGCGTAAACGCGTTGCATGCAGAGAAAAAGGGGTCTTGCAAAAATATGGCCGCGCCCCGCTGCTTAAGAGGCAAGCATGACCACGGCCAATGACATGCAGTGAGAAGCGACAGCACCACCCGCGTTCGCAACAAAAACCATCTGCGATCTGGCCCCACGAGCACAGATTATTATAGTATATCAAAGAGGTGGGAAAGAGATGTGAGGTTGATAAGGATTGAAAGGACAAGGGTACAGGATAAAGCTTAGCATAGGCATGGAGGGTCATAAAGCAAAGCGGGGAAAGGCAGGTGGGAGTTGGAAGGAACGGTGTGAGGGTGACGAGGGAGCGAAGGAGGAGCACGTCAAAACCGGACATTGCCCGCCAAACAAATTCGAGTCGAGACACTTGATGCAAATCACGTAACACGATGTCACAACTTGTCACGGGGCATGTACCGTCGATTTCATGTAACATTTGTCACGTGAGAAACGCGTGACTAAGTGCAGCTTGTAGCCGAAATAGGGTTGGTCGGCCACAATATCACCTCTAAGTTCAGCATTGCCCCCCTAGTGGAAGCTCCACACATATCACGGTGCAAGCTGTTACGATGTCGCTACAGTTCCCGAAACTGGTGGCGATATTTCCCGTCGCAGCCGCCTTCGCCCGTTTGCTCAACCGCTATCAGCTTCAATGAGAAGAAGAAAGCTCCATGACTGCGCGAACGTGATCCCAGCTCTGCGGGAGTGGTGCCACTACAACCCTCGCCTACTCTCTCTACTTGGTTGGGCATCATGCATCCTGAGCAACGGCGCTAATGTAGTGGTAGAGCTAGTAGGCATCTGCCCCTGGCTCTCACTACAGGGCTGAGCATTTTGTGGTGTCTACCACACCACTGAGCAGTAGTAGCATCTCACATGCCATCATACTGTCGAAAAATGTTGCGACGAAATATCCTATAAACAACGAAGATATTTCCACAATTTTTGCTGAAGTGCTCAGTTTCCGCCGGCACGCACAGTAAAATGACTAAGCCCAAAATTTGAACACTATTTTTGGAAATAATGCAAACGAGCTTCCAAGCCGAGAAAGGTGGGCGATAAAGCCTTTTTGATGAAAGGGTTTTATATTCACACAGGGAATAATTTTCCACTGTAATATTCATAAAACAACGAGGCTGCTATTTCCTAGTACCAATGAAATTTCCGTAATATCACCGAGTTATGAGGCACTGGGTAGGCAAAGAGCTCTATCGCCGATACCTTCGGAATTGGGCTACAAGTAAATTTAATCCTAAATATTACAGTAGTTGTCATTCTTTCTGTTTCCTTATCTATGTGCTCCTCCTAGTCTGCGCCTCAAGGATTCGTACGTATAAATTTCTTCAATTGAGTGTCCCCTGCCAACCTAATGTGTAATCGTCTAATCTGTGTGCTTGACCACGAATGATTCTTTAAAACAGCTAAGCAGTCTAAGCCAGCCGTTAATTTGTGTATCCTTGTCACGAAAACCCAGCCGCGCAGTAGCTAAGGCAACGAGAGATGCCAGAGCCGCTGCAACACCTGGAATAGCCGCGTCTCGCAATCATCCCACGGCCCACAGCCCACAGCCCGCAATCAGCCCACAGCTTATCACTGCACGTGGGAATGCCCATGTCCATCGGGCTGTTCCCCTATCCCATCACCATCACATTCCTCCTGGGAGACTGCGCTGACCAGCTCAGCGCCGCAGGAGCAGCGTCGGCTGATCCAGCGAGCACGTGGAGTGGCGCGAGCCAATGGGGCCCTGAACTAAGGGCTCCAACCTACGAGGAAGATCCGTCATTTCGTTAAAATAAATGTTTGCTCTCTCTCTCTCGCAATCTTCAAGTCACGAAGAAGCAGATGATGATTTTGTTGATGAGGATTATGAAAAAGACGATGAAAAAGAAGTAGCAGATTACCAAGATGATGAAGAAAAAGAAGAGCAGGAGGAGGAAGAAAGAGCTGTAATAAGAAAAAAATTAAAGGCAGTTCAGGGTGGGGCCCTCAGTCCAGGGGTTCACTGGCTCTTGCGGGTCGCTGAGCTTGGTCTAGGAGGGCCAGTTAGTCGAGGCCCTGCTCGCAAGCGAGACGAAAAAGAAGAGAAGAAGAACAAGATGATGACGATGATGAAGAGAAAGCGGCCGAAAAAGAAAAAGAAGAAGCCGATGGTGAAAAAGGCGGACCAGCCAAGTACTCAAGGATCCTTGCGCCACTAGTGACAGCTGTGTTATCTTTTTAAAAGAAACTACCAATTCGTTATCAGAATCGTCGCTTCATGCAACAACACTTTCTTGCCACTACGAACCGCATAACTAACGGCTACTAGATTTCGCATGTTTCCAGTCCCAAAAAGGTGGTCACACCCTCTTTTTCGAGCCTTTTCAAGAACTTAAACCTATTTTATACCTTCCGCGTACATAATTATGCAGCAGAAAGATTGTGGATATTGGTATCACAAAGTTACATTAACGAGTTGCCTCCCTGAATTTTATTTCCATAGGTCAGTTTGGTAGCCTACCTGCTATGCCTCTCCAATATTGAGGAAGCGATTTTATCGCTTCCTTTCACTGTGGCGCTCTTTAAAAATACGGCGGGAAGAATTTTCGATTGATTTATTCCTAATCAAGACTTCGGTTTAACTGAACCTATTTTGGGGACTCATCCGGTACACAACAACCGGAATGGTCTTTATCCTTTGAAATTGATGGCGAAAGCTAATTAATTGCTCAGTGATGAAAAACAACGGTTTGTAGGTATACAGAACTGCCAGGAACATGCAGCTAATTACTACGGTTTTAGTGGAGCTCCTGCTTTTTCCGAAAATCTTGGTCGGAGTTAAATGGTGCACCCTGTATACCGCAAAGCGTAGGTAACCATCTACGCTTCACTAAAAAGGCACTAAGCGTTATGTAAAGCATTTTCTCTTGCGTTTCATCTTGCGTTTGGGTATTCCGAGAACGTTGCATCATACATATTTTTAGGAGGCATGCATTCTGGTATGCGCACTTGGAACCAATGCGATGGAAGTCTGCGGAGTTCTATGGCTGGTCATTCGCGTAGCACACCCCTCATGTACAGGACCAGGCCAGATTATGTAACTTGTCGGTGGCGCCATCCACCTGACTAGCAAATGGTCTCATCTGTTTTAATGACAACGGAGCTGTCACGCAGAAGGTAAAAACGGATTGGGAGTTCTATCTTGGACATTGTCGAATTCCGCCATCTTGGCAGCTCTGATTGATGAAGAGGGTGGCTACGTGCTTCCTGACTGGCTCAAAAAAAGCCGTCATTACAGAATTTGACACGATGGCGGAATTTGACAGTGTCCGCGATAGCGCCCCCGGTCTTGCCCTTGCCCCACTACCCACACTGCTAGATGATAGCGATTATGCGAAGGATGATATAGAGACAGATAAAGAAAGAAAGGAAGTCTGGTGCTGCACAGAATGGAAAAGCGGAGCGGCGCTTGCCCTCAAAACCTTAACCACATCTTTGCCTTCAGTACACTGCTACTTGTTAGTGATAGTGATAATGATAGTTCCAAATTATAGACACTTGACACAGTTTCCCCAGCTCCGCTGTTTACTTAGAGTTCACAGGCGTGGAACTGCCATTAGTTCTTTTCATTCGCTCCACTGCTTTCTACGCACATACTGTTCTTCCTTCTGCTGGGCTCAAAGACATCTAAGCCAGCAAATATAGGCCGGCCTGTGCACTGGCTCTTCAATGTCGAGTAATGGATGGTCCTTTGGAGAGGCGAGTATACAAACCATGAAAAATGGCGGCTCCAGAGATTTCAAGATGTCGAGCAGCCGCGGCTTTCTAAAAGAAATATGCTGTGCAGTGCAAGGCGTCCTCCGGTCTTCCAGCAGCAGTCGTTGAGCATTCAGTCACGAGTATCAGCAACAAGCGGAATGTTGTGCGGTAAAAATAAATCAGAAGACAGATGCTAAGTGGCCCTTTAAGACAAACTTGCGGCACAACCGGGATAGGTAATTGGCGGAGAAGACTGAATGCACAAAAAAAAAAAAAAAATCTGTAAACTCGGGGACTATATAGGGTCAGCAAGATCACAGCTAGTTAACGACAGGTCACACTTTGTCTCTGCCAAGGCATCCTTGTATAGCATGTCACAGAACATAGAAATCAGAGAACCACTGAAACAAAATGATCTTTGGTATAGTATTGCACCATCTCATTGTCTTTTAAAAATTAAAAAAGAAACGAGAAACCGATAAATGCACGAAAAAGAGAGAGAAATAAAGGGATTTTACAAGCTACCATATCGCACAAGTCGATGGCAAAACGAGAGGTGTTTCCACGGACAGTCAGCGCCGTTCCCAGGTGGAGTGTCACGGTTATACAGCTGACTTGGTATCTAGCGCTGCACCCCCATGCATTCCAGTGCACACACGCTGGAAGCTTCTTACAGAAACCGTTGGGCTTTAGCGAAATATAATTGGGTGGCCTCTGTTATCCTTGATGTCGTCAGTGAGCATATGCATTGCTTCGAATGCAACACACGCCACGACAACACCGAAAGATGCACAGACATGTATCCCATATGCAGCATAGTGGCAGAGTCTGCTCGTGGGACACCATTCCAAACGGACGGGAAACTCCATGGCGATTCACATGGCGCAATGTTATCTTTGGTGTAAGTGTGTGGCCTCGTGCAGACTTGCGCAAGAGACGCAGAAATTCAGCACTTGCACACTTTCCAGCGAACTCGAAGCCTCGAGTCGGGTGCGAGATCTGTGGGAAGCGTTCTCTCGGAGATATGCTTCGTCGAAGCTTTGCTTCACACTCCGATGCTGCTTTCCAGACGAACATACCGTCCTAGTGATTACAGATGCTACCGCACTTTTTCACTTATTGTCCTTCGGCAGCCTACGGCTTCCTCAAGTGACATGGCGCGCAGCCCGCACACGGGCAGCTGGCGATGGACTACAACCGTCTCTGCTACGAGCTGCAGTCCAAACAGTGGCGCTGGGCACACTGCAACCGCTACCAGCAGAGGCAGCAGCAGAAGCATTAAGAACGACGCGTGCGTGTAGAGTCCAGCGGCCCCAGGAGCAGACGAAGCAGGCTCCAGCGTTTCGTCCAGCAGACCAGCCGAACCATGTCACGACTTCCATGGGCAGGAGGCTGAAGAGCGCCGGACTTCGCACGCGCACCAATGCGTCCAGACGCTGCGCCTCGGCACGACAGAGGGTCCACGAGGCAGGTCGCGATGTTGGTACCACGAGCACCACGAGGAAATCCGGCAGCGCGGTATCCAAGTGGCCGAACAGGTCACACTGGGTGCTGGACAGTTGCGTGCGCAGCCACCACAGGAGCTCGGACAACGGGCGCTCTTCCTTCTGGTCGCTGCTACCGTTGCGCCAAGGCCTCCCCAGGATCAAACGCAGGCCGAAACCTACCGAAGGACCAACAACACGCAATTAGTAAAAGCGCACAAAGGATTGTCACAACAGCCCAAACCTACTACTTCAACCTTGAACTAATTTAACCTTTTAACACCGTATCTGTTGAGCTCGGTAAAAGTCCATGGAGCGTTCGCAAAGACTAGAACCATGACGTCAGTGCCCGCCCACTTGTTCTATGCAATGCCCATTGTGCGAGCATGTCCTTCTCTTACTCTCATGCCCTCAGCCTATACTGCACAAAGGAGGAGGCGTTTCGTCAGGCTCCTTTTGTCTTCTTTTGGCGCATGCCTGAAGAAGAAGAAGATGAAGACAGATGAAGAAATAACCCAATCTGCGTTCGCGAGGTGGTAGCGCTTGCTTTCCAGCTATGCTGCTTGCTCACATTGTGCAGGCATGGAAAGGCGCGCCAATCGCTTCTTTTTTTCTTTTTTTCAATAGCGTGTATGCATACCGACAGTGGGTCCGTATAAAGTTGATAGTGGCAAGCTCTCACAAATACGCGGCCCATATACTTAGTTCAAGGCAATTCTAGAGGCACTGAAAGAGGAATAGTCAATGCGAAGTAAGAAGGTACTTACCGCAGTGGGGACAGCAGGTACCGGGAAGGCGTGTCAGCAGTGCTTGACATCCACCGGGTGGCAACAGCGGGCAGCGCACATTGTCGCAGCCCTCGATCCCCTGTCGGTGTAGGCACGGTCCGCGGTAGTCGACCAGCACCCGCTGCGCCCAGGCAGCGCATTCGCTGGTGTACATCTCGCCGTCTAGGCCACACACGGGACCTCGTGCGCGGCACCCTGGCTCGCAGAGGCCGTGGTGTGCCAGCCACGTGTTCGGATCCCCGTCGCGGCTCGACATCAGCGCGCACAGGTTCGGATGTTCTCGACCCTCCATGTCGCAGACCGGACCGCTGGCGCGGCAGTCACCGCTTGTGACATTGCCGACACAGATGAACTGCTTACACGGACCTAAACAGGCACGCTTCCACGCCACGCACCTGCATAGGGCAAGAAGTCGCGCGCATTGGAAGCTGCGAACGGGCAGTTACGTCAGTTGCACGCACATAGCAAATGAATTATGACCAGTGGCGGATCGGATACACAGTAGTATACAGGAGGAGGGGAAGGGTGCTGTACAGAGTCCTGACGCCCCTCGCAATTTTTGTATGTATGCCCCCAAGAAGAGGACCTGTTTTAAAGACATCCTTCGTTCCGTCTTAGTAACGTCAAGTTGTACACTTGAAGTTTCGCACCTGAAAGAACCCGCCCCAATTTCTTCGGATCGACCCCCATGCCGCAAGGCACTCGCGAGTCTTTCTAACACTGTATTTGTGGAGCACGGCAATAGGGTATTATAACAGGGTATTTCCTAACTGTGCATTTGCATTCCCTTTCACTTTGAACAATGTTTGACACACCGGGTCATCAATTCTATTAGAGAAGAGATTCTTGAATTGAAAAGAAGAGAAAAGCACAGGATAGTAACTGTCTCTCATCGAGGAGGGCAGTTCAACCGTCCTGTGCGCAGGGATGGGGAAGTGGGATTAAAGCAGAGAAAGAAAGAAAATAGAGAGGTACCCTGGTCTGTCGCTTGGTGCAGTGGGTAATCTCCTGTCTCGAGAAGGTGGCCTCTCTCTACTTTTACTCCCCTTTCCTTTCTCTACATCCCCTTCGCCACCCTTCCCCTGTGTGTTTTAGATGAGGTGTCCTCACCGAGAGGGACAGTTACGGATCGCGCCCCTTAGAACTTAGAACTACTATCTCTCAGTCAAGACACAGTAACTGTGGGCTCCAAATTGCGTCTCTTTAATTTACACGGAGCTTTTTTACTCGCATGTACCCCCCATTCCGCGCGCGTGAACTCGCGGCGCATGCTATCACTCCGCTTTCTTAGCACGCAAACAAAAATGTGCGAGGTGAACGATAGGAACTTATCGCACTTGGATTTATACGGAGCATCCATACAGAACGACGACAGCAGCGTGTGTTCACTTAGAATGTGCCTATAATTGATAAAGAAATACGTACCTGATAGACTGTATATCGATGGGGCGCTACGGGTGCGTCACGTTCCCATGCATCTTGCGAAGAACGCATTTTTGTCCCAAAATACGGTTTTGAGGAATGCGCGTAATATGCTTGTGTGATATACAGCCGTTCGAATACGGACGCATACATACATACATACATACATACATACATACATACATACATACATACATACATACATACATACATACATATATCGCAAGAGAGATGCCCTTCGATCCCGTATCAAAAGACGAGACGGCCGCTCGTCGCGACAATCCACGGCCAAAGAAAAGCAAATATCGCCACAGCGCGTAACAATTTACGGCTTATTTATGCTATAAAGGGCGGCCTCTCTTGTAGGCTTGAGAGGGAAAGCGAAAGTTATGCAGATGAACTGCCTGCAATGAAGCGAAAACACGATTATACGCATCGCCTTGGAGTTCTATCTAGAGCGTGATGTGGCAAAAGCAGAAGGGCAGCCGGAGTTGTCGTGAATAAACCAGACACCAATCAACGCCCGAAACTTCCTGCCGTTCCACATTTGCCAGATTACTCTTTCTTTTCTCTCTCTCTTTTTTTTTCTTCCTTCTCGTCTACTCAACCGACTCGGCAAGAGCGATGTAAATGCGGACGAGATGCTGCAGGAAGCTTGTTAACGAAGGCTGTGATTCGGACAGCGTTGTGTAGTGTTCTTGAAGCGCGGCTGCCAAGAAAGAACGCGAAATCAAGGCACAACATTCACGGAAGCTTCTTTGCGAGCGTGATTGCATTACTGCAGGAGAAACGCACAGCCCGCTCGAAGAGACCGTACTAAAATCACGCGCGGGTCGTTGCACGCACGACATTCCTATAGAATGTACGCGCCTCGCGATGCGCACGTAGCGTTCAGTAATTTCCTTTTCCTGGTCGTCCCTCAGACTTCTTTACTTTCGACTTGTCAAAGTTATTCACCTGGATCCGGAAGAAGCGTGAGGCCTTTTGTGGATGTAACAGCCCCAGCACCGCGCTATTTGTTCCTCAATCTGTGCTCAAGAATTAAGGTCAGGGTAAACCCGCCACTCGACCCTGCTTTGGTTCTCACAAGGACACGGAACTCACGCTGTTTGTGACCTCATAGGACTTAGTATCTCGCAACACTTCGTCCTATGCGCCTGTTAGCCAGGATTTTATTCAAGGTGAAAAAAAAATGGGGTGGCGGGGGGGGGGGGGGGCGAATCCGACATCTCTCTTTTTGTGTGTTCGTGCGTTCATTGACATATTCAATGGCAAATTTCAATAGGTCTGGTGCGTAAAGGATGGAGGCGGGTACACGTATCTTTCTTTATTGCGAGGAAGTACGAGGTATAGTCTGCTTTTGAGGGCCACAATAGTAACACTATCCAGTGTAGTGCGATTATAATGAGCCTTAATCGACTGATATTACTGCCATTTGAGTGCCAGCCGAATGCGCGATGCCTAAATCACTGTGAAATTTTCGTAGCTCTCGTCGTCGTAATATCGTGGGCTTCGGAATTATAGTCATTGCGCCAATTCCAACTGCCAGTCGCTGTACCGCTGCTGTTATCGTAGCTGTCGTAATGCACTACTAGGTTCGGCCAAAATCCACCCGTTATTGGGTTTTCATGGTTAGTCTTTCTTTTTTTCTTTACCAAAGTGAGCTCACTTATTTGTTTCGGAAAGGTAAACAAGGAACTTGAACATGCAAACAAGAACTAAGCTTTCTTAAAGCACCAGGTAGTACATCTCCTTCCACCAGGTACAGCGACAGCAAAGATCAACGCTCATCGTATTGATAGCTTAAACGGCATGACACTCGTAAGCGAAGTAGCAACAGCACAATGTATGAGAAACGTACGTAGCCTTTTATATAGCAGCTAGCTCTCCGCTACAAGAAAGAGTTATGTAATGGGGAATAAACGCGTGCTTGAATATGTCCATATACCTTGACAGGTGCACTGTAAAGTTTCAATACCCTTTGTACCAAAATGATACATGCCACTTCTAGACGCAGAAGACAGGTACGTTCACTGACACTGCTTCGTTGATGTCTATCCCGCTAAAAACCTCCCTTACACCAATACAAAGAAACATTTGCAAACAAGGACAGTAAACTTGAATAACGTACTCGATCCAAAAATAAAGAGCAACAGGTATGACTCGAACCACTCACACGGGAGCTTTCGCAGGGCAGGGTCTCCTTGCGCACGGGTCCGTCTGGTGGCAGGGACCCGTTTCCCACTGTCCGCGGGTGAGACCGGCACAGCGGGCCAGACATGCGTTGCGGTGTGTGCGTCCGTCAGCGCCACAGACCTCGCCTTCCTCGTCCTCTTCGGGACCACAGCCGCAGGAAGCTGCGAGACACCACGTTCCGTACTCCATTGCAGTGCGAATGAATTAAGAGTGTGTGTGTAAGGCGAGAGGGGGGAGGTGGAGGAGGGTAGAGACCTCCGACTAACCGTCATGGTTAAGGCAGTCGTGCGCTGTCCTCGTGCAGCTGATGTGGCCGGTGCTGTCGCAGCGACATCGCAAGCAGCCGTGCACCATAAAGAGGCTTCGCGGAGCTGCGAGAGAAAAAGCAAAGCCGGATTAACTTTGTTTTGCCCTCCGCCTTTCCTATTTTTCACGCACTGTTGAGAAACGTATGTGCTGCAGCAGCGCTGCAGTCGGCAGAAAACGAACGTTCGCGCGCGGCCATCTACCAATAGTAAGAAAAGATGTACTGCTGAGTTTGGGAAATGCAACGCCACTATGCCATGATCGTCGAGGTATGCGCGGCTAATTAGCTCTCT
Source organism: Hyalomma asiaticum (assembly GCA_013339685.2). Classification (NCBI taxonomy): domain Eukaryota; kingdom Metazoa; phylum Arthropoda; class Arachnida; order Ixodida; family Ixodidae; genus Hyalomma; species Hyalomma asiaticum. The sequence continues at coordinate 123,106,820 of CM023482.1, read as the reverse complement.
CGCTCGCACACTGCCAGGAGAGTAATAGGAGGGAAACGAAACAATGAGCACGAGAACAGTGCGGTGAACATTAAGCAGCATGGCGAATATCGTGCACCTGCTGGGTGCTGCTTATACAATTAGCTTCGCCGCAATAAACATTTGTTATGCGGCGAAACGAGCTATGCGTAGCGGTGAAACGTGGTTGCAGGGCAGATACGCGTATAAGGGGTGAAAAGGGGGCACTGAATAGCCATAAGACTCTTGCAGCCACCACAACATTGCTTTGAAACTGAAATATTGCGTGTGCCGAACTTGGAGGTCACACAAGGCTGGAAGGAAAGTCAATTAATTGTGCAGAACGTTTTCACTTCCTTTTTTTAAATAAGGAGTTTTATAAAGACATATCAAATACTTGAAAAATCGTCAGACCAGAGTATATAGGCTTACTGTAATTGATAGGATTTTAACTGGTGGCACGCCTTGTCCACTGAAAGCTTTTATGTATCCTTTCAACTGGTCGATGAAGGGTGATACATACAAAGAGAGAGAGAGAGAGAGAGAGAGCGCCAATAGAATTGGTGGCGATATAGTTTAGGAATGTGAGCGAGCTGACACTGTTAGTGGCATATCCACGAAGATTGTAGTGACCATCGGCGTAAAACACTTAATTGGAGACAGTCCTGTCGGAAACAAATCTTGTGTTAGAGCGCCCTTTTGAATATTGTCCCGAATTAACCTTGCAGATACCTGCTGACAGGCCATTTACGTACGGTCTTCTTTGTGTTACATTTGCAATCTGTAAATTAAGCAAATGTACGAAAGACATCAATGCTTTCACGCGCGAAGTGACTATATAGATGCCATTCAAGTGCCTAATTCGTGACCGCAATTTCGGTAGCTCCTTGGAAGTTGCCCTTGAACGACCTCGGGGTCGGCTCGAACGGTACAAAATATCACGTGATCCTATGGGAAAACATACATATACCCTATCACGTGTGGCGCATCCCCGCATATACCCCAACCCGCGCTTTGCGGGTATGCACCACGCTTGAGTTTACATGGAGCAAAAGCCTGCTGCATTTGGAACTGCATAGCATAGTGAATAACTTTATCGATGACTCCATGCATTGTTAAATTTGTTTTATGCATTAATGTGTTACAAACAGGGTGACGCCGAGCCAAACCTTTAGTTCGTCCACTTACCACGGGAACGTCCGGCCAGCCAACACTGCTTCGGCGTGGCGTCATCGCAGCCGGTGTGCTGGCATTCGGTCAAGGCACCAGACTCCGAGCATCGGCATCGGCTCCAGCAGAGCCGGCCGCCTTCGACGCGCGGAAGTCGTGCAGGAGAGCCTTGGGGCACCAATGTCCCCGACGAAGAGCCCACAGGGCAACCTGTAAAGAACCGGAGTGCACCAGTCATCGAGCACCGTGTGGTCATCATGTCCCCCCAAGTGGGGGTAGAGTTCTCAAACGATCACTTTCAGAGGCAGCATTACCTTCGCGTGATCTCGCGGAAACCGGCTATGCCCGTATGCGAATAAGTGTCTGGCAAGCGACAAAGAAGCTCCCATTGACTCTTTCGGGTCTAGTCTCACGAAACCTGGGGAAAACTATAGTATCGCCCAAAGTGATCGCCAAATAACACAGTTAATGGTAGTTTTCAGAGTTAATTTCACTGTAAGAATGATGGCTGAAAATGGAGGGGGAGGGGTGGTCGAAAACTAAATCGGCGGTGCTGCGCTGTATTAATCCCACTCATGATGAATGGGTGCGGTATAAGGACACCATGACGATGTGTGTGCGAATCAAATTAATGGCAGGGAAAGGGTCATTTACTCAGGTATTTTTGCGGTCAATTTGAAATCGCGGTTGGCAGATGCATGTTTTCTCGCAACGAGAAGCTGCCGCCAACTTCGATAGGCAAATTAGGATCAGTATAAAAACTCAATGATTGTTGCGTGTCCTCGTTTTACGTGTGTAACGGATTGCTTTCATTTTGCTCTTGTCTCATTGTGCGCACTACAGACAGTTTTTTTTTTAAATATAATTACCGACGGACATCTACCGCTCCAAGAAATTCACCCCGCTTCGATGACAATTCAGGATTCGGGGAAGCTAGCTTTTCGTTTTTGGGACCGTTCGCGTTAGGTTACAACAGTTAGAAAGCCGGATCAACTACAGCTCGACACCCAGTATTTTCGCACACACTGCCTTCACACACATTCGTGACATCACTCGCTGACATGCAATATGAGAATGAGTCGCTGAGTGTTACCTTTCAAACAGCTGTACTTGCTGCACGACTGTCCCGGGCCGCAGTGCCGGTTAACGACGCAGATGGATGAGCTTCCGCATGGCCGCGTTCTGCACGGTTGCGTCGCCGACTCGGTTACCGGTGGTGTCTTTGTGGGCTCTGGGAAACCAATGGGTGGAAGTTGTTTACTATTGGACGTCGACTCTCTCTTAAGTGGTTAGTATTTGGGTAGAGGAGTGATGAGAGGCTAGATCAAGCTGAAAACATTACTGCACAAGGTGACTGATTTCAGTTGTCATTGCCAGTGTATGGGCGTGCGTTTGAATGCATCTCTCATCTGAAATTCGTCCCTCTAACTAGACAAACAGTACTCTCATATAAGTAAGGCATGCTAAGCGCACTATAGCTATCGAACTCGAGGTAGTTTACGGAATATCGTTGCGACATGTGTGACAAAGGAATACCAGAAGAGCTTGCAAGCGAGGCAAAAATACACTAGGGCATAGTCAGCTGCATTCCCCAAAGACACTCTTGAATAGAGGGCTCCGTAATTTCACTGTTTCTTTATAAGCAGCGTCGACAGAAAGCTTCGTCGCGACCACGTTCATATTTGTACCACGCAGAAAGTTTCGTGACGATGATCGAAAAGGGACAGTGAATCCATCATCCATCAAACATGAAAACTCGAAAGTGAGCCACGCCGAAACCCTGATGAGTATTAAATGTGCCTTCGTCTACGGGGCGTTGCAAGCTGTTCCCAGCTCTCTTTTATCACTGAAAAATGACGAAGAAATAAAAAAAAAGGGGGGGGGGGGGAGGGGGCGACACGACTTCTTCCCCTGTGGGCCGCTTCGTCCGCTTTGTGCGTCGCCTCCTGACCATCCTTCACCAAGCCGGGCAAAAAGCGCAAATATTTGGCGAATGCCGAACACGGACCGTCACTCGCGGCTTTTAATATCACCCAGTAGTGCAGGCCGATCATCGCTGATTTGTATGCGAAAGCACGCGCGCTCGCAATATCGGGAGCTGCGCCGAACCTTTATGCATGCGTCAATGACTGCTCAGGCGCAGCACGCTTCGTACTATGCAGGGCAGCGGAAGATAGAAGCCCCGTTCAAGTCAAAACGCACTGCAGCGAATGCAGACACGGTTATTTATCAAATAAATGGAACTCTATGAACCTTATAATTGTTAGGTTGCGCAGTCTAAAGTCGCGAGACTGCAGTGAGTTGTGAGAGGAGCCGTACAGTGGAGGGACCTAGATTAATCTAGCCGTCGCGGTCTGCTTAACGTGCACTCAGAACACGGTAATTGAGCGCATTCCCGGGATTTGCAGGCATGTGCAAGGTTACGTCATCTCTCGGTGGCGGCCAGGGCGCCGCGCCGTAACTGAATGGACAATAGGCGAAAAATGATCATATCAGGCCCGTAGCCAGGGGCGGGGTGCCCTAGGGGCCTGGGCCCCTCCCGAAATATCTGTTGGGGGAGTGTTGGTAACATAGTGTTGTGCGAATAACATAAAATTTAAGTCTATTAATAACGTTGCCTTTAGAAAGTCACTTATTGCACATAATGCAATTTTTACGAAAAAATAAATAAAGAAAATAGATGTTTTTCTCAACTAGTCAAGGCCTTGAGAAAGTGCCCCCCCCCACCCCCTCCCAAATTTCTTCCTACGGGTCTCAGTCATATCCTGCGCACAAAACTAGTCATCAAGAACGACTCGCGGATCTATATGGCATGAGACCCACGGGAACATACCAGTAAAGTTTCAGCAGCATGGCTGAAAGAATGCGCTTTCATAAGGCAGTTTAATGTCTTAATGAGTAGCCCGTGGCGCTCTTATAGGCAGTGTTGCCTTACACTTCCAATTTCCTGGGAAACTATGCGCCTTGAGGTGGCACGCAGAAATTCACCAAAATGTTTCAGCAGGTCCTGTTAGAGATACTATACGTTGGCGGTATTATGTGTGTAGTAAATGTTAGCGGTACCATACGGATCTGCGAGTCATGTTTTTATAACTGCTTTTGTTCGGAACATATGTTTATTTTTCCCCTATTGTCCATCCAGTAACGTCGAAACGCCGTGGCAGCCGCCAAGAGACGGTATGATGCGCACATTTCTCCAAAACGTGGTCATGTTCGTGCGCTCTACTCACATCTGAATTCGGCTGCGTGGTTTCTTAAAGGGGCGCTGCAACACGTTTTTAACATAGTCAGAAAACGATGTCCACGAGTATTCAAGGCTCTAGTGAATAGGGGTGCCACCTTCCCCCCTCCCCCCCCCCCCCCCCCAAAGAAAAAAAAACGGCCCGTCAGCAAGGTGGGGGGGGGGGGGGGGGGGCGGTACAGGAACTTGAAGTTGTGTTGAAAGAAAAAAGCAACTCCATACGAAATCTTCGACATGTAATGACATTTTATTGCACCCTTCAACATCAACATAATGTTCACGTACGTACTAACACGGAACTGAGCGAACCAACTAGTCTGCTGGCTAGCGCCTAATGTCTGCACCTGAAGTCAAACGAGTGCTAAAGGGATACCGAACAAAATGTTTGCCGCCAAGGTTTCCAGCCAAACTAAAATATTGGGTGCTGAAATCCGTAGACACAACCTTCATTTCAGACAGAAACTAGCGGAGAATGATGAACTTAATGCGTTTTTTTTTACAAACCGCCACGCCTTGAACTAGCGTGCCTTGAACTTCCTTGAACGGCCCTGGCGTGCCACAATGCCATCCGTCGCCGCATCTCAACCCGCTCAGCCCCACTACGGTGAGGGCTGAGCGGGTTGAGAAGATTATCGGGATACGATCACCAAAAAACCAGCCAATGACAGCTGGTCTTAGGCGCGGACCGGCAACCAGCCCGTTGTCTAAATAACCGGCCCGGGCGGTTCAAAACCGGGCAGGTAGTGGCAACTCTACTAGTGAACATGTTAGCGCAACATTAATGAAGTGCACGGATCAGAGTATTTTGTCATATAGTTTGAAATACAAGTGGAAATCGTTTGCCCTTCTTTCAAAAATGACGTCACTGTGAACATCTGTTACGTCGCATCGGACAGAACTAGCATTGGCTGATTTCGTGATGGTGGAAAAATCCCCAGTGATGCCTTGTTTGTTCGTCCAGGTTCCAGCAAATAAAGAGTACACGCGCATCTGTCTTTAAGAACATCGTAAAAGTGTAGTGGGCACTTCTTGCGACGCACTTTGTCAAAAGATGAGGAGGCGATTTCATGCTGTATTTGAAACAAAATTTCAAATTCACTCGCCCGTGCACTGCAAAAATGTGTGGGTCACATGTACACGGGAGCCTTCACAACTGATCGGCACCGTTTCGACGTTATTTATTTATTTATTTATTTATTTATTTATTTATTTATTTATTGTTTTCTTTGTTTTTACATGGTTATAATTGTGACTACTGTTTCAACGCTAGTGCCTCAGTCCCAAGGTTCTGAGAAAGCGCGCTTTCCCTCCCAAAGAGTGTTATTGTGGAGAAACCAACCTTTTGCAAATGTTCACGCGGACATTTGTGAGAAGTGGCCTTCTCTGCATTATTTCGACACTAAATAGCATGCCTTACGACTTCACCATAAAGTATGTTGTGCCTAAAGCAGCCGTTTAAGATTTGGCTAATTAATTTATATTAATTAATTATCTGAGAACACTGAAAAATAGTCTGAGACGGTTAAGACGACAGCGAATAATACTAAGTTGGCTGCATCCCAGTAACACGCGCGCGGATACTTTTATAGGGTGGAACAATTTAGCTAAAACACCCTGTATGAAGTCTGCCCCCTTCGCCGCAATCATTTTTGCGCTGAAAAAAAAAAAGTCTGTATTTGGAAACTTCGGCCCGGTGCATTCCTTACAAGCCACGCATAATTTGTACCCGTTATAAGCCACATGGAGGCAAGGCTCGGCTAAAGGTTCTCCGCTCCCGCCAGTCCAGCGGGTGCAACGTGCCTTGCTACAAAGGTATCCTGTGACAATGTACTCGGAGATGTAACATTAAGAATCGCCCAACGTGAAAGAGGTTCGAAAGCAACTGATGGAAAGAGGAGAAGGTTAGCTAGTGCTTAGACGATGGGCCATCTCGTGTTACGGAATGGAAGTAAATTGTGAATAACTGTATATACATGCATCAAACTCTTCTTTAATTATTCTCTTGTGCAGCATTTGCACGAAACGTACCCCCATACGAACATGTAACCTTTTTCCCCACATTACGCCAAGCAGCAACATCGGTGAACAAAACAAAAACGAAATTGACACTCGATCGGGAGACAACGTACGTGCGTCGAGCCCAAGAATGGAGAAACAGGGCACACCAGGAGGTGCGAGGGTGTCGCACAGGGGCGCCAGCTGTCGCCCGTCTTTGCATCGAGCAGCCAGAGCCAGGCAGTCCGCCCTACGAAGCAGGCACATTGTTACCAGTTCAGCGACGTCGATCAGGCCGCAAAATGTGAGCGCAAGTACCGCGAATAGAGTGAACGCTCGCCGCAGAAAGTGCCATCAGTTACTCCAGTTAACTGATGACGCTTGCCTCCAAGATTTCGCGACACTTTCGCATCTACTGAATGTGCTTGTTTTTTGTTTTGTTTTCTTTTTCATGCTTAAACGTATGGCACACAACATACGAACAAGTGCAAATACCAAATATACACTCGCTACTATAAGTAAAAACATATCTCGGAGTCACATTTGATCTATGAAGTAGTGTTTGCAAACCATGTCAAAGTATGGTTATAACATGCTCTCTCGCTCAGATTGTTAGTACAAATATACAGAACGTTGAGTGTCAGCTAAGGGGGAAGTATTCGTCGAAAAATATTAGAAATGCTATCGCTAGCTGATGGTGGAGCGTTCATATCATTCAAACATATGGTAGTTTACAAAAGCATATGGCTTACCCTCTTTATGGCTGTCATCAATATGTGCACCTTTAGCGCAACGTCGCATTGCTCACCGATAAAATTAAAGCGGACAGGCTCTTTCTGACCAGCTGTGACGATCGTTTGAAGATCCCCCGCCGAATGCTGCGCACTTCAGCGAGGTCTCAAGAATTGTGGCTTTCTTTAAAGTTTGCAATATTATCAAGCGTGCTGCTCAGAGCTTTTCGTTGTGCACTCATACTATGACAAACGGACACAGGGCGCGATCGTCTCTATACATCCACATACTTCCTACTCTGAACTACTGTCTATATTCCTATGGTGTAAGAGCAGATAGTGATAAACTGTTACAGTTTGCTTTTTGCATTTTTTTTCTCTTCATCATCTCTGCACTTTGCCCGTATTCTAACACATAGTAAACTGGCCGGATTGTTAAGCTGATTAATCTCTGATTTCGACCTCTTGCTTTTTTTTTAGTTTTATTTTCTCTCTGTCTCAGGAACAGCTGACGCTGAGGCTTGCCAAAAATTTAGGACTTGACTTCGTCGCTTTGTTGACGGGTGTGTACATGCAGATGCGCAAACTACCGCTTCACATATTGGTTCAAATCTCCTTACATATTCGATATTTTAAATAATTTTCCCTTTCCCGTTACGCCGAGCCATGCTACCTTTTGGGTTGCAGAATATAGTGCCAACTCATCTTTATCTAGCACTAACCATTCTGCTCCGAAACAGATACAGGTCACGATGAAAAGTATGGTGCATGGACCCTTCTGCGCGCGTGGGCAGCTTCGTCTAATTATTCGTCGCACCGTCTTTCTGGACAGAGTCCGCGGTGCCACGCCTACGAACCTGCACAGCGTGCTCGAGTGGTGCATGGCGTGGCAGGGTCTGAGGTTGAGCGTGCAGGCAAGCGCTCTCCACGCGTCAGCGGGACAGTCACCCAACTTCGAGGTGGTGGCCTCTCGTCGGATATCGCTGCCCATCGCCGTCGGTGGACCGTTGCGCATCCAGTGCCGAGCGCTCTCCTGGGCAACACGGTCCGCACTGGCGTCGCATCGCCGGTACAGCGACCACGGCCGGCTTCCAAGGTGGGCGCAGAAACTCAGAGGTCCTCCACAACCAAGCTCGCAAGGCTCGTCCACTGCAATGCAATTAAGGCGTCGATGCATCTCCTTAGAGGCATCACATAAAACAAATAGTGATCGTGTATTGGGCAATGTGACTGTGTTATTCGCACATCGACAGCGCCGCAATAACTTTGGGACGCCTTCATGGACTGAATCTCTTCTTCTTTCTTTTATACCCATCTCTCGTTCCCAAGGACAGGGTGCACAAACGGAGATCTTCATTGGCTATGCCCCAGTATTTCCTCTCTCTCTCTCTCTCTCTCTCTCTCTCTCTCTCTCTCTCTCTCTCTCTCTCTCTTTATTTCTATATCTAGTGTCAATCTAAGAACCGCAGCAAGGCTGGACAGTTCGTGAGGGCTTTGCTTACCCAGGAGAAAAGCCGTAGGGAAGTCACATTCGGCGAAAACCACGTCCGTGGAGCTTCACCTTGCCAAGAAAGAAAATCTGTACGTATGTGTTTCCTTATAGAAGAAAAAATATTGAGGGAAAAAGTGTCGAACGAAGATTAGTGTGATAGAGCTGTCTTATATTAGGCGCGCTAAACGACTATTCTTCGCTAACCCGTTTCAAGAGGGATGCCAGCGAAAATCATAAACGTCGGCGGCGGCAGCAATTGAGTGACGTGTACGGATAAGTTTGTTAGATGCATGTGTAAGTTTCCAATATGAAGTTTAACGCTCTGCGTAATTATCTGCGTTCTGCGTTGTGTCGCACACTTTAGGCGAAGTAATATAGTTAACTCCATATCTGCGCATGCGCACATGTTGTTCTTACCTGCATGGACCCATGCCCATGAACTTGTGGCTGACGCACTGGTCAATTGCATTGTGTTATGGTTCTGATGTCCTATTGGCTGCCATATTTTGTGACATCTCTATCTCTCTCACTATTTTTTGTTTGTTTGTTTCCTTCGCTAAGCGACAAGGATACTGTCGACACCGTCCTAATTGAGTTAACTCTTCGACAAGAGCTATGGGTCGGTCGTCCAAATTCCCGTCCAGGCGCCTCACTAAAGGTATATCTTCTTTAACACAATTTTCTTTGTAGTTTCTGCATATGTACATGTATTTTTATATATATGGAGCATGACGGTGACGCCAACGGGAAAATGCGCTTGAAGGGCTCATATAACTTATCGCAATAAAAAGAAAAGCTGGTGAATGTCTAGCACACAGCTCGCGTCAAAGTGAATTCCACAAACAGTCATCGGCTGTTTGTGTGAAATGCAGAACGCCGTATTTCGGCCAGTCGTGCATTTCGCCGCAAGGCCATCAAGCTTTCTAGTGCGCTTTTGTAAGAGCCTAGTCGACACAGTTTGTCTAGTTTCTCATAAACAAACAAACAAAAAAGAAAAGCTGGCACCCCTCTTCTTCTCTAAGTTTTTTGTCGATCTGTCATGCGGTACGGCTTTCATGTAGCATGAAAACATAGTGCGTACGCGCGTCGCACTACACGAGAACGTCCACAGAACCGTCGCACTTTTCTCTCAGTGACATCCGCGTGCTCGTCTGTGAACCTTATTCTGTGCGGTGCACCGTTCAGCGGTGTTTGGAGAGATTTATTGCCCGCAGGCGGTATATCAGTAATATCAGACGTACAGAGTGTCCAACCACAGTCGCTGTTGTTCTTTACTCACACTGATGGCGGGTATTGTCTAGCTGGAGCCAAATGTGGCGCCGACGTCGCGCATGGTCCACTAACGTTTCCCTTACGCAGTTAAACGAGCGGTAAGCGTTACTGCTGTGAACAATAGAACTGTTTGATGCTAGTTTTGTTTGGGCTGATGTATAATGCGGGGCATTATTCACTCGGGCAATCGTAATACGTCCGACGGTGCGCAGGAACACACAGAAACATATAGAAGGCAAACTGAGGGTAAATTAACTAAGGAAACGTTACTGGTTTGCTACTATGCGCATGATGTAAGGAAATGGGGTCAACAGTTGTAAGAAGAGAGGACGGAAGCGTAGGAGAAAAAGAAAAGGAAAACGAAACCGGAAATGCATTCCATAGTATAGCGCATTAAAAAAGAAAGCCCAGGAATGCTTCGGCTTTCTTACAATGTAATAATGAGTCCTGTCGAGCGTTCTCTATGACACAACTACTGTTTCGAACCTACCACACCATCAGCTCAAAGTGATCGTGGCTTCACGTTTTCATTTGATTCCGTATCTTCGTTATTGCAAGCCTACCATAAGAATCCACAAATTTGTCGTCGTCGTGGTTACCAAAATGATTAATTTAATGGGTTTTACGTGCCAAAGCCAATAATTATTATGAGGCATGCCTCGTAGTTAAGGGCTCCGGAGTAATTTAGACCACCTGAAGATCTTTAACATGCACCTGAATCTAAGTACACGGGCGTTCTTTCTTCTTTTTCCTTTTCTTTCTTTTTTTTTTTCATTTTACCTCCATCGAAATGCGGCCGCCGTGGCCGGGATTCGATCCTGCGACATCGAGTTTAGCAATCCAGCAAGATTAGCCAGTATAGTTAACATTAGCCAATAACAGGTAGCGCAAGTCAAAATTAACCTTAACTCAGCCAAAACAAGCCAGGGATATTCAGCGTTAGCAACAGCGACTCTGTACTAGCCAGTCCATACCAGTACTATGTGCTGGTCCTCCCAATTGGTCGACTCTGCCTTGACAGACAAAACTGAGCCGTCACTGACCAATCCCGTATCCCTGATTGGTCAGTCCTGGGCTACACACGTTACCGAGTGTTCAAGTACATCGAGTGCCCAAGGCAGTGCTCCAAGTGCCAGCGCTTTGGACACGTAGCTGGTGCCTGTCGGCTGCCAGTGCGGTGCCCACGCTGCGGTGGCAATCACGACCGATCCTTCTGTGCAACCGAGCAGCTGCAGTGCCCTAACTGCAAGAAACAGCATGAATCTACATCATCTCGATGTCGTGTACTCCGCAAAGAGAAGGAAATACACAACTACAAGATGAATCATAACGTAGGATACATATCCGCAAAGGCCGCCATATACGAAAAACGAAAAGCTGCCAGCAGGGGTAGCAACGACGGGACGACAGTGTCTTGTAAAGATGCTTGCAAAACAGCTCCCGAAAATCCTCCGCGAATTGAAGACACGGAGGAATTCCCATCTCTGCCTACTCGTAATCTGCCCCTCTCTCCGTGCGTCACTGCAGCTAAGGAGTCAACCCAATGCTCGGGCGTGAGAGTCCAGGAGAGCACGACCGCCGCTGGTTCATCAGAGAGAAGGGGACCGTCAGTTTCATGGCGCGGACAACGAGAGCGTAGCACCCGACAAGACAGCTCAATCACATATTCACTGCTGTCTGCTCTTGTCGACGCTGCTCGCAGCTTTCTTGCCCCAATGTCCTCTCCCATTGCAAAGGTCATCTTGACGCTGCTTGACTTTCTTTCACCTGTGATAGAAAGATGGCGCTGACAGCCCAATCTACGAGCTTAACAAACGTCCGGAACAAGGCCACCATATTTCAATGGAATGTCTGTCTGACTTCAGGCAGTTTGTTAGTAAGCACCGCTTTCCAGTGATTGCCATTTCGGAGTCCCGTGTGCGCACTGGAATTCGCCTCTCCGGATACACCATCACGTATTCGTCAACTGGAGGGGACACCAGCAGGGTTCTCTTGGCCATTCGCAATGATCTGATATTTAACATCCATGCTGTACCACCTGACGCTTCGAATGAATACGCTGCAGCAACAGTGAAGTGGAACAGTCTCACATTCACGGTGATTGCGGCATACATACCACCTGGAGTAAAATTTGATGTGAAAAAATTGCAAGCTATACTTGATACAACGCCTGAACCCCATGTTCTGACGGGGGACTTCAATGCGCATCATCCAGCCTGGGGAGGTACGAGATCGACTCAACGCGGCCGATGTCTACTTGATCTCGCCCATAAAAATGATCTCGTCGTTCTCAACAATGGTCAGCCGACTTTCTTCAAAGGAAATCGATCCAGTGCGCTCGACATCACTCTGGTCTCCTCTAGCTTTGCGTCTATGGCTACGTGGTTTCCAGACGTAGAAAGTCATGGAAGCGATCATATACCAACTTACATCGCTCTGGGCCCCATGCAGTATCCAAAAGCCCGGGCGCTTCGCTGTACTGACTGGGAAATATACAGGGCCACACTGGAACACTCGGATACATCAGATATGACGTATGAGGAATTCATAGGCGCGCTAAGCCAAACAAAACGCAGTAGTACGAAATATCTAAAGCTGCCTGGAAAGCGTACGACGATTGACATAGAGTACGAGAGGCTTCGAGCAATGCGCCGCAGATCTGAGAGGCGCGCCCGTAAGACATTGTCTAGAGAAGACATTCGCGAAGCTAGGCGAATGCAACGCCACATTCAACGTCACCTCGACAAGCTGGACAGGAGACAGTGGCGCGCCTTCTGCTCCAAACTTGATCCCAGAAAACCTCTGTCAAGGATATGGAACATAGCGCGCAGCCTGAGAATCCCGCCAGCTCAAAAACAGCCTTTCAGTTCTGTCGCACTGTTCTGTAAAGTCAGCGAGCTGGACATGGCGGAAGCTTTCTGCGCAAAGGTAACTGCTGTTACGTCTGCAACTATATTACAGTCAGCACAAGCCGTTACCGATGCCACAACAGACTGTACAGCTGTGACAGACGAACCTTTCACTTTCGTGGAATTAATTGGTGTTGTTCGAGGAGTTCCGCAAGGCGGAGTATTGAGCCCGACCTTGTTTAACATCGCTCTCATCGGCCTGGAGAAGTGTATTCCGGCAACGGTCGAGATTTCTTGTACGCAGACGACATCTGCATATGGTGCTGTGGTCGAAATCGACGTGTTCTGCGTGCAAGATTACAGAAGGCAATTATCTCCATTCAGACGTTTTTACGAAACCGCGGACTAATCATGTCACCTGAGAAGTGCGCCGCCATAGCGTTCACTAAACGGGATATGTCGCGCTATAAGTTAAAGGTGGCAGGATCTCACATCCCATACGTACCAAGCCACAAGTTTCTGGGGGTCACATTCGACAGATCCTTGACGTGGTCGCTCATACAAGAACACTGAAGGCTAAACTGGAATCATACGCAAATATTTTTCGTATGATGTCCAGCAATGCTGGTGGCTGCTCTGTGGCTGCTCTGCTGCGAATGTACACTGCTCTCTGCGAAGGTCTCTTGCGGTACAGCTTCCCTGCGGTACAGGGACTTTCCAAGTCTAGTATCCAGGCGCTTACCAGTATGCAAGCTAAAGCGCTGAGGATATGCCTGGGCCTGCCTAAAAAGACTTCGATCGTAGGAACCCTTACAGAAAGCCGGCGACTTTCGGTGCCACTGCTACTGAAGCAAGAGTTTCTTCGAGCCTGTGTGCGTTTTGCTGCTAGGGTTCACAACCATCCGCTTGCATCAGCCACCACATCCGAAGTACAGACCCTTCTTCCGCTGATGTACGAAAAGCCATCAATTCCGACAACGCCGCCATGGAAACTACCCTCTTGGGCCATAGTCACGACTGTACCGGGCATCAAGAGTAAAAGTAACACGCCAGCTCCAGCACTGAAATATTTCGCCCTGGAGCATATTAACGCCAACTACAGATCCTGCCGCCACATTTACACTGATGGCTCTGTTACGGACACATCATCGGCAATAGGTCTGTGGATCCCGTCGGCAAACATGTCAATTTCTGCCACCTTGGGTCACCGCACATCTGCCACAGCTACTGAGCTGGCTGCGCTGCGGAGAGCGCTTACTTACATCGTAGCTCAGACACCTGATTCCTGGGTAATCTTCTCTGATTCGCGAGCGGCGCTGCAGTCCCTGAAGTCACCACGAGCCCAAGAACAACTAGTTTTGGACATCAAGCGGCTAGGCAATAATGCTCATGAACTTAATCACCGCGTTGTATTCCAGTGGTTACCAGCCCACTGTGGAATACAAGGAAACGTTCGGGCCGACAGTGCTGCCAGAACAGCCCATGGAACTAAAACACCACCAACAGCCATACCCCTTTCAAGAAAAGATGCGGCGACTATGGTATCGACATTTGCCTGGAATCAGCAGCGACACTTCTGGTGTGATCCAGGAAATCAGTATGGACCACTACACGCCATTGACCCAGCCTGCAGCTTCCACGTACCTCAAGGTTTAGCCAGGCGAGATGAAGCGTGCCTTCACCGATTAAGACTTAATGTAGCATACACGAGAGATTATAAGCACAAAATACAACAGTCTGATTCTCCATTGTGCTCCACATGCAACACACGAGAGGACATTGAACACGTCCTGTGCAACTGCCAGCGCTACGAGTCGGATAGAAAGACTCTGAAGGCAGCGCTTCACTTGCCACACGGTACGACCTTGGAGCTGCGGCATCTCCTGGGCCCGTGGCAAGACAGCGCCTGCGCACTACGTAGCACCAAGGCGCTGATAGCGTTTCTACGGGCAACATGCCTCAATGAAACGCTGTAAACTGAGTTATAGTGTATATATGTATATATGAGTGTGTGAGTAAGTGTGACCGTATGTACGTGTTATGTTAGATGTGATCACTGTAAATATCATAATCACCGCAAAGTACCTGGAGTAGCAAGCCAGGCGATTAACCAGGCTAACATCTCCGGTTCATCAATAAAGTGTTCTCTCTCTCTCTCTCTCTCCTGCCTTGACAGGCATAAATGACCAATCAGGGAGGAGCAACACGGAACTGTATTCCTTGTCCCGTAGTACGGTATAGGCGCGCGGTACAAAATTGTAAGCCATTAAATGCAAAAGTTAATTTTTTTCATGGATTATGGTCTACATCCCCCTTAAAGAAAGTAATGTGAACAGACCCTGGAAGACGTTATCTTCAAACGAAAAAGAACTTCGCGCCCGTGTACTTGAACTTAAATTCCATTCAGCTTCGCCTCACGTAATCTTTTAGCGATGAAATTTTAGCCTGAAGCGCCCGAACACGTCAACTTTCACAACCAAGGTAATTCCTTCTCGACGATAAAGCCCGATTCATCAATCATTAAATGAGCTGTTACGGTGACACTGATCTGAAGTGACGCAGCCTTTCGGTTAGGCTCAGGGCACGTTTAGTTACGCCACTCTTCAAGGGGAATTTTGATGAGCCACCTGGGGATATTCTCATGAGCCCATCGACGACGTACCCAGTTCTTTAAGCTAATCTCTCGCGTTTTAAACTTGGCTAACGCAGTGCTTAACGCATGCACGCTTAGTTAACCTTACGGCATTCGACAAAATGAGCTTTTGCCGTTCATAGTTCCGGGCGGCCGTCCACCCAGCCTTTTTCTTTAAGCAACATGTCCTTTAAGCGCTCTTAACAGCTTGGCGCCGGTCCCGTTAGATTACAAGAAAAGCAATGACCCTTATGTACCCGTGGTGCTAAATGTAGTGCATTATAATGAACTGCTGTAACGTGCCTATGTCCTCATCTTTTTTTTTTCTTTAATGCAGTGCTGCATGTGACCGTTGTGGCTGCGAGGAAGCCATAGTACACACCCTCTGTCATTGTCCTCACTGCAGCTCCCGGAGAACGCCTTTCAAAGGAGTCTTAGCTCGCCCCGACGACCGAACGCTTTCCGAGCAATCAATTTTGTAATGCCGGTACGTTCCAGTTTCACATATGAAAGCGACAAAGGTGCTGCTGAACAACCAGGCACTTCGACGGTGATGACACTTGCCCGTGGTTGTGTGTGTGTGTGTGTGATCTCTCCATCTCTGCCTCATTTTCTTTGTTGCCGTTCTGTCTTCCCTTACAACTTCTCCAGCGCAGGTTAGCAAACTGAATATTTATCTTCCGGTTGACGCCTCGGCCTTGCATATGTCACCCTTCTCTTTCTCTTTCTGTCTCTCTTATTTGCTTCTGCCTTAACGTGTCCCCGCTACACTAATATATTTACGTAAATGTCGCCTACGAAAGTGCTCTTGTACGGAAAGGTGACCTTCATTTCATAATTCTTGTTTATTCTTTCAGGCGTTATTTTTTTGCGGATTTAGCTTCCAATAGAAGGCAAGCGCGGGAAGGAGCGGGAGAAAATTAGGTGGGCAGATGAGACCAAGACGTTTGCAGTGATAAGCGCAGGAGTGGGTTAAATTCTTACATATGGCAGAAACAAGTTAATGAAACAACAAACATTGAAGCCTAGGAAAGCATAGGGGAAGTTATTCCAATTCGTATTATGATGTTGTAATTTGGGGTAAGTAGAAAGGAATTAAAGTGGACGAAAAGACAAACCTGCCTTCGGTGGGAACCGAACCCACGACCTTCGGATTACGCGTCCGATGCTCTACCGCTGAGCTACGAAGGCGGTCGTCCCTCCGTCCACTTTATCGGGTATTTATGTATATGGAATCCTGGGGAGTGTTACGCAGCGCCACTACATATGGCAGAGGTCTTTGCCCTGCAGTGGGCCTAGACGAGATGATGACAACGACGATTTAGCACCACGGTACGATGATGATCATAATGATGTTGATGACGACGAAAACGAACTTAAGAAGTTCTAAGCAATTTTCTAGCACCCAATTCTTGGCCAATCCCCTACACTGGGTGTGAACCACAGATGTTCGGTTGAACAAGAACAAGCCACGCTACTGTCGCGCCGAACCTTTACCACCTGTGTTCTTCATTAGCGCCGCGCCTGCCGTGCCCTCTGTAGGATGACTCCAGAAGTGGTAGCTGTATAGTTTTCGTCTCTGTTCCAGCCTATTGTGCAACCGCGTATCGACCGCTGTTGTGCGCATGGAGGCGCTGGCAGTAATGATTGCCGCTAAATATTATTCCCCAGTGTTTAAGAGATGAACGGTCGTCGCAGATCATTTGCGAAGTTGTGAACAGAAATATGAAGATGATTTTGCAGCGTAGCTGTTAGAACCTTGCTAGGTTTCTCATGTCGTCGTCCGCAGGTAACCGTGAGGCTGTCCCACAGAAGGGAGAAGCGGCCCCGCTCTTGGCCTTGACTGTCTACCCATATTGCTACATGATAGGCAGCGTTATGCGAAGGACAGTATAGGAAGAAAAAAAAAGAAAGAAGGAAGGAAAGAAAGAAGGAAAGAAAGAAAGAAAGAAGGGAAGAAAGAAGGAAAGAAAGAAAGAAGGAAGGAAGGAAAGAAAGAAGGAAGGAAAGAAGGAAAGAAGGAAGGAAAGAAAGAAAGAATGAAAGAAGGAAAGAAAGGAAGGTCGCGGGTTGCGCAGAAGGGAAAAGCGGACCCGTGCTTTCCCACGTCCTGCTACTACCCACAGCCTTTACATAAGCCCACTGCTACATGGCAGTTATATCGAGAGTGAAAAGAAAAAAAAAATGAAAGTGAGAAGAAAGACGGCAGGTGACCTAGGAGAGGAGGAGGAGATATGGAAGGAGAGAGAGAGAGATGGAAAAGATAGTGGAATAAGTGAAGGTGATTTCACTTTGGTGTAGACGAAATAAATGCTTAATTTGCATGGAAAATGATGCGTTTATGGCTTCTTTGCGTTTGTGTGGATTACATAATGCAGTAAATTCGATGTGTGGCTTTGATGAAAAAATCGCTTCTGCTTCGCTTAACTTCGCAACGCTTCGTTAAGCCCCCACAGCTACGTCAGGCACTGGTGTTTGCGGTAGCAAAGCCACGCCTAATTGTTTTTTTTTTCCCTCAGAAGTCTATGAATTGCGTGGGAATGGTTCGTATTATTCTTCTTGTCGACGACTACGTAGTCGTTTAAAGTTACAGTACGGTAACTTTAAACTAACACACTGCGCACTTAACGTAAGTGTGCGTGCTATTCTTCGAGTTCCCTTTGTGATGATAACTGTCCCATCCGCATAAAAAGTAAGCAAAGCTTCACAGCAGCAGAAAGTGGACACGCACCATCGTCGAGGCACTGTCGCAGGGTTGCTTCGGCTGGCTTGTACCGGCAGCGGTTGTGGAAGGCCTCCCACGAAGTCTCCCACTCGGATCCGTACGCCTGCACAACCATGTGGATATATCGACAGTCAGAGGCAGGCAGCACAAGTGCAGAGCAACCACTGCGCAACTCGTGACAAACGGCGCCGTTACAGCAGCGGCTTGGCCTTCTCACTCTATAACTGCTGCCGTAATTCTAATAAATCTCCACCGTGGGCTACTGCACTTTCGAGGTGCGCTTCCGGGCGAGGCAAACACCATCGGTGTTTGTTCTCCTCACATCTTTCCTTCTTTTAATTTCCTAACCGTCTTTCTCGTGCACAGGAGGGCAAAGCGGACGTGCGTGTTTGGTTGCCCTTCCTACATTTCCACCAGTGTTCTTTCGTTTTCTGTCGCAAACAGGAAGCTATACAACGTTCCCATATGAACATGCGAGGTCCGATTCCCAACGTTGTTTATCATACTATTCACGACATCCATGAGAATTTGCTAACCAATGGATATTAGAGCAGTCAATCAGTCAATGCACGAATCCTGAAGACACTTTTTCTCTGAAGTATATGAATTGCGCAGGCTTATGAGTGCTCTCTTTTTGCCGATGACTCATGCCAGTAGACTTTCAGGTAACAATTTATTTATAAGTGGACAGACAGACAGACATAAGAAATGTCAAATGAAGAGAAAGTGCAGTCGTGGAACACAAAGTTAAACTAGCCAAATAAAATGCTTTATTGCCTATACAGGAAATATGCTTAGTAAAAGAAGAACTTACAGTCAAATTTTTTTAACGTTGATCTAATTATTTTCCAGGCCAATTTGACGTATTCTTCAAGAATGACTGTTCTGAAGGGCACCAGAGACCAACGTTACTAGACTCCAGGGATAGTGGTCCTGAAACAATCGTGTGTTGTCCTAACCTGAGGGTCGTATGCTAACCGTTAGAGTTAAAAGAAATCTTTTTACTACATCTCCTTTTACGCTGCCAGGAGAGACTGCTGTCGGTCGAAGATGTTCATCTTTAAATGTACGCTTCATATTCCCAGAAATGATGCTCCTGAAGAATGCTGATATGCTTACAGTAAATATAAAGACGGTGTCCATCATGCGAACACTCAAGTCCTAGAACAAGAAAGGACAACCGTTTACCGGTGCTACTGAGTGTCCAGTCTGAGAAAGACGTTGCTTCCGCACTGGGGAATCATTTTGTTCGAAAGACTTCAAAGAAACGATCATGGTGCCTGAGAACAAATCACAGTGCTCACCCGTAGGCACATTCTCTGGCACTCGATGGTGGCGGCCCTGGGGCAGCACTGCAGCTTGGCTCCGTCAGCCGGCAGAAGCTGCGAGGATGGCCCGCTGCGCCAGCCCAGCAGGCACTGCCACAGACGCTCCTGCACCCAGACCGGAAATACGTCGCGCAACTTGTATATACGTCTGAGTAACGTGTTCTTTCTCAGAGTTCTTCTGCAGGGCCTAAGCCCATACACGACGGATACGAGACACGTAGTGTGCTGTTTTCGAGCAAAAGGGCGCCTCAATGAGCGAGAAAGGGACAAAAGTAACAAAGGCCTACACCTCGTAATCGCAAAACTTAACCGGAAGAAGACAGACAAATAAACAGGAACAAATAATACACGAAATGTCGGACGAGCGCTCGTCCTGCGTTCCGCGCATTCAACTTTTCCGTTTGACTTTTCTTTCCACCAGTTAACCGTGAAGCAACTTGCCCGAATCAAAGTACACCAAAAACCTAACCACATCGTCACATTTGTCTTACTAGAATCTGATGAGCCGATTGTTGTAATGCTAGTACGTAGTGATATTGCAGTAGTAATGCTTGCAGCATCGCCTATACAGGTGATGCTATAAGTGGTACGCAACGCAAACAACAAATGCACGTTCATCTCAAGTGATGCTGGAATTTCCGCCACGCCATGCACCTCAGAGCCCAAAGCTGGACACTTCCTCGAGCAGTGGAAGCATCATCTTACAGAGCGTATGATCACCGATGACCAGCGCGAGCTTGTGGACCGGGTTAAGAGCACGGCTTACTGCGAAGGGTTTCTGGATAAAGGAGAGCTCGTCACACAGGACTAAAGCGGCCGCACATTAAACGTTTACATGTCATCACCACATACCAAATAATCTCAACGCAAAGCGCATTGATGCTGAGGGGAAGTTGACCAAAACACATGCTTCACTGAGGACAGCGTACACCAACCACCGTAGAGAAAGAAGTCTCGTTTTTCATCGCCTTTGGCGCATGACACAAGAGGTCGTAGCACCCTTGGGGCGCCGCCGCACTCACGTGCAAACCTGGTGCTTCACACCCTCCGGCCAGCAGGGCATCTACCGCATCTTCCTCACCAGTCACGTCATCACCGGCCGCCTCCTTCGGTCGCAGCACTCGCAGGCAAGCGTCGCGGCACTGTCCGCTTGGAGCTTGCGCGCAGCAGTGAAGCTCTGGAAAAAAAAAATCAACGGCGACGTCCGCGTTTAATGCATTTGGCAAATACTTTAAGACTCACATTGTTCATCGGTTCACGTTCTTCGATGAACTGAGTGCCCTGAACTGAGTGCCCCGAAATAAAATTGTTCTGGCAGAGTTCAGTGAGAAAGGTTATTAAAGCATGCATACATTGCTATTTTACGTCCGGCCGAATGATAGACTCGAAGCCAGTATATGGGGAGCCCCGCCTCCTTAGTTTTAAACAACTGTGAGTGAGATTTTTGTAACAGCATCTTTACACAAGAAATAAAACAAGATACTTATCGTAGTACTGACCCGCCGCGGTGGTCCAGTTATTAGTTGGGCTGATGACTAGACCACCAGACGCCGTCATTAGCCGGGCGAACTGTGTCGCAAGAAATCTAGCTCTACAATTTTGAGAAAGGTCCTGGGCATGTTCTAACAAAAGTACCATAGAGTGCCAAATCAAGCATTTTATATCGGAGCGTATATGGCACGTGTTCGATAACGACTACATTTGCCCAATTTGTAATAGAACAACAATACAAGAATGACCACATATGATGCATCCCTAATTGGGCGAATATGGCCATTTACGGCGGGCACAAGCCATGTACAGTCCGGATGCACATATGTCATATTAGCCATTGGGCATACCGGGCTGTATATGGCACATGTCCGTAAATGGCCACATACACCTAATTAGTCATAAAGTGATACATGGAAATTTTTGTGTATGATAAAGCTCGCATTTTCATATCACCAACTGGGCAAATATGGCCATTTGCGAACACGTGCCACATACAGCTCGATATTCCCAATGTCTGATATGATCATAAGTCCACATCGGGCAGTATTTGCCACACGTCCGTAAATGGCCACATTTGCCCAATTTAGTGATAGAGTCATGTGTAGTAATTCTTGCCGCATCACTGATTGGTCAAATATGGCCATACAGCTCGATATTGCCAATTTCTGATATGATCATAAGTTCATATCGGGCAGTATTTGCCACGTGTCCGCAAATGGCCACATTTGCACAATTAGCGATAGAGTCATATATGGTAATTATTCTTGCTATACCACTAATTGGTCAAATATGGCCATATACGGACACCGCCATATGTAGTCTGACATGCCCGAATACCCGTTACGGTCGTATATGGCATTTTTGTAAGGGTGGTTTGGATACAACGTTCTCAACAGGGAGCTGACCCCGGACAGCATAAACAACGAAGGCTCTTCTTACTGTGCGGCTGCTTAGTCGACGTAACGTTTCGCAGGCACCGGACCACCTGAGGCTCGGAGCACGGCTGTCCCTCTTCTTGCCGGTGCTGCTGCTGCTGCTGCAGTCGTCTCAGTTCCCTGTGTCCTTGTCGTTCTGCTCCTGTTCGCTCTGCGCTCTGTTGCACGCTCGACGTCGGCAGGCAGCCGTAGTGGCCAGGTCGCAGCAGCTCTCGAGACCGCGCCCGCCTGGCCGCTGCAAAGCACCCAACCCTGCGCCGTGCGCCACGCAGCTATTCACACGCGCCTACAGGAGTATCGACGTGTTTAAGATGCGAGTCAAGGTGTCGAAAGCCAAAAGAATGTCAATGCCCAAACATATGATCGCAGAGCAGTTCCTCTCCCAATGGCTGCTGGTTCCGACAGTTCAATCTGACTGCAGAGCCTACATATATACGATATAGGACCTAGTCTTTAAAAGCTTTCAGGCTACGTTCTCCACAGCAATAAGCAAGCTAGTTTGCCTCAATGTCTTTTTTTTTCCTCTATCTCACACATTTCCTTTCAGCTCTTGAATCTCCCTGCTAGGCGTTCACCTAGACAGCTCAGGATTTAAGTTAATATGACTCACTCACTCACTCACTCACTCACTCACTCACTCACTCACTCACTCACTCACTCACTCACTCACTCCACAAACCACGAGTGTCTCACGTTCAGAGTTCATTCATCATACCGCCATTGTGCAAAGAGTCATCCATTATAAGATACTCACCGTTGCGGCCCTCAAGACACACTTGCAGGTCAAACTCGTCACTTCGTCGACACCACGGTTCCAGGTCGTCGGCAGAGCGCGCCTGCGCGCAATCAACGCGCAGTTGGTGACAGTGCTACAAAGTCATAATTTAAAAAAAAAAAAGGAAAGAAAAGGAAGGTACATATCGGAGCCGGCGCCGCACAGACGTTTTTAGAATGAAAAGGCAGACGAACAAGGTGAGCTTAGTAAATCGGGGTCAAAATAGCTATATAAATAAAAGAACCTTTTGTCGCGATCACGTCTGACCTCTCGCTAACTGCGTTCAAAATTAGACGAGCGCTAGGGTAATTACTTGGTTGGGGAGAAAATGACCTGCGCGAAAAAGAAAGAAAAAAAAAACGAGGAGTTCACGTTTCCTGTCACGTGACTATTCGTTTCAATCCGAGGGTCTCGCCCATCAAGCTTCCAGGTCGATGAAATGTCAAAAGCGTTTGCGCTCGAGAATCCGCTTACGCACATAACGTTTATATGGAAGACGTGGCTACACGGTTCGTACCGTAGAGCTGGCGACAGAGATCTTGTAATATCCATGTTCGTCTTCGACAGCACCACGTACAACGAGAACGAGAATAAAGAACACTGTGCACAGCACGTGCTCTATCTTGTTATCCTTGCTTGTCCCTGTTATGAGATACGCAGTTCAAGAGAGGTCGTCCGTCCTATCTTGTACAATTTGAAATCAAGCTACGTTGTAATGTTGCTTCCAGTTTCGCTGATGCGCTTTTACGTCGCGAGGCCGAACACAGCCAACCATGGCGGTTGCAGGAGTGAACATGAGCTACGCAAACAAAAACAAAAAAAAAGGAAGAAGAACGCATATGCAACTAGACTGTTGCCTCATCCACAGATTTGACATGGAAGTTGAGGCAGGAGTTATAGGCTTTTCCGGCCGCTTCGTTTGAATTTATGTTCCACTTGTTTCATTTTTAACGCGTAAGATTGATTGATTGATTGATTGATTGATTGATTGATTGATTGATTGATTGATTGATTGATTGATTGATTGATTGATTGATTGAAAGCGTGAGCGAATCGCACCTGCAGGCACGCCCGGCGGCATCCTTCCAGCCGTGCTCGCTGGCAACAGGGCCGTCCGTACCAGCGCTCGGCAAGCTCCAACTCTGCGAGAGACGGAGAAATAAAGCGAAGAACATTAAAATCACAACTGACAAGCCTCGGCCGGCAGTTCATGACAAAGACGACGAACTAAAGCACACTCTATATGGTGCGCACATGCGCCATGTTTGTCAACCTCAATTCACAATGTTGTTTCAATGGGTTTAAAGGACAGGAACCGCGAAAAACTGCCGCGAAAAGCTGAACCCACTCGTTATTTTAGAAGGACGCAATAAGAGCGGCAGTAAACACACCGTATTTGCGAAGACGTGACTGTGTACTTGTATCTCATAGCACAAAGTAGAGTGCAACAGGTGCTCTACGGGGCGTAGTACGTAGAAATGCGCGAGTACACAAAGCGTAAACCGATAAAGGCGCTCCGCCGGCACGCAGTACATTGTTATCAAGAGGCGGTCGATACGTTTATTTGCTTGATAGTAAAAATGTCGCGTCTCAGTCGCCGTTTTTTCCATGACATTTGGTCGCAATGTCAAGACGCGGAAATCGACGCGAGGGACTTGGCAAACAGAAGGCCCACGCGGCACACACAGAAAACGACCGAAGAGCACTTAGCGTCGACGCCCTCGGATCGATAAGCAACGCAATGGGCAGTACAATATAATTGGCTCAGTGTGCGTACAGCTGGTGGCACCGATCCGCGCCCACACTTCCTTTCGTCAATTCCTCACAGAAGTTAATGCATCTCTAAGGACACTGAAACCATATGAGTAATGGAGTCCTAATGACGACTGGAAGCAAGAACGTGACTATAGTGACAAATTCATGTTGAAGTCTGAAGGAGCGCACAAGAAAAAACGTGGGACACACGGAAGGTAACAAGTAGACAGGACTGTCAGCTCGGTTTTTTTCCTGTGCGCTGCTTCAGACTTCAACATGAACGGTTACCAACTCGCCCAACTTTCAACCTTGATAGTGACAAAGGTTGCTGGAAAGTGCATTTTAAGTTTGGTGCAGGGTTTCGATGTATACTGCGACTAGGAGCTGTTTGTGAACTGGTGAACTACAAGTAGTATCACCCCCCAGCCCGCCTTATTTTTTTATTTTTCTTACGGCGTATATTCTTTCAAGTTCAGTCTGACTAAACTGTCCTTTCGTGACGAATGCAAGAACCCGTCGAAAGACGAAGGAAATGCGGACAATATCTCGTTCCCGAATTGGGTATTGTCGCCAAGTGCGACATTCACGGTTGCTCGAGCGATTTCAACATGCTTCGAGCCCCACTCAATGCCTCTGTCTCATTTGCGAGCACGTCGTGGCGGCGCATTTTTCGCGTCAACGCCGACACACTCCGCGAGAGCACTCTCGCTCTCTCTCCCTATAGTGTCGAAACGGACCGTGCAACGATTGCTCCTCGAGTATGATAGAGACGAATACGGGAACAGGAGAGTAGGGGAGCAAAGCTGGGTCGTTAGCGCCTTAGGGCTGGCTTATACAATGTGTGCGCGAGAAACTGCAGTCGTGTGTGATCCACTTGCACTCAGTCGCACTCGCGCACGTTCACAATAGCGCACGCAAGTGCAACTACACTGAACGGACGATCGGACGATTTGAAAATCGTTATAGCGATACTTCAGCTTCGTCCTGCGCACGCTTCTGTCGCACTTTGAGAAGTGTAAAGCCCCCTGGACTGACGCGGTTCAAGCAGTTCGGGCACTCCAAGAGCGCTGCACCAACTAATTTTCTTGAAGGCTCGAGATACCCACTCGTTCTCCTTTTTTAATGGCGACAAAAAAAAATGCATTCGCTTGAAACTGTACAGCGATAAAAAGATGAGGCTTGTCAGAAGTAACTGCGGGCGCAACTTCGAGCCGACAGGAAGATTACAAGAAAAGAAGACGTCTTTCATTGTGCCGTAGTACCGTAATTATGAATTGGATACCAAGGTTAACCTCCCTGCCTTTCTTTCTTATTTCTCTCTCTCTCTGGATACCAAGGATGAAAACAGACAACAGTTACGGTTGATCTACGAAGGCAGAAGAAAAGAAGCAAGAGAAATGTGTATGATAACACGAGAGGCAGCGCTTTGCCGTTTGAAGTCCGACCTTGCTGCCTGAGGATAGAAGCATAACGGAGTAAATATTTATGAGTGGATGAAGTATGAGTCTGTTGCAAGGAAAATCCGTAAACTAATGAACAATTTTTAATTGACTGCAAAGGATATTCGCCGAACAAGACCTGTGAAAGATGCGTGTATTTTAGGGGCTCTGGAATTCGGTGTATATGTCAATACTAACTAGTCATCTGCTTACTTAAGCAAGGTATACGTGTACAATGTAGATGAAAAGAAAAAGCATAGATGAAACGGATAGAGCAGGAGTCGTCACACGCGTGGGAAGCGGCACAACTGAGAAACAGAGGCTTGTATCAAAAAGAAAAAGAAAGAATAATAAAACAGAAAGGGTGCTGGAGCGCAATCGATGAAACAACACTATAAGGAGTACTGACACCAATTTTCGAAGCTGAGTTTATTTCGCCATACAACTCTCCTATATGCGTAGACAGCTCTGAGCAAGTGTTAAGCTCAGGAAATGCTGATAAGATATTTTAATTTGACGTCAAAGTCAATTTTCACATGGCGTGCTTACTGACATCGACACTAGTGTGACGTCAGGCGACAGTACAAATTTTGGTGACTTCACGCAGCAGTATCGCAAGTTGTGATGACGTCAGGTACAAAAACATGCAAAATGGCCGCTCGTGCGTCACTCTAGGTCGTATGCTCTCTCCGTTCAGTCGCCGTAGTTGACAGTGCCCGTGAAGCGAGCGAGCGAAGTCGAATTACCCTCTATCGTCGTGTGTGCCCGCGTATAATCGGAAGGCAAGCTCTCTCTGGCGCCGGCATTTTGCCCCTGAAATGCCGCGGAGGTCTCGGAGGCCACCTTAGCTTATCGCAGGTTCCGGAGCCACGCCTACACCCACCGCGCGTGCCGTACGTTGCATCTTGCGCTGTGCCGAAGTATATGCTGTCGTCGCAGAGTCGCTATACAAAATTTTGGGCATCGTTGACCGTTGACCCGTGCTTGTTACAGGCGCTGTGCGCGAGAGACCACTGGGCGAAAACGTCACGATTTTTTGCGGGAACACGTCACTAGGGGCTCATCACTGTGCACATACTGTGTCGTGACGTCAGACTGCAGTAGGAACCGAAACCAGCTCTTAAAGGCATGCTGTAAATATGTTTTCACGGCGCGCTCACGCTTACCAGTGCGTTTTCTGGGCTCTGGAGGACTTGGCCTTTCATTTCATGCAAAAAAGCGCCAACTGAAAATTTTGGTGGCAGTACTCCTTTAAAGTATAACAAAAATAAAAAAAAGAAGAATAGACAGAGAGAGAGGGACTAGATGGCAACTCGTCTCCACCCTACTTGGAAGGGAACGTCAATAATATAATGATCACCGAGTACTGCGCTTCTTGTCCCATTTTTCATTTGCGGAATTGACTTGGGAGAAAAAAAAAAAAAGATGGAATGCGGCAGCGTGGCCCCGCGTAAGTGGTTGATGGAATATGTTCTCGAAATCGATCGCTTCCCAGCACTGATGGGAGCAAGTTTAAATGCCGCTTGTTATTTACTTGATTCCCTTAAAGCTGTAGACACATGAGACACTGCATCATGATTTCGAAGGCCGTCTAGGGCGATGGTTACTTCTTCCATTTAATGCGCAAGATCTTTTAACAGCGGAGCTCCTTAAGCTTAAGTTCCATCCGTGGTGGGGGCGCCCCGCCACGGTTGTCTAGTGGCTATGGCACTCGGCTGCAGATCCGAGGGTCGCGGGATCGAATTCCGGCCGCGGCGGCTGCATTTCGATGGAGGCGAAATGTTGAGGCCCGTGTGCTGTGCGATGTCAGTGCACGTTAAAGAACCCCAGGTGGTCGAAATTTCCGGAGACCTCCACTACGGCGTCTCTCATAATCAGATCATGGTTTTGGGACGTTAAAACCCAGAAATCAATCAGCCGTGGCGGGCCACCGCTCAAAACTGCGCTCTAGGACAGGGGACGCAGAGAGAGAAAGAAAGAGGCAGTGCAAGGGTAATAAAGAAATAAATAAAAAAGAAACAAACTTTCTTGGCGAGGCAGGATTTGTACCCGTGCAGACACACAGCCCGATGGCGAGCGTCACGACCACTATGCACACCGGCGCTTGAAGAACATGCATTTATGAGAACCGTATGATTTCTTTGTACCGACGATAGTAACACAACTGCGCTATTGGCGCTATAAAGAGAAACTGAGAAATACAAAGAAAGAAAGAAAGAAAGAAAGAAAGAAGATACACAGCGAGAGAGAGATACAGGGTGGAGCTAGGACTAATGCAACACAACTTGCTATAAGTGCAGTTAATTACTAGTTATCTAGTAAGTCATTATTAGTCGATTTGATTTGTGGGGTTTAACGTCCCAAAGCAAGCTCTGATTATGAGAGACGGCGTAGTGGAGGTCTTCGCAAATTTCGACCACCTGGGGTTCTTTAACGTGCACTGACATCGCGCAGCACACGGGCCCCAACATTTCGCCTTCGTCAAAATGCAGCCGCCGCGGCCGGGATTCGATCCCGCGACCTTCGGGTCAGCAGCCGAGTACCATAGCCACTAGACCACCGTGGCGGGGCAAATAATTATTAGTAGAACGATCGGTCGATCAGGGCCTTCAGAAGGACTACCAGAGTAAAATAACTGAATGAAGTTAGCCGCTCGTTCGGAAAGTAGGAAAAATAGAAGTAAAGACAGAGAAGTTAGGCAGCTAAACCAGCCGGCTAACCTGAAGTGCTGAAGGAACGGGTGTAAAAGAAAAGATGGCAAAAAATACACCGCTAGAAAAAAAAAACGGGAAGAACAAGGAAAGAAATTGCAGAAGAATATATAACATCCCAGGGAAAACGGTAATTATTCAGTGCTAGTGCTTAGTGTGAGGTGAAAAGTAGAAATATGAATTCGGGAGCCGGATGGCAGGCACCCTTTCGAAGTTCGCGCGTACAAGACCTTACGTGACAACGCCTTACCTAAGCAAGGCAGCAAGATTTCTCGTTGATGCAAATGAAATGTGCCGCTTGCAAAAGTGAACGAAAACTTGACTGCTGCATTCAATGGTGTTTACCAAAACAGACAAGAAGGAGTAAAAGAAAAAAAGATGCGTGCAAATTACGTGACAAAATAACGAGACCATCGACACCGCACGCTTCGTCACGTTTTTCTGGAATGAGAGACAGCGACGTCGTTGGTTGCTCTTTACGAATGCTTTTTTTCTTTTATTCCGAACAGGCGCAGAAGCGCTGCAGCAGATTAATTCACCAATCAGGCTTAATATTTGCAGGCAGGAAGACTGAAAAGATAAAAGAAAAGCAGGAAGGTTTACAAGGGATGAGCGTGCACATTCATTACACGTTAATCAAGTATAGGATATGAAGCGCAGAGCATAACAAGTTTATCAACACAAGAACATGATCAATTAGATTCTCGCGCAAGGTAAACAGCTTACACGAAGTTAACTGCGAGTAATACGCTCAGCTTACAAGTAGGAAGCCTTACAGGAATAACAGCTTGCAAGCATGTTTCAGCCCGAGAGACTCCAGCTAAAGCAACACGCCACATTGGCTAGCAGAGCGCGCAGGCAATGGCCCGACCGCGTCGTCGACCGGCTGTCGGTGCGGGTCCCCTTTTAAATTGTTTCGGCTGGCCCGTTTACCGGAGTACAAGAAAGGGGGGAGGGGGGGAGCGGGTCTTCTTCGTTTGCGTGCGTGCGAGTGCACGTGAAGCGTTCGGCGTAAAAGGCGGACGGAGACGGCGGCCACGCTGACTCCGCAACCGGGCGCAGGGCTATTCTCGGCGTTACACCGCGCGGCGGAGGAGCCCTCATCGCGACTGGCGGAGCGGAAACGAAGCAGCCGAGCATGAGGAGGCGCAGGAGCGGGCGATTAAAGCGGACGAGGAAGAGGAGGAGGAGGTATAGGAGGATGCTTACGCGTACCGAAAACGGGGGAACCCGGCTTCTGGGCTGTGCGGAGACGCGCGCAGCTTAACATAGAACGCGGTCTGCAGTTCCTCTCAGATGCGTCAATATGCGAATTGAATAGCTCGCGAACGCCTCGGCAGTGGAGAGAGAGAGAGAGAAGGACTCCGTGTGTTGTTGTAACGGACTGAGCACGGCGGACAAGAAGAAGCATCCGGTGTGGTACTCTTGTGCTTCTCCGGCACAGTCAACATTCACCAGCAGACAGAGTTAAACGTATTTATTAAAAACGGAATGAAGGATCGTCCTCGTAGGGTTCGCGAGCCCGTTCCGAACCACCGCTATTGGAGAAACCCACTGAAAGGCGTCAACACGCTCAATTATGTCTTGTGCTTCGAGTTTCTGCAGTTCAGCTGATACTTGCTCGCGTATGGTAAAAGGCAACCTGCGGAGCTTGCTTGCAACAGGTGAAACGGACGCGAACCATCAGAGAATGCGAAAACTGATAAAAGTGTCAAATGGGAGAAAAATCAACTACTCTTGCAAAAGGAATCGCCCACAGACCCCCATTTTTACAATCAAACAGGTGTTTGTAATATTGAGAAGTCTTGCACACGCCGATGGAACACAATGGCTATTGCACGCTCAGATCGAGTGAGTAGGCGTTGTTTGTGACAGAGTTGAAGACAAGAGGGCATTGTCCATCGCTAAGTAAATAACTTTGAGCGGAGCAAGCAAATACAGCTTCGCTTTTTTTAATGTACAAGACTGCATTAATTTTCTTACTTCGGGAACTTTTTTTCATACACGGAGTGCTGCTTCGCGTGAATCTCGACTTTTCTGTCACGTTTCCCATCAAATTCGGTCCGGGAAGCCATCCAGGCAACAGCCACCACCAGCATTTCATTAAGTCCCATTTACCAGTGTTCATAAAACACACAAAGGACAAAGACGGCAGCAACCAATGCGACAAGAATCGAACTTATCACAGCCTGTCCTGTCGTATGAATCCCTCTCGTCCTCGTCTTTTTACGCGTTGCATAAAACACAGTCAAGTAGAACAAAGTCCCTCAAATCATGGTATTCAGCAATGCAATGCCTCCGGAAACGTCCTCAAGAAAGCGGACCAGGGCGAAAGGCTCTGATGTTCGTTTGCGCCGTCTTCTGTACGCCGCTAAGTTAGAAACAACTTGCCTTGGGCATGTTCTGCCGGATGCGTGCAATGTCGCTGTTCGTGTTACATCTCGTGGAATTGTCTCTCACTGCAATTTGTTTCATCAGGGATAGCTTCCTATGCCAGGCAAGCCCTTATACGAGTCGCCGAAATTCAATGCGATGACGTGCCTTATCGCTTCGCGTGACTTATATATTCTCTACAACGGATGTCTTCGCTGACGGAGAGCAGAGCCGCTCGTGATGGCTGTTATAAGGCCACACGGGCTGAAAAAGCAAAAATAACATCTTATCCCGGCTGAGTTGCACAACGTGGTGCGAAGGCACACCACAGCCTGACAAATAAGTGTAAGGGGCGGCCAGTGCCGTACAGTTGAGAGATAAAGGTCCACCCACCCAACAAGGTCGGCAGATAGACATAAACCCTTGTTGGACGCAAACGTGACGTCATATTGTCTCATCGGCATTTACACGAGTAGGCAGTGTCGCTTAACGAGATGCTAAAGTGACAAAACAACATTTCTCCCATTAGTAGATCAGTTTTTCATAATACCAAAGAACACCAACCTTGCGAGGAGAAGACCCTCGGTAAGCAGGAAAACGCACAAAAAGAAAATAAGGGTGGAGACACCGCTCTGAAGTTCCGGCACTAACACGCGCGACGTCACAGATCTTTGACGGCGTCGTGCCAAGGCCTACATAACTACTTATCGGTAAGAAAGGCATACACTGTGTTCTACGAAAGCCAAAGACTTAACATCAAAACATTTGATGGAGAGACATTGGCGAGAATGCAATATATATATATATATATATATATATATATATATATATATATATATATATATATATATAGAAATTGGTCTTCTGACCTCACGAGGCCGAAGTTCCTGCGCGAATTTCAGAACTTAAACTTTGATGTTCATTTTCTCGTTTGATATTGAACATAAAATAGCGAAATAAACAACAACTGAGTTCTAGAAATACAAGTTATCATTATAACGAAAGGGAAGGGGTCAACGGCTCGTTCTTTATTTGTTAGAAACAACTTAATGAGCAAACAGACAATGAAGCCAAGGAAAGCATAGGGGAAGTTACTTGTGGTATTGTAATTGTGGAGAAAGTAGAAAGGAATTAAAGTGGACGAAAAGACAAGCCTGCCTTCGGTGGGACCCGAACCCACGACCTTCGGATGTCGCGTCCGATGCTCTACCAACTGAGCTACGAAGGCGCTCGTCCCCCCATCCACTTTATTGTGTATTTATATACGTATTATCCTGGGAGTGTTAGGCAGCGCCACTCATGGCCAAGGCGGCGTGTGTGAAACACTTCACATTTTCACCTTAGTGTCTAAGTGCAGCCCTGAAAGGTTGTGCGTCTACGTATCGTCCCTCCATCTGGCCGTCATCATTTCTCATCCTCTTTTCTTCCACTTCTCTTTACCCTGCCTGGAGGAGCTGGTACACTGGCTAAGGCGAGTCTCCCTGACTCTGCTATCTATCTATCTATCTATCTATCTATCTATCTATCTATCTATCTATCTATCTATCTATCTATCTATCTATCTATCTATCTATCTATCTATCTATCTATCTATCTCAATAGCTTGTATGCTAGGCTGCGAATGAAAAAGAAAATCTGCGGCATATTTGTTTTCTAGAGCTTTGTTATCAACCACATGTTCCTCTCTTAAGAAAGGCACTGTTCGACCCACAGTCACGCTTGTCGGCCGTTACCGAAACAAGTGGTCGATATGGAGCGTTAAGCCCCATGCACCTATCGATCAGAATACACAAGCTTTCGCGTCATGGAGCTGAGTGGAAGTCAATGCTTTCAGCGCTAAATACGTGTGCCTTTTAAGAGTGGACCTCGATGCACCTGCCCGGTGCCACAACCACATTCTGGGACGTCGCTTTTGGCCTGCACTATCGATTAAGTGTACGTGACGGTGACGATCGGAAATCGAATCCTCTGCGCGCAGACCGCAATATTTTGCATCGACCGTTGCCCACAACGGTTCGTCAAACTAGGCGCGAGCCAAGAACAAGGACTCTTTTTCGTTGTCTGGAAGTATTACTCGGGTTGTTTATAGGTTACACTGAGCTTAGCGAGAACATATGGCAAAGTGCGTGCTTCAGTTTGAGAATGAATGACCGGCTACAGACTAAATTCTGTAGCCAGTCATCAGGACCGTTTAATGATTACCAAGAGCGAGATGCGGTTAATTCACCGTACTAGTGGGTATATCGCAGTTTGGTACTACTGGCAACAAAAGTGCAGAAGCCTTAGCCTTAAACGACAGTGAGGGTACCGGTAAGTCGAAATCTCTCTGTAAAGAGGCAATTATTTGGCTCTTTTTTTTTTCGTAATGAAAACAATTAACCACGTATTGTGAACAAAATGCAATCCTAATGAACATTCAAATTCACGCGCGCGGCTTGCCCATCGTGCACGTGAATGCGATGAAGTGGACGACAAAGGTTGAGTGATTGATTTGTTGTTGTTGTTGTCCTCAGTTCTGGCATAACTAGTGTGAAATCCAATCAGAATCTAATAATCAGGATAGAATTAACGATGAAGAGTAGGAATTTATGAACAGAACCGGTATGAATCAATTGTGAATTTTTCAACAGTAGAGCATACATCCCTGTGGCAATTTCCTAATGAAGAGGCTCCCAAAGACAAAATATTGGTGACGGAGAATTCCAACCCAATCCTATGAAGAGAATATTTCAATGTGTGTTTTCTTAATGAGGATAACCGAGTACATTTTAAGAAATAATGGTCCATAGATTCGTCTTCGCCGCAATATGAACACAAAGGCGATGGGGCCAGACCAGTTCTGTGCATATAAAAGTTTAATTTAGGAATGCGGCAACGTAACTGCGTAAAGATAACTTCCAGTTTTCTGGATTTGTGTGGTTTAACGCCTCAAAACCAGCTCTGATTATGAGAGACGCCGTAGTGGAGAGCTCCGGAAATTTCGACCACCTGGGGTTCTTTAACGTGCACTGACATCGCGGGCCTCAACATTTCGCCTCCATCGAAATGCAGCCGCCGCGGCCTGTATTCGATCCCGCGACCTTCGGATCAGCAGTTGAGTGCGATAACCACTAGACCACCATGGCGGGGCGACAGAGGGTACGTCATCTGTCCCTGCAGGCAATTTTCTCCAGAAAGGAAGAGTCTCGTGGACAGCGCGAGGAAAACAAGGCTTACCAGCGAGATCGTCGTTGAGGTAGTATTTCTAGATGGACCGCGAATAGAGCGGAAAAAAAAAGCAAGTGTCTCGCATTCTCCTAGCATTTTCTAGGGGAGAGAAAGAAAGAGAGAGAAGTTGTGCGGAAGGCAGGGAGGTTGGCTGGTTGGGAACATCCAGTTTGCTACCCTGCACTGGGGAAGGGGTGAGCGGAGATAGAAAAGAAAGATGAAACAGGAACGTGAGTGATGGGGTTCGGTAAAAACACATGGACGCGCAAAAGCAACTTCAGCTTCCCCTTCGTGGCACATATACGAGTGCATTGCTTTAAATTTTGTTTCTTTCAATGCTTGCAACTGCGTACGTATTCAAGTTTTCTGCCCCTCCTGCTAGGACCCACATTAGGGTCTGCAGTATTAAATAAATAAATAAATAAATAAATAAATAAATAAATAAATAAATAAATAAATAAAGCTCGATCCTTGGGTGATCGTCGAGTCGCGCATATTTCGCTCATATAGGGACTTCCTCTTGGATATTCTGGAGTAAGTGATACGACGCTTAGCACGTTACGAGGGAAAAGACGCTAAGTGGAACAACTGACAGCAAGGTCGGACAGCCAGTCCAACGTCATCACCGCAACGACAACCACGACCACTTTAAATTCAAACACGCGTCTTCCGCTGTTGTGCTCGTGTCCCGGTATGTGCCCTAGATGTTAGAGTACATCTGTTTATGCACGTTAAAATGCACGGCCAAAGAGACACTGATTACAACGCGGTAGCGAGCATCTTGCGTACATTCTATAAACTCAGTGACAACCACAGTTCTTTCTTCCCTTTGAGCGACTGTTAACGTAGCTGTACGCCACGATTCAGATGGCGTGTCTTCTACCTCTAACCTCAGTAGAATCCGTCCTTCCCGCAAAGAGTTCCAATATTACCTGAAGCCTAGAGGGCAGATCAATGATTGGGGAGAGAGATAATAATAATGTTGACTCTCTATAGCTCTTATAATACTGAACAAAGCAATGCGTACAGTCCAGAGCTTTAAAATTGCAAGAGAGAGAGAGAGAGAGAGAGAGATTCTTCATTTGAAAAGAAGAGAAAAGCACAGGATAGTAAGTGTCTCTCGTCGAGAAGGACACCTCAACCGTCCTGTGCGGGGGATGGGGGAGGGGGACTGGGTAA
This sequence comes from Hyalomma asiaticum, assembly GCA_013339685.2. Taxonomy (NCBI): domain Eukaryota; kingdom Metazoa; phylum Arthropoda; class Arachnida; order Ixodida; family Ixodidae; genus Hyalomma; species Hyalomma asiaticum. The sequence goes on along the minus strand of CM023482.1, from coordinate 123,071,520 downwards.
GCTTTACATCTCCTCTAAGCAGAGAGAGAGAGAGAGAGCAAATCAAATAAAATGAAGACGTGTCATAGAAAACCATCCGTTGAATCTCGAACATGCCCCGAAGTGCACAAGCATCATTTCCTTTCTTATTTATCCTTTCTTATTTATCCTTATTTTTTTACACTATAAAGGTCGCATTCTAATTCGAGTTCGGGAATACCATAGGTTATATCCCGAGACCTTCGTATACCGCAGCTACGACACCGCAGCTCTGCCGATATAAAGCAGAGACGATCGCGCTAAGGTCCCCGTATCACGAGGGGTCTGGCTGTGTGCATTGGCCGGCCGGCCGGCGTATGTCGAATATACGGGACGCCGAGTTGGCGAATAAGTCGGGTCAAGTGCTGCCCGGAATAGTCGGCGCACAATGCCTGCCTCAAAGCGTTCCCCGCCGTCGCTTCCATCGCCGTAACCGCAAATACCCCTCGCGCGCATAGACGACCGGCGTCAGCGAGCACTTCCACCGCGAACCGGAAGCGGTTCGATCTTCCTCTTCACCCTCGGAGCTTTATTTTCCGTCTTCCTTTCGCTCTTACAGACGCGGCGCTTTTGCGACGGTATAATACGCCGGTATATTTGCATTCTATCGCGCGAAATGCAGGATGCGAATTTCGCTCCTTAGAAAAAGTGTTTTTTCTTCTCCTTTGTTATTATCATCCGGAAACGTCATATATGGAAAGTGAAGAAGCCTGAACGGATTCAATTCTTCTTTCTTTTTGTGCTTACTTCATTTTACGTGAAGACCACACTTCCGTGAGACGTCGTTGGGAGATCGGACGTGTTGATTTCGACGAGACGCCCGTCTGACGTGCACGCGCCGCGTGTTTTCGTGCAACAGCGAAACAATGAATAAATAAATAATAAATAAATAAATAAATAAATAAATAAATAAATAAATAATAGTTGTGGTTCTTGTCGTTCTTGTTGTCATCGCTGTTGTTGTTGTTGTTGTTGTTGTTGTTGTTGTTGTTGTTGTTGTAGTAGTAGTAGTAGTAGTAGTAGTAGTAGTAGTAGTAGTAGTAGTAGTAGTAGTAGTAGTAGTAGCGTTGCCATTATTATTACAAAGGTCTCGTTTAAAGGGCCTTTTAGTCTCATATATGGAAGACCTCGCTGTACTCAGCAGCAAACGAGTCAAAGACCTACAGAGAGGACACCCAGCACTTCGTAAAACGAAAGAGCGAACGAAAGTGAGTACCCTTGTTTTACGTGCGAGAAGGGGACACTTAGGAAAGACATCTACACCCTTCCTCTCCCTCATCTCATTACCCTTCTTGTTTCCATGCTCGCTCTCACCCTCTCTGCTGGCATGATTATCCTCTTTCAAGACGGACGGAAACGGTCCACATTTCTCACCGCGCTGTCCAGCGCAAGTGCGTCACGCGTCGCTGCCCCGAACAATGGCTCGCTTAAATTTGATTTCACCGCGCTTTACTGCGCGTTAAAGATATACGTATGCTCGCCGAACCAGCGCGTGTCGCGTTGAACGGGAGGCCCGAGCGAGCCAGTGCCGCGTCGTCGTGCATAGGTGAGAAGCGCCAGCTGTTGTTCCCTTATGGCCGCGGAGGCGAGACGCGCGGCGCGAGGGGGCAATTTTGGCAACGCGTTTTAAAGGGCGATGACTGGAGCCGGGGCTCTGCTTTCCCGAAAGGAAGTATTCTGGTTCTTCGCGAGAAGAAAAATAAAAGGGAGGGTGGGGGTGGCATTAAGTTTGCGCCTCCGGACAGAGTAAAGCACAGGCCGAAAACGCGACAGGAATGAAAAAAAAAAAAAAAAGAGAAAGGGAAGGAAAGAGGCGTTCCACGAGGTGAAATATTATGTTCGAAAGGCGCTGTTCAGTAACTTGCCTCCGCAGTCTTCGTATAAGAGCATCTCTTTTGTATGTGTATGCACGTACGTGGGCTTCGAAACAAGCTGACTGTACGTCCAAAACGTAAATATATAAGCTCTTGGACTGAGCGTAGAAATCGTTGTTGACGTTGGATGGTGGAAAGAAGAAGAACAGCGCAACGTTTTTTACTCTGGACGGAAATAGAACAGACGCAGGCACTATCGCCAATACCGAGGGTGCGGTGAAGTTATAGTTTGCGGCGTGCGCGCTCCGTCTGCAGCCGCGACTACAGTTTTCCATTTCAAACGCGCTTTCCGCTTTGTCTAACGTGTACGTCGCTATTGCAGACAAAACAATAAGGTGTGAACTTGTTATATCTTGCGCGCTGAAACTGACGTTTTAAAAACGAACACAGGACATATATCAAAACAACAGCTGACCTCGGCGCGCTACTGAAAACAGCAATAATGCCCTTACTTACACTGGTTATATATGATTTTTTTTTGATACCCTAAAATAACGCGTCAGTCTGCTGAGCTGTTGGCGCGCGTGGCCTGCCAAATGCGCCTAAGGATTGGAAGATCTTTTTGATAACGCTTGTTGATGGCCCGAACCTTTGTAAGTCTTATTGGCTCAGCCTGTGATGACTTTGTTGACGTAGCAGGTGGTTTAACCGTTCATCCCTCTATTATTGAACTTTGATAGCCGCTTCAAATTGAACTGGTTGAATAACTACTTGAAAGTGCAGCTGTTTTCTTTTTGCTGCTGTGGTTTGTTTAGATGTGAAAACATGTAAAGCGACGCTACGTTCGAGCCAGCTATGCCAACATCATGAAATTTATTTATTTATTTATTTATTTATTTATTTATTTATTTATTTATTTATTTATTTATTTATTTGGTTTTACGTCCCCAAACGGCGATGTGATTATGAGCGACACCGTAGTGGAGGTCTCCGGAAATTTCGACCACCTGGGGTTCTTTAACGTGCACTGACAGCGCACAGTACACGGGCCTCAACATTTCGATCCCGTGACCTCCTGATGAAAAGCCGAGTTCCATAGCCACCAGAACACCGTGGCAGGGTAATTATGAAATTCATATGGAAAAAAACAAAGGAAACTGAAAAGAACAAAAGAATGAGAAAAGAAAGAAACAATCCATATTGTAGTTGTACCCTCGTTCTGCTTTAACTTGGTACGATTGATCTCTTGCACTCTGTTATGACCAGTTCTAGCATATCGTGCGTTGAAAAAAAAATGCACAGAAGCTAGAAAATAAGGAGTCATAAACGCCTTCATTCGATCAATGCAATGTTGACTGATATAATGAAGAAGAAAGACACGAACGAGACAACCTTTCGTTCTCCGTCCTCTTATTTTTGTGAAAGAATCCTTATGATCATCATGACCACAATTCATGTGAACTTATAGCTCACCCGCTGCTCATTTGCCTGCTTATATGACATGCATTACGGTGCGCCGTCTTTCTATCCTTTCGTTCATGTACACATGCTTAATCCTGTTTCAAATCTTTGGTCTGGCACGCTTTAGTTTTCGGGTAGTCAGCTTATAGCAGTCAGACAAAAAGCATCCTGGAGAAGTCTGTCACAATGCTTATATAACCATAAGCCTACCACGACGCCCATTAGGTAGAGAACTAGAGACGGCGCAGGGCTTGCAAAGAATGCTTCACATTATTCTTTCCTCAGCCACTCATTTTACACTTTACTCATTCTATCACTTACCGGAATGGTGCATTAAGGCCTATAGGGCTGTAGCTGGTCCAGACGCGTAATCTCAGAGAACGCTCTTTTTACATTTTGCATGCTCCTGTTCGCTCAACGACAGTCGCTGTGCATATTTGGCGGCCATCATCAACACACAAGTGAACAAGAAGACACGTGGCATATGCCGCCGCCCCAACAGCGAACAGCCCCACGGCTTACTCTCCCGATGTCTTACGCAAGCACGTTCATCTGAGGAGAGGATAGAAAAACAGAAAAAAAAAAGAAAAACAGCGGGAAGTGTCTCAATACGTGGCATCGAAAGAAACAAATATTGCATGTAGCTACGGTGGTGCAGTGGTTACGGCGCTGGGCTTCCGATCCGAACAACTCGGGCTCGATCCCGGCCTCGGCGGTCCCACTTTCGAAGGAGGCGAAAATGGTGCTTGTTAAGTGTGTGTGTGCGTGCGCGCGAAAATGTGCGCTTGTTACGTCTACATTTCATTCGCAAGCGAGGTGCTTTTTAAACCGTCCGTCTGGTGCCAACCGTGAACAGAAAAAATGTGGGCAAATCCTGGAGGCAGTGCACCGTGCGGGGTGCATAAAACTTCGGGCGCCACTCGAAGCTGCGGGTTCGATTCCCGCAGTCGCGACGTTTCATATGTCAGTTTGGTTGGTCCTTGATTGACATATATATAAAATTCAAACACCTGTGGCGCATACCGGCTACGGGTATAAGCTACACGTGATTGCAGTATCTTTAATCGTGAAGCATCTGATAAGCACATCATATTATGATGTAAAGATCAGTCATTCATATTCGTCTTTCATTTATACCCTACCTCCCAAATATTGCATGTATATCATGGTGAACGAGACGTAGGCGGATAGATAGATAGATAGATAGATAGATAGATAGATAGATAGATAGATAGATAGATAGATAGATAGATAGATAGATAGATAGATAGATAGATAGATAGATAGATGAGGTCAAAGTGACTTCAGTTTGCCAAGAAATGTTTCGCATTTCACACAAGACATTACTATCAAACAAAGCTCGCGGGTTGCTTGCGTGGACCGTGTTACTCGTGGGTGGGAGGTAGTACGTTTTTAACAGGGTTCGCGCGCGTAACAGTACAGGTCGACTTGCAGTAAGCTGTAGACAGACGAAGGCAAAATGGCTTCCCGGAAACGACAGTCCATTCGGAAAGCTTTCACGTCATGTGTGGAGATACAAGCTTGCCGACCGTGGTCCTATACAGTAATTGAGGCAGGTACTTACAGAAAACTGAGGCTTAACGTGGCAACAGCAGCGCGGAACACGCAGACCATAGACCAGAATTTCAGTCACTTCTTAGAGGCAGCCGTCTTTGACCTGGGGCTGCAGGTCAGCTGGAACAAACGATAATGCCGGTGTTTGGCCTTTCCTTATCGCGAGCTCGCCGCCTGTGTTCGCTCGCCATAAGATATGACGTAACCTAACCCGAAGCACCTGCCTTGCTCGCTGCCACAGGTCACCTGGGATCAACATTATACGTGCTTGCTCTGAACGTGGATGAGAGAGTAAAGGAACCTTGTATATAGGGGGGTATGAAGCAGTGTTTGTTAGGACGTGCGTCATCAAATTCACTGCTCATCTTTGTGCCAGCGTCTAGGCTCTGACGTCCAGGAATATACATGAACGTTTGAGCTTGGACCTTACGCGACAGACGTTATCGAACGTTGATACGAGCGCCCGTCTATCACCGTTCAAGAGATAGTACCCTTTTCCTGGCGTCTCTAACGGCGGCTCAGCGTATTTACAGCGGGGCGTTCAAATCACGGTAGCGTCCTCTGGCCAGTGCTGGTTTTCTACTTAAACAAACACAGACGACAGGAGCTTAATCGTGAATTCTTGTCCCTGTGTCCCTGAATGGTCTATGTCCTTCGGCACTTTCTTGAATATGAATTCGCAACAAATCTCTGTTTGTAGCCTCATTAGGTTGTATTCAACGTTCTTTAAAGCTTATAACTCTGTTCCAATAATTTCGCTGTTCGGGAGCCCGTTGTCTCTTTCGGCCGTTTTTATCTGAGCTTCGGTGAATATCCCAATGCGGGATAAAAGTGCGCCGTAAAGACAGCAAGTCGCCCCCGCTGGCGCCTTGCTGGCGCAACTCTGCAACGCGACGCGTTCCGAAGGACCGCCGACGCTCAGGAAGGAAGGAAGGAAACCGCTGCCACCGGAGCGCAGCGACGTCGGAACCAGAAAGCGCGGTCCGAGAGACAAGCACGCACGCGCACGGTACAGCACGTCGGCGGCGGCGTCGGTCGCATGCAGTGGAGAGCCGCCAGCGCTTCCGGCCGACGCCGGTGTCGAGGAAACGAGAGGGGTATATGCTCACCGAGGCCGTTGGCCAGGGCCCAGAAGACGGAGACGAGACCGGCGCTCCACATGGCCGCACACGGCGCGGGCTTCTGCTACGCACGGGTGCTCCTGGCCGCGCCGCTGCTGGCCGCACTGCTGCCACGACGGACGCGAGTCCTTCTGCCACTGACACCGAGGCTTGTTTGCTCGACGCCCGCCGCGGCTCAGCCCGTCCCCCCACTCTCCGCCCCACTCTACGGGCCTCGCGCACTCCCGCGGGAAGAGTAGCCAAGTTTGGGACCTGGAACAAACACTAAAAACTGCGATGGAGACTGGCGATGGATTCGATATCCCCCCGGCTCTTTCCCGGCCGACTCTTCAACCTCTCTCCGCCGCAGGGGAAAGCTGGACGTCTACTAGCGTGGAAGAAAGCACCGCGCGCTAACGAGACTACCGGAGTCGGGTTGAAGGGGGCGGGGCAAGTCATGGTGAGAGGAGGAAAGGGTGGGTGCAGGGTGCCGAGTTTCGCAAGTGGTGTATACGGCGTCGCATATCTTTATAGTTCGTTCCAGCTCGACCGTCGCTTATGCCAATGAAGACGTGTCGAGGTGTTCCGGCAAAGGTCGTGCATACGTGCATTGCGTGCTTTAGAAAGATAAAGTTCCAGATTTACCTTCAACGTGGCGATTGCGTGTGTTAAAGACGACAAGTTGACACTCGGCTGCGCGAATGCGCGGGAGTCCGAATTCGGGGGACATTATGACTCTGCATTTTTGGGCAACGTGTTAGATTGTTGTGGTATCCTTCATGCAGTAGCAGGGGACGATTAAGGCCAGGATTGTGCACGGCTCAGCGTGTTTCGTGTGTCCTCGTTAGTTTGTATTCCTTGACGTAGCGTAATGCCAGAGTTTTCAAAAGGACTGTGGTGATGGTCCCCTAGCTTGTGCAGGACTAACCAACTCAAGCTTTCACTTTAACATTTTTTTTTTTTTTGCACAGCTACGTGGTCTGTCTCTTATACATGTGTTGCTGTGCAGAGATTGAGGTTACGACCAACTCGGCTTCTCCATTCTAGAAGAGATCAATTTGCTACATCGCCATCCGAATTATTTCTTCAGGCTTAGTATAAAGAAGTGTAGCACTGTGAATGTTCACTTTCAGTGGTGATAAGTGAACGCATAAAAATATCTTTTTTGTTTATTCTATGATATTGTAATAATATTATAGTGTCGACATTTTCACACGAGTATAGTATGGTTATTGATTTTTGTTCTTTTTAAACCTAGTGCCATATTTTCATGTCTATGTCCTTTTAAAGTCGGGTTAATTTGGGGCTACGACAAGATCTATAAATCCTCTTGCAGGGTCCCTATTCTTCTGGTATCAGAGTTCGAGCTCAAAGTTTATTAGCAGTAGCGGGTCCAGTCAAAAAAATACAGCAACATATTCCTGAACTAGGACACCATTACTGCTTGTGAATCTCCTGCCAAATGCCCAGGACTGTGTTAAGAGCCCAAAAACTGATTGCGAATAATTCTCGGTCCCACTTGGACCACTCTCGATTGCGACCAAGCGTTCTGAAACTTTTCTATTTGTACGTAATACAGCAAATAGCAGTTCAGATTGTCAGGGTAATTCAGCACGAATGTAGAAAACAAGCTAAAGCACCAGTCAACCAATACTGCCCCAATAACAAAATCTACGGGTCCGTTAAACGGTTTCCTAAAGAAATTATTATTATTATTATTATTATTATTATTATTATTATTATTATTATTATTATTATTATTATTATTATTATTGTTGTTGTTGTTGTTGTTGTTGTTGTTGTTGTTGTTGTTGTGTTGTTGTTGTAATAAGGGATATCAATCACGACAGTGCAGGGCAGTGAATAAGAACATATCAAAGCCAGACCAGCTATAAGTCGCCGATGTAAGTGAGCACACGAATATTACTGCGCCTGTATAGCGCCGTACACGCGGTTGTTTCTCACTACTATCTCGGACGGATGCGCGCCTTATCGGAGCGGGCCGCGTTCTATCGTCTTCGAGGGAGAGCGAAATCGTTCTCGACGGCTCGTCCGTTTCCTTCGACTGTGACCGTGGCCGCGCCGCTGCTCGACATCTCGCGTTTCGTCTCGCCCGTTTGCTGACGTCCGCGCGGCCATGAAGTACGCGTGAGAAGCGAGATGTCATTGTAGAACTGCGGCCCAGAGGCCCTTTACAAGCGCTATAGTGCAACGATTACTTTATTCTCAGAGCGTCCTATGATATATTGTTTCAGAAGCTCGATGTCGTTCTAACACTTGTTTCATGTTGCTCCGGATGATTCTGCATCATGCGGTAGGCGGTCTTGAAAGAAGTTTTGACAATGTTTTCATCGAATACCCCGCGTCGGCGTCACCGCAGATGGCACGACAAGTGTCACGTGACCACAAGAAGCCAATAGCATGTGCCTAAGCCAAAGCATGCGTAGGCATTTATATAATCTAACTATTATAGTAGTGATTGCGATATTATTAATTGCACGTACACAAATCACTTTAGCTCCTCAAAGCAACCTGAACATGCGGGTACGTGCCAAACGTGATAAGTTATGCCCCGCGCGCGCGATCTGGTATTCTAAAGTAGGTTTGCAACAGTTTTTTCTTTAACAGGCCATGTCACTCACCTTCACGTCTCCTTAGACAACCGCATAAGGAATCCCTGGGATCTCCTGTTCTTTTTTTTTTTCTTATTTTTTAATCGAGCAACAATCAAAAACTGTCGTTCTCAGGATTACGTCACCAACAGGTGCAAATGAGAAACCAACAGCGACGTGAAATGATCACGCGAACCGCCAGCGCCAATGTTAAAATATACGCCTGATGTGGAATCGCGAGACTACGCAAACAGATGTACCTCAAAAGCCGCAGATGTCGTGCTGAGCGAGCGGTTACGTGCTTTGCTGTTGGTTCTTGATGTCAACTTCGACGCCCCGCCACGGTGGTCAAGTGGCTACGGTACTCGGCTGCTGATCCGAAGGTCGCGGGATCGAATCCCGGCTGCGGCGGCTGCATTCGATGGAGGCGAAATGTTGAGCCCCGGATCAGGAGCCGAGTGCCATAGCCACTAGACCACCGTGGCGGGGCAGATGTTGTGCTGAGCGAGCGGTTACGTGCTTTGCTGTTGGTTCTTGATGTCGACTTTGCCTCGAGGTCGTGAAGATATCCGGGGCAAACCGCCGTATGCTTTCACTGTAAGTCTCTCGCTAGACGCACGACGTGCATTGATGTTTTCACGAGCATCGCCGGACAAATCTGGCGTAGTAAGATGGATTCAGCGACCGACTCACCATTATCTGTTCTGATTGCGTAATATCATCTATGATGTGGTCTTACGCAAGCTAGGCGTACTTTCATTTTCCAGTGAAATGCGGCGGCAGCAATAGGGAAAAGAATGCGTTTCTTACCTACAGTGGAGAGAGAGAGAAAAAGCATTTATTAGTGCCAAAGGAACTAAAGCGGTTGACCTGAAAGTGTGGCGCGCTGTTGGCTGTAAACAAGGCATATTGAACAGCTTGTGTTGCACTGCATTATCCACGCTTAACGTCAGAGAGAGAAAAGGAGCGGGAAGAAAGAGAAGGAAGGAGGGAGGGTTAGCACTTAACATCAGAAAGAAAGATAACAAAATAAAAAGCGCTACTACTGAAAACAAAATCTAAGCCAGTTCCACTGCAGTGAAAACTGTACAAAGTGCAGGGCAGTGATTCTCCTGCGTTTCCTTAGTGGTGTTTATTGCGGGCATTATCACATTATGTTCGCATAATTTGATCTCATGGCTCGAATAATTAGCCTTAATGTGTATGTTTTATTTTGTTATACTAATCTGGTTCATCCTAACCATTCTTAATCGGGATCCTCTTTAACAAGTCTTGGTCAGCTATTGGCATGCTTTGGCCCCGTTCTCAATTCCTGTTCGGGACGACGGGACGACATGAGACATTACACGCCGACAGCTCGGGCCCCTAAAGTGCTCCAAACATTTAAAAGAAATAAGAGTCGAAAAATCGAGCGGGAAAGCGTGCATTTGGGAGGTTAAGATTTTTTTTTTTTTTTCGCGGAAGTCAAGAAGCGTGGATGAATACGGTTGTTTATGTTGCACGTTTTGGTGTGCATTGTGATGCCCTTCGTAGCAAAAATTATCACAACCTATGTTATAACTTTGCTAAATTATAGAGCGTACAAGAGACTACAAAAAAAAGAAAGTGGAATGAGTGCCAAATTGCAAGCTGTGTGCATTGTCGCGGATGTGAAGCCAATGCGAACCGCATGTCAACTCAGCTTGTACTTGTGCGTTTCAACTTCTTTCCTTTCTAATTATCCTTGCGTGTTTTCTAAAGCTGATGAGAACGCGCTGTCTTGTTTGTTTGTTTGCTTGCTTGCTTCAAGCTGCGCTACCTCTGCCATGTTTTGTTTGCAAACGATAAAGGCAGTAAAGGGCATCACGCATAAAGCCAAGATTCCGTTCACACAGATTATTTAGTGAACCCATAGCTTCACATTGAGCAGCAGAACTCCATAGTCGTTCAATCACGGTGGCATGTGGCGCCGAGTTTCGCAGTGGCCTCTGAGGAAAAAAGTTACGCGTCGCGAGCAGTGATCGCACGCCGCTGAGATGCATTTAATACAAAGCAACGTGGAGCGTGCCGGGGTTTCACAAACAGCTTTTGAGTTCATGTAAAAAAAACGAATGTTAAGGATCAACACTGAAGCAAGGAAACGTTCAGGTTAAGTATTACGTACAAGATATATAAAAACACGATCAAGACAAAATACATTATAAAACAAGCACATTGCATTTTAATACGTCATGGAGTTTTAGTGGAGATCTAGAGGCGCTTGTTAAAGCATAACCCCTGCTCTATAGATAACATTCGTTAGCAACGGTCTTAATTTTCGTTTCGTTAGCTGGAATATTGTTGGCTATAGCTCCCAGTATGTGACATGAACAGCTAATCTCTCGCGCTGTGCGCACACATGGGAGTCACCTTTGCGCATGCTGACCACGTTTTACGTTTCTTACCTCTTTCGTCAGTTCTGTAGAAGAATTACGGAAGAACACTCATGTACTTAGGTTCATGTTAAAAAAAAAAAAGCAGCAGATGGTCAAACCGGAGCAGCCCCACTACGGCGTGCCTCACAATTATATCCGGATGTTGGCAGGCGAAATATAAGAACATCTCTATTTTTTTTTTTTGCGAGTTGCTGTTCGGCCATAACCATTGGGACATCTGCACCAAAGGTTGCCTTACTAAGTTCCCTTTTGTAGCAGTGGTCGACGTCGCGTGGATGGTTCATTCATATTTTTATGCGCTACCTTTCCGGCGCACAAATAAAGGATTCCTTGCATTTGCGTCTAAAGCCAGATGAGCACCATCGCTCGGCAGTAAATGCAGTGGCCGAAATTTCTTTCCTCCTCGAGACTTATTTGATGAATATAACGCGACAGCCTCCGTGTTACCAGTGATATGGGCAAGCCAGGCTAACCCTGTAATTCGCCACATCACTGCGCCCAATGCTGGACCGTGAGCGTCACTGCATACTGCCCTCGCGGCGATGACTATACTGGCCTGTCATTCTTTCCCCTACAAACCGATGCCGTTTGTACATTTGATTACCACGGCAGTTACTGTGGGCTATTAGCCAAGCTAATACATTATTCATCTCAATAGATACAACTGACACTAGCACGTACGCCATCAATTTGTGATTTATTGGCCAGCGTAAAAATCAGCCTGCAGCTACCTCCTTCTCATTGATTGATTTCTGGGGTTTAACGTCCCAAAACCACTTTATGATAATGAGAGACGCCGTAGTGGAGGGCTCCGGAAATTTTGACCACCTGGGGTGATTTAACGTGCACTGACATCGCATAGCACACGAACCTCAACATTTCGGCTCCATCGAAATGCAGCCGCCGCGGCCGGGATTCGATCCCGCTACCTTCGGATCTGCAGCCGAGTACCATAACCATTAGACCACCGTGGCGGGGCTCCTTCTCATTCGCAATTCCCGATTTTGCCGCACACTGCTTCGAACTGGCATTCACCAAGTCTGCGATTATGCAAATATACTCTTTAATCTGTACCGGTGTGGGCTATTCAATTATTCCGCAACGGCACACGCAAGTGCACACCACAGCAGTTGTGTTCGTTCTCGCGCGCACCCAGGCGCGGATCCATGCACTATCTTTCAGAGGAAGGCGGTCTGGCTTTGATGTGGCTACTGATGATGATTATTACAACGTTTCCAAGGCTGCTCTTCCGATCTACAACAACACGATTTTTTCGAGTCCCAGCGAGTGTTATAAGGTCACGCCAACAGCCGGGAATAAGGACTCCTGTAATTCGTCGTGCACCTGCTTTAGAATGGCGCTTCGCAAAAAAAAAAAAAAACTTGAGACATCCGGACGTCTCCCTGGAACTGCGCAGTCCTGCATCTTCTTCGTTTGCGTTCTGTGCTGTCCTACGCCTACATACGCGGTGCCGACTAAAGCGATAGATGGACGGGCTTCAGTCGCTTCACGACCTGTCCTCCACGTATATGCACGGTTGATACACATCGTGATTCTGCAGGGCAATCAGCAGACAAGGACAGGCATAGTAACGCGGTATCATGCAGGCCGAAGACACCGCCGACTCTTCTTGAGTTTCCCTAGCTCTCTTCCTATCACTGAAGGTAAACACAGGCCGGTGTGTGCGTGTACCGAAAATACGACGCTTCGGGCCGGTCGTCGCTCAGCCAAAACCATCTTTCCTCCTTGATGAGCTCCCGCGGGACAGATTCACCGGCCGAGATCGACCATCGCTGCTTTTTTCTGCGCGGCACAGCCGCGACAATGACGAATGACCGTCACACCTGCTCCGGTGCGGGAACGCCATCTTCGCTGCTACAGAAGACGGGTCTCTGTAGGCATGAGTGCTGCGATTGAGTGTGGCTAAGATGCGTTGGCAATGTTTCAGTCCGTTCAGCGCGAGATCGCGTGTTTCACCTTGGGCGTTTGAAAGCGCCTTTTCTTTCGAAGGCACAGGTGACACACGCTGCATGTCCCCGAATCGATCGAATAATTTTGTTTGCTATTTGGTTTCGTGCTGCGCTGTACAAAAAGGGGGGGGGGGGGGGGCAGAGCCATCGTCGTACCTCGTAAAATAAAGTAAACGGAGGGTATGTGTGCTGCGTGACCACTTCCGCGGGCGCAGCAAACATTTTATAAAATGTTCACGATGAACTTCTACATTAGCGGAAGTAGGTATGTAGTGCCTGATCAGTTACTGTTTTTCCAAGCGTGCTAGTGTACATGTTAGCATTCAAGTTCAAATAAAAATTGCAAGGGCCGGCGATCACCGTGCCAAGGCTACTACGATTTTACTCAGCTGCTGAGCCTCCGGTTAAGGACTGACCTTACGTTCACTATATAGTATAACCACCAGATTTCTCCTTACCTTTCTTTTTAATCTGATGTCTATTCGTATACCTGTATATTTTCCATCCAAAAGAATAACAGTGACAATCTCGCCATGGGGCACTGCGTTGGAAATGCTGGCAAAGTTATTATATCACTCGTCAGACGACCTTAGATACACGTTTGAGAAATCCTGGAATTCTGCAGCGCTTTTACGTGTCAGTAATGAATGCTACGTCTTGAGCTTGAAATTATACGTTTCCAATAGCTTACATCGAAAATGCAAAGTATTCTACGTTTTAGGTCGTATTATCCAAGGTTGTCAATTTCCGACGAATGTACGTCTACCACGTATCATCCGTCTATAGGGCCATATGCAGGTTGTACTGTCGAATCATTCGCGACAAACGTTAGAGTTCAGGCGTGTTCTAAAATATAAGCTGTACCTTTTTTTTTCTTTTTTGTCGTCTTAACCGCGCTGTTAAGCTGTTTTATTGACTGAAGCCTGATCAAACACTCTCGAGGCACAACAGTTGAAACGCCGCGTCGGACTGGACATCCGTGCAAGAAAAATACGTCGCGCAAATACGTCGTCCAGATCCTGCAACAACCCGCGCTGCATAAATAACAAAAGTCAAAGCGATGGGGCCGATAACTGAACATCGTGACTGCATCTAAGCATAACATGCTGCGGTGCCGCAACTAAGCGCCGCTTCAGTTCGAAATAAATGTGGTAACCGGATTTTGTTCTCGACATCGAATGCGACCTCTATTAATTTCTCGCTCGTATGGTTAACCATGGAAAATAATAGATCACCTGTATCGCAAAGCTCGTCGCTCAGATTATAGCGCGTGCGTTTACCTGATCGGGTGCATCAATTTCTCACTCTAACGCAAGTTTATTGTTGCCAGCAAAGTTCCAACAGCTTTTAAGTGCGTAGCGCTTTAGGGGTTCGCCTTGTCGATGACAGTTTCCTCGTCCTGTCGCGTGCTCACGCTTCCCGCCGATGCCCGCGACGCGCAAGAGAGGGCGCCACCGCTTTGTCGAGCGCGTTGCTTCGCCTCCCACGGCACTTTTCCGGTGAACAACGGGAATTTGCGTGTTACCCAGTTTCTTAGGTGTCACAATGGCGGCGCTTCTTACCTGTCCTCTCTCTGACACACCGGTGGCGGCAGCGGTCGCTGCTTTGTACTATGCTCCTCTCGCGCTGACTGCTCCCGGCGTGTGCGGAAGCAGATTCCTTTTTTTTACCTTCCACTCTCTCTCACTTATACAGGAAGTCTGTTTTCCTAGGCGCGTATGAATTAAATAAACGTCTTTCCAATTTTGGCCATCGGAATCGTTGAAGGTCAATACGGCCACACTTATAGTCCAATAAACTACATCAACTATTTCATCATAGACAATAGCTTCCCAGAGAATTTCGCCGTTCTAAAGTGGCGTCGAATAAATGTTAGAAGTTCCTGCCATCTTACAGCCGTGTTGACCGGGCCACATGGCCATGAACGAAGCGATTTATGGATAGCGATTCGACATGGCGCGGCGGTTCTAAGATAGCCCGCGGCCCGAAGACAAGGTATCCGCGATCGTGCTGCTTGATACATGACTAGGCATCTCTATTCGATATCCGAGAATTATTTTCGAGCGACCTGACTACAAGCACTAGCCTTAGGATGTAAACTCACTTACCTTTAGAATGCTTTAGTAGCTGTAATTCGACTGTGTGACACACAGGAGCTGGTAAATGATTTTTCACTTCTGTGGAGGGCAAATAGTTGCGCACTTGACGTACAGTTTCTAGGGTAAATCGGTATGATGCAGCCCATGGTACAGTTTCTTAGGGATGTTACTCGAGTTTCTGCAATTTCAAGAGACGTTACTCGACATGATGCACCCCGGTAGTACATCTCAGAGAAACGAACAGCACTGTCCTGCTCTTGTCAGGATAGGGAGGACTCGGTAGACAGTTTTGAGATAAGGAATCCAAAACATTGCGTACAAAATCACCCTGTGTTATCGTGACTGCGCATGCGTCATACGATAACCTCCCTTAGTGTTATCATTCCGCCGTCTACTTCTAGAAAATAGCGCGTGCACCCAAGTCGCCAACCCCTTTTATTAAAATATATTTCTTATTCGTCTCACAGATACTCAACCGCCACTTCTTTTAATTTTGGAAAAGATCTTCATAGCGCCCTTATGCAAATCCAACGAACCCTGCTAGAGCCATTAACAGTGGGGTTACAGCGGTACTTTAAATAAAAAATAAATAATAATCAGAGGCCTGGGTTCCCAATTCTAAATCTCTTATCCCCTTTTACGTACATACAAAACGTAATCGGGGATCCAATGTTTTCCTTTACAAATATAAATAGGGCAGTTTAGCTTTAAAAGTGAACTTCAACGTCTGTTGTGCTGAAGGTCAAACCCGTTGGCATGATTGCCAACCGGAAGAATGTGCGAGACAAGCCTGACATGAAAACGTCAGGCATTCACGGAGTCAGTGGGTACGCACTCTTGTATTATGATATGATCCCCCTCGATTCAGACCGTTACCGTGCACTTTTCTCTGTTTTCCTTTTTACTGGCATTTGTGATTGTACACATACACGTGTTCGTTTCTTTAGAGTCATTGTTCTCGACATTATTTTTTTTTTGTCTCATGGATATCGGGGCGTAACAAATGGGACGTTCAAACACAACGGAGCACTGTACACGTAGTACAACATGCAGTGAATCGACTCGACGTCATCGCCTCAACGCGCATTGAATGAGGTGCAGCTCTAGCATAGAGAGTTCTCAGATGACTCGCCAACGGAATTCAGCAGCTGCAGCACCCGGGCTGCCTATGCCGGTGGGTCCTGGTGGGACTTATTGACAGGACTCGTCTCCCGTGCCTTGGTCTGTAAGACGCTGCCTCCACGGTGCACGGCTAATGGTAGTTGTCGGCAAAAGCTTCATGCCCGAACCTTTGTCTACAAATACTGGTGATCCAAGTCATTCGCTTCGTCAGCCGCTTCCACTCTTGCCAATAAAAATGGCTGACCGAGGTCTCACGTGACGTGCTCTCACTGTTGAGCTTCGCGATTGGAAGGGCTATAGACGGTCCTGCTCGAACGATCTCCAGTCCAAACTCCTCGTTACAATTTCCTTGCCGCACTCGGACTTCATGAACTCGGTAGTAAATGAATCGTCGAAACGTCTGTCTGGCAGGACTTGCATTTGGTCCATCTTGATACGTATCGAGCCATTGATTTTTGGCCAACAGAGAAGATGGGAGTTTGCCGACCGAACTATTGCGTCAGCGTAGCAGCCGGCAGACTCGCGAAACGTAGTTTCAAGTAAACTCGCTGCCATTAGTTGTTCGGTTTAGTTTGGTGACCAGTGGCCAACCGAACCCATCGGATTTGTTCTTGATGGCCGAACTCGCTTAACTTTTCCTTCAATGAGATTTAAGTGGCATGGGGTTCCCAAGAGAGCCTTCGACTAACGTGAGAACGATTTCTTGGTCCAACTAACTGTCGAAAAGGGACGTCAACTACATTCAAATGAAAAGGTGGCAACTTCGCGCAAAGCGCCGGTACTTTCACCTTCGGCCATACATGGCACTGTAGAATTGTACAGTGCTGTCTCTTTCAATTTTCGAATGTTAGTTGGTATTGTTTGTTCTAACTTGTTCACGAATCAGGCCACCAGTCTTGGCAACCTTGCTGGTGAAATTTTCTAGCCAACCCTGGTTGGGCTTCGCTCTCGGTTGATCTTTGCTGATGGTTCCCGAGGCACTCCTTGCACGTCGGCGAAGCGTGTCCTGGTCAGACCCGCTTTACGGCTGGGAATACGTAAAAGCCCACGCTTCGGGCCTACAAATAAACGCGCCTTGTCGGTACAAAGTCAGTCGACGAATGACGGCCTCTCCTACGGCTTTGACACTTTCGATGAGCACACAACACACGGTGAAAACTGTCCAGGACGAACCGTTCTGGCAGAGTTCTCTCACTCTAACGCGGCACAATGTAAAATATGACACACGTTCAATTTAAAGAAAAAAAATTGATTTGGCCTCGTGGTTATAGGCTTACGCGCGAGTAGCCAGCTATCGCGCTGTAACGTGCCGAAAATGAGATATGTGCGCAAAGGCGCTGCCGGTGTCGACGGTGTACGCTTCGGCCAGTGGCTCGCATCCTCGCCGAACGCGGTCGACGGACACAACGGTGATAAAGCATGGTCGCCGGGACAAAAAACGACGCATGAAATTACAGCCGCCTTTGTTCACAGGGGTCCCACCTCGACTTGACACTCTCCGCGCGAGGAAGGCTACCCGCCGAAAGCCGCAGTCCTCTCAATCCACTCGCAAAACCAGCGCGGCGTTGATAAGTCGGCTCGGACGCGAACGAGACGTCCACAACCCAAGCACAGCGGGGCGCAGTCACCTGCTCCTCGCTTTCGTTTGATCCTCGCGGCGGCGATTATTGTCATTGTGTCCGAGCACAGAACGACTCCAAGCGCAACGGCCCTAGACACGTCAATCACACCCACTTTTGTCAATGCGTGTGTCGGCGCGCGGCGGGTCGACACAGCGTCCGACGCTGAAGAAACGTTTCCTCCGCCGCACACACAACCCTCCAGCACTCTCCGCACTCCCACACTCATGCGGTCCTGCGCAAGAGCAGAAGCGTTCAGCCCGATGGAGCGGTGCGACACCCGCACTGGGCGTGTGGGAGATGACTTCGCACGTTTCGGTCGAAGGCCATGCGATACCTGTGAAAGAAGCAAGGGTACATATATGATGTAAGCAACGTGCTGTGAGAGCGTATCGTTGTTTACACAAACGGCTCACTCCTTCGTTTAACCATCTGATAAAAAAAAAAAATTGGCGGACACTTAAGCTTCGCCCTTAAGAGTAGAACACGATAAATTATCGAAGCCCCTCCGCATCGCCTCCTCGTTCACTTGCCATGCTGTCGCACTAAAACTGACAGAGAACATCCATCAAAACCAGCGACTCCCTTATTATGCTCTATACATCTCTCCGAGCGGCGCTGCCGAGGAGGTGAGGGTCATCTGGATGATAGAGGGAGGGGGTGTTCGCGCCCTCCAGTTCGTGAACAGTTCATGAAGATGTCTGAGGGCTGGGATAAAAGCCGTTAAAGTAGGTCTTTTCATCCCGACCAACAGTGAGAGGACGCTTCACTGTGGGGGCCCCTGGGCAGACTCACTTTCGATTAGTTCAAGTTAGTCTACCTGTGACCACTTATTTATAATTACTATTCGATATTGTTACTCTTAAGGTGCGACAAACTCAAAATACTTGCTTACTGACTTTCAGTAACAATAAGCGATTGCTTCAAGAAGTCGTCTTTTACTTCACTACTGCCCGACCCCAGAAACATGGTTGCATTCAAGTCTCCTCACAAGAGAATAATGAGACAGATAGCGCGCAGGCAACTACAACTCTTGCCGGTTTTATTATCTGCCTGAACAACTGGAAATTGATTAGCAAGTTTTAACGAGTTACGAAACTCAAAAACGAAAAAGATACGAGAGTGCAACATCACGACCATGAGGGACCTTTATTTATCCCAAGAAAGTGTTTCTGAAACAAGCAGCGAAACCTGCGCCTTCGTCTTCATGCTCTCAACAAAGGGACGGCCATTTTATTTTGTGATAAACGTTTGTCTACGTTGCGCGTTTTCACGTAACGCATTTGGAATAATTGCATTTCCAGCGCGCTTACTGAGCATCGATACCACTGATACCACTGAACGAAACGTACCGACATGAAGTCGAGTCGGTTTCAGCCTTCAGCAACCGGTGCAGTCATGGCCCGCATCTCGTCGGGCTGGCCGGAGAGTCCCGGAGGTGGGCGTCTGCTATCCGGAGCCTGCATCGTTACGCAAGAAGTGACAGCGCAGTGTGCGCTTTACTTGCTGTTTTATTGCACTGTTTTCCATGCTTAGGGCACATATCGTGCAGCACGACAAAGAGTTGCTGCGAAGCCTCGGAGATCCCGAAGGCGCACCTGGGCAGACCTGCCGGAGCGATCTCGGAGGCCTCGGCTAATGAGCACTACTTACCGGGGGCTCCAGAAGGGGGCAGGCAGCCGGGCTTCCTCCACTGCATCACACACACGTTCTCTTGTGGCTCTCTGAGAAGGCACGACGAAAAAAAATTAAGAGGTGGGAGTGAAAGAACTCGCTCAGTCATCACAGCGCCGAAGGAGCACAACGACACTATGCTGCCCCTGAGTTCTTCCCTATACCCTGTCTCGTCGCACGGTATCAGTTTCCTGTGATCACTGATCAACCACACGACAGTTAATTATTGCGTTCATCGCGCAGTTTCCACTACGAGATCCTTCATTGACGTAGTTTTCATCTTCAACTTTATTCCTCACTCACGACACAAAAATCGAGGTACCGCCACCGCATGTCGTACAGTCCGCTACCGTGCGTCGTGTTGCACGCCGCCAGGTTGACATTTGTACACCAGCACATTTCTTGCGTTAGATGTCATGCTGCATTGTGAAACCTACATTCAAGTCTCCTTCAACACCACCTTCGTTTCCTTCATGTCGCTATTGTTGTTTTTCTTTCCTTTTCCCCTCTTTCTTGGCTGCAAGACAGTTTGAGCGACCACGGACATGCATGGAGGAAGGAAAAAGAAAAGCTAGGAGAAGGCGTCACATGACAACCTTGAAGCCTAGTCATAAAACAATTAAAGCAGAAGATCGTGAGAAATGGGCCCCGGTCACGTGGTAGGGAAGCGGTATAGAATAATGCACGGTCAAGCGCCACTAAAGGTTTCCGCGTCCAAACAACTTCGAGCGATCCGACTAGCACGTGGGCCTAATCGTACACGAGAGACACCGGGCACTATAGGCGTCAGAGGAGGTTGGATTACCGAGGCTCGCAGTACCATGTAACGCAGCCTCCTAGTTTCCTTGTTTTGTTTTTCTTTCCTCCATGGTGACAGGCGAACCAGCTGCCATGCCAGTGATTACCCTCTTATATTCGTCCTCCAAAGCAACGATAGCATCGTTTGTATTTGTGTGCTATCCGCAGCAGTGGGCTGAACCATGTCTTGCATGGTATACCAACCAATACACTCGTCTATCTTTTCCTGTAGACTCAAGCTAATATCACTGACGAGCGGGTTCTCAAGTGCAATGAAAACCCAGAGAACCACGTGACTTAGTATCTCGCTTACCACGTACTCCAGTACGCGCACTCTCGCTAATACTCGCATATACTCCAAAGGTTCAATTGCCATCACGACCATCCTGGGTTTGTAAGCCTGATTGCGGGGCTCGATCCCTAGCCCGCATTTCGACTCAGGCGGGACACGACACCAGTCCTTTAGGTTTGATGGGAACATCAAGAACAACACAAAGTGGTCACAACGCGAAGTGGTCCAGATCACTACGCAGTTGCTCCACTACTGGTTTTGTGGTTCAACGCAAAAGTACACAAGTGACATATAGAGCGACGTGCTCGTCGTAATCCACTGAGCATCTTCGGGAGGTAAAACCCTATCATTCAAGATCACCCGCAGATAATCTACACACCACGATGTCGTCGAGGGGCGGCGGGCGCAGTCGTTCAAGGTTTATCGATAGCGAGAGAGATTTAAAGCATGCTCTAACGGCGCAGTCTTTTTCTAGGAAGACGAGATTAGTACCTGAACAACACCTTCAAAAGCTCGTTAGCGAACGGTATCGTTTGCAGAGGCGATTAGCGAAGAATAAGCGGAGCGCCGATGTACTCGGAGGACTTTGTTTTTGTCCTGACGTGCTAAGCATCGTCGTGCCTTCTGCGCTTAGGAAAATTAGAAGGTCTTCTCTGCCGAAAAGCCGTGCTGCAACTAGCATGTAAATGGGAACTGAGTAATACATGATAGGCTACCACTAAGTTATCCATATATATATAAGGGCACAACGATCGACTCACGGTGAAAAAGAGATTTTATTCGACGTTTCGACCAGGGTCTGGTCTTGACTTTGACGAAGGCCATACCCTGGTCGAAACGTCGAATAAAATCACTTTTTCACCGTGAGTCGATCGTTCTACCTTTATAATTCACCGGATCCACACGAACTTCAAATTCCGCATATATATATATATATATATATATATATATATATATATATATATATATTATATATATATATATATATATATATGACTGTATATGCAAGAATAGCTTGGGTTGCCGCTAGTTTATAACAGAATTGACGATGCTCCTCTTAGAGAACGACGGTTTATTGTCATAACCGTCGTTCTCTAAGAGGCGCATCGTCAATTCTGTTATATTATATATATATATATATATATATATATATATATATATATATATATATATATATATATATTGACATGACCAGACTTGCTCTCTAACACATACATACCCACATAAATACATACAGTGTGTGTGTGTTGCAGAGCAAGCCCGTTCGCGTCAAATTCGGCTATATTTTCTTCATCTCACACAAATCTGATGCAATTCAGCTTGGCTCGTACCTGGCAAGCAAAATCGCCATGGATCATATAGTATAGTAATATCTCCCAAACGACAGCTCCGGTGACATGGAGGTGGACACAGCTACGGTGTGCAAGACGATACTTTCCTCTTTTCTCACGCACTTCCCTAACGCAGACTGTAGGAAGAAACAAACTCGGACGCTCACCACGAGCCTAGTTCCGGGCTGACAGTGTCAGTGATACCGTAGCAAAGAGCGTTACGCGCAAAAACACGGAAGAGGAGAAGATTGATTGGATAGCAAAAATAAAAAGAAAATGGCTCTGAGTAACAGTACCGCAAGGGTAAAAACAAAATAAGAAGGGCAGAAATTCGTAAAATTTCAAAGGGAAGCGCTCCACTGTTCGAAGCGAGGTTGGGTAAACTTATAACGCGTTGCTATAAAGCGAGATTGAGTAAAGAACAAGACAAATGTATTGACTGCAGGAAAAGATACAAAGAAACTACCGAACACGTCTTCATTCAACGTAGAGGTACCTACCCGGGTTCGAGTTTCGGCGCTAGCCTACATGAAACCTCGGATTTTAGGGACAGCGCGGGATTAGCTGAACGTGTCCGCCGTAGAGATCAGTAAAAGACCATAGGAAGATTGGTGGTAGAAAATAAAGGGAAAAAGACAAAAAGACAAAAAGAAAGTGGTATGACAACCAAGATCGGTCCTGTGTTCTTTTGTCCGGAAGATTTCGTGGCGCGTTCCTGCAATCAAGATTGCTCTATATCGTAAGGCGGAGAAAGTTATCGCTAAGATATGAAGTTATAAAGCATTCTTGAAGAAAAAGAAAAGTTTTGTTCAGGAGGCCAAGGCATTGGGCTGCATTAAAAATTCAGCTTCACGGTGCACACCTCGCAACGCCATTATGAAGGGGACGCTTGTCGCATCCACCCATCCGTCAACTTGTAGTTATTGCATAAGCTTTCCTCGTGGCTTCTATAGTTACAGTAACATATTGGAATCTCGTTGACACGATCTTCATGGAGACTGGAAGGTAAAACGTACCATACGAAAACCATATTATCCAAAGTAAGCTCCAAAGGTAGGAAAAGGCGTTTATTCGGTGACAAACTCACCAGCAAAGCTTCCTGTGCCGCTGAGTGATACTGCTCTGCATGACACATGCGTTATGCGGAACAGTATATCTGGACATGAAGTGAAGCTCAGCCAAGACACTTTTATTCAGCAACGTTAAAATAGCTCTTCAAATTTCGCTTAACTTTCTTTTTCAAGCGATCCTTGCTAATACCTAACCTCTTTTACGGAGTTGTTGCCGTCGTTCGCGATAACTATAACCGTCATGATAGCAATGCGCGCAGTTCTTTCTCCTCTTGCGCTTCGGGTACTTGTACGTACTGGCAGTTCACACAACGAGGCAGGGCTAATCAGCTTCGTTTCTGTGTCGCGCAGAAGGAAAAAAGTGCGCACGTGGTCCCTCAGCAGATGGTATCTCGTCTCGCAGCTGCGTCGACAACCGGGTGGCGCACCCACGCGTCGTGCGTTCTGTTGAAGAGCAGGCCGCGCATGAGAACGGAACCAAGGAAACGCTCGGAAAAGGCCTCGCCGTCCACGTGCATTCAAATGTAACAACTTTCAGACAAAATGCACATCCCGTCAATTTCAGCAAGGTAATGGTAATAAAACATAAAGGTAACGGTAATGTTAGCGGTAAAGGGATGGTTAAGAGATGGTAAAATTAAAGGGATGGGGAAGGGAGGGCCAGGTACAAGCATGTACAAGTTTCGCTTTCCCCCCCTTCACGTGAGCGGAAGGGCGGGTAATTTCTTTCAATGACCGCAAACAAGTTCTCTTGGAAGTTGTTTATGGAGAACGTAAACAAGTTCGTTACGTAAGTACGAGAATAGCGCATGACAGCATTTTTCCGCGTGTACGTGACCGGAGGAGTAACTCTCACGGGTGTCCTTCCACTCGGTCCTTCGCTGGCGGATTGTTTGCCGCCGCGGTGGGCGGCAATTTAAGTCGGTTCGGTACACACCCTTGCAGCGGCTCGAAAAGCTTGCTTTGTGTCAGCTATTGTGGCGCCACCTTTTTGCCGCCACTGGCAGGCAGCGCGCATTTTTCCGCAAGTGTGTCAGTTTCTCAACATGTTGCTTGTAGGTCGTTATAGTAATTCAGAGTAGTACACATAAGTATTAAGCTACGAGTTTCAGTAATTCTAGTTGGCCGTCTTATCATTCATGCTCAGGTAAAAATGCGATCTTCTCAACCGTATGAAAATACATTGCGCCTTTTAGGTGTTGGCCGAAAAAAAAAATCGTGTTATCCGAACAACGTATTAAGCGGGATCGTATTAACGGGGTGTCGCTATACTGTACAGTTTCTATGTAGACAGGTGAGTGGCTAGAGATTTACCACGCACACACTTGCCGCTGCTACTAATATCTCGTTTCCAACATCTAGAGAAGCTGTCTTACACAGGTGGACGCGTATAAGCGATGCGCTTTCATAAGAATTTAGGCGTAATCGCCGTTGCATATAGGGTGCGGATACGACTCCTTTTTTTTTTTCTTTTCTTTCAATTTGGCAGGTACTCACGGCGGTCGGGTGCGCAGGACGAGCCTCGCGAGGCTGGCGCCCTGCGCAAGCAGCGGCTGTGCCTCGGGCATCGGCGGCGGCGCCTTGGGCGGCAGCGTGGCGGCGTTGCCGGCGCCCGCCATGTTGGCGCCACCGCCGCCGCCGCCGGCGGGCCCCACGGGCGACGGGGGCGGCGCGCGCAGCGCAAGCGGCTTCCCACCCGCGGTGGTCAGGTGCGGTGGCTCACCGGGCTTGGCCAGCTTGTAGCTGCGCTTGTGCAGCTTCGCTTCGAGCCGCGTCTTGTCGCGCTGGTAGTAGACGCCCGCGAAGATGAGCACGTTGAGCACGAGCAGCGAGCAGCCGACGGCGATGGTGACGCTGAGCGCGGTCGAGTAGCCGCCGCCGGACAGCGGCTCCCACAGGGGCCGCGCGGTGGACGCCGCCTCGGCGGGCCATGCGCCGCTCTCGTTGCCCTGCGTGACGTGTGTGTCTTTCATTGCCACATATGTTTCTATCACGATTTGGGCAAACACGGCCTCATGCGGGCACTCGCCATATATAGCCACATGTGCCCAATTCCAGATATGGCCATATATGACATTTTTGTAAGGGATAACAGAACAGAGGACAAGTGAAGACGAAGACAAGCGCTTGTCTTCGGTTTCGCTGCGCTTGTCTTCAACGTCCCTTGTCTGTTTCGTTTTGTACAGGACCACTCCTAGAGTAGGAAGCGACACTTGCTCACAAGTGCACCCCACGTACCACCCTGACCCACCTTGTCCCAGGAAACCCACACTCGCTCGACGTTGCCTGGCTGGCTGGCAGGCTGACTAGCTATATGCAGAGTCGGCTACCAGAAAGTCAATGCGTTCATTAAGGCACAGTTGTATACGGCTCAAATTCCGGGATTTCCTCACCTCCGTCGACAGAACAGTCCACAGAAAATCGCTCCACTTCACATTGCAACTACGCATGCGGGACACATCCGAGTATTCGTGTCGGTAGAAAAACCGCTATTGTCCCATTCAAGTACGCACCAACTAGTCCAGCTTCCTTCGTTAATAGCGTTAACACCACGGGACAAGTGACAAGGCACGTTCCAACAACAAGCACGTATCATCGGTCGAGTTCGTTCCCCGGTAAAGATAACGCTTGCACGGCCTTCCCACAACCATGGCATACAAAGCGGGTAGTGGCGTCACTACACTTTAGAGTGCAAAAGGGAAACCGCTCAAACAGCTGAGTTCATTTGTGTTCTACGGGAAAGTGACGCGTACTTGTGACTCTCGAAAAGAAGCGTGAACACGCTTGTACAGTACACTTAATTGTTTCGCTCTCAGTCGCTTCATGTAGTGCATTGGTCACTCGTTCAAGACGACATATTCCGTCGACGTATCGTATCAGGTGACACTACAGCGTCGCTGGCCGCCCACCTTCATAGCGTGGATTGGGACCTGCATTTCCCATCAAACATGAAATAAAGTATGGCCAGTTTGAATGACTGTTCGCCACTATTAAACAGAAGAAGCCACACGTTAATGCCCGTAAGTTATTCACTTTTCGAGCATGTTATTTCCAAACAGAGAATCTTGTGGCGCAGGCTATCATTTCAGCCCACCGGACTCCAAGGCACGCCCATTTATTCCGACTATGATGCATCACTTTCTGCACGACAACATTCCGCATGGCCAAATCGCTTCGGTTCAAAATGTCAACGGTGGTCTAGTGGCTATACGGCACTCGGCCGCTGATCCTAAGGTCGCGGGGTGGAATCCCGGCCGCGGCGGTTGCATTTCGATGGAGGCGGAATGTTGAGGCCCGTGTACTGTGAGATGTCACCGCACGTTAAATGACCCCAGGTGGTCGAAATTTCCGGGTCCCTCCACTACGACGTCTCTCAATAATCATTCGCGGTTTTGGGACGTAAAACGCAAGAACTCGATCAATCCCAATTTTTGGACCAGCAACTCCCATCGGCGCATCTAGATCGCAAGTGACGCTTGTTTCAACGACTGCCTCGGCGCACACGTTTCACAACAGTCGGGGACGCCGGCCAGGCCTAAGTCTACGTTATGCGAATATACGCCTGTCGCCTTTTCGCCTGGCCTTCGCGAAGGGTCATGACCGTGCAGGCAAATGGCGACGCAGCGTACAAGTACTCTCGCCATTCCTAGAAGCCGGGCGTCGGGCCGGCGACATGCATCGCTAGATCTCTTTTCACCCTCCATTTCACAGACACGTACAAACGGTGTTTCAAGCAAGCGCTGACACACCTTCAACTAAAGCAACCGTCTCTGTCCCATTTCTTTTTCCTTTTTCTTTTTTGTTACCGTTCGCGGACTTTTCAATGATCCCATCATTGCGAGCGCGCTGACGAGGTGACAAACACGATGCGGAACCTGTCGCGCCGGCGAGTCTTCGACATTCATATATGCAAGAATGCGACGGGCTTCTTTCTTTCTTTCTTTCTTTCTTTCTTTCTTTCTTTCTTTCTTTCTTTCTTTCTTTCTTTCTTTCTTTCCCCTGTACCAGTAAACCTGCGCTGCCACCTCCCCGCCTGTAAATGATAACCGATGGCGCAGACATGCGATGTAGCTTTCAGTAAGCCTTCAACTTGCTTGCGGCCGTTTCACTTAGTCATATGCTGTGTAAGAACTGAAGCGCGAAAAGAGGAGAGAGAGAGAGAGAGAGAACCAAAATGCGAGAAAAATCTCTATCGATACCTAATCTATACGACCCTAACACACCAGGTCTCGGCCAGGAAAGCTAGTCTGAAAGTCCTATTCTCGTTACTCGTGTTTCTGTCATCTGCTTTTCGCGACACACATTAACAGCACCGACTGCTGCCGTTGTTCAGTATAAGTGGTTACTACATTTACGTTCGTCTTTTCTTCTTCCCTCTCCCTTCCAGATGTCCTCTTCTTAACGCAGCACCCACTAACCGTGAGCGGGCAAGGTAGCCAAACAGATAACTGTTTGGCTAGCCTTGTTGGCTTGGAACCCGCAAACTAAAAATCTTTCTAATATGCTCGAGCTAGTGCAGAACCGCGCAGCACGTTTTGTTAGTAGTAATTACGACTTCACTTCTAGTGTTAGTGCAATTAAGGATAGGCTGGGATGGGAATTATTAAGTACACGTAGAAAAAACATAAGGTTAGAAATGCTTTTCAAAATCTTTTACGGGCATTTCTTATGTGAAAGAAGCGATCACTCTTTAAAAATAAGAAATATTTTTTGTAGAACAAATGCGTTCCCAACACTCCTTTTTTCCACACACAATCTCCCAATGGAATCAGCTTCCCCAGGAAATTGCCGAGTATCGCACAGATGCATCATTCAGAGCACTTATAAAGCACTTATAGCCTTCGTCTTCTCTCTCTCTCTCTCTCTTTTTTCCTGTTTCTGTGTTATTCTTGTTTGCAAAGTTATCATTTTTCTGTACATATGTTTCCCTGTGCATCCCCCCCCCCCCTTTTGCAGTAATGCCTTCGGGCGCTGCAGGTTTTTCTTAAAATAAATAAATAAATAAATAAATAAATAAATAAATAAATATACTGCCTCTGAATAACTTTTCTGCGTTTCCATTCTCTCTCTCTCTCATAAGAAGAAACAATACTCACGGTGCTTTTATTTCCTTCGATAACTTTTTTTTTTTTTTGAAGACTTATTTGGCTTGCTTCAGCAACATTCTGCCCGCCCCGGTGGTACAGTGTTTGTGATGATCGGCTGCTGACCCGGGGAACGCGGGTTAGATCCCGGCGGCGGTGGTCATGTGCTGCCCGTGTGCTGGGCGTTGTCAGTGAAATGTTAAATAACTGCAGATGGCCGAAATTTTACGGCGCCCTCCACTACTGCGTGCCCCTATAATCATATCGCGGTTTTGGCCCGTAAAGCTCCAGCAATTATTACTATCCAGCCACATTCATCAGTGGGACATGGTGATTAATGGCCCACATTTTAGCTGATCCCGAATTCAGAGCAGCCTGAATCTATGCGAACTCATAGGACTTTGACTACCGTATACACTCGCGTGTTCATACCGGCGCTTACTGGATGACGTAAGTAATATAACGGCTAATGCGTACGCTAATACTGGCGAATATTGGTTGAAGAGTGCTGAGTGATCGTTAATGTCGACTGTCCGCAGTTATGCAACACCACGGTCGCATTCCTTCACTCTCAATGCAAAATTGCTTAGTTGCCCAGCACTCTTTCTCCATCTCATGAGATCTGCGAAAGCACTCGCCTGCGACGCCTGCGGCACACCGGGCGCCGGCGACAGCGGGGCGGCGCTGCTGCTACTGCTGCTGGTGCTGCTGCTGGGCGCCGTGGACGAAGACGAAGAGGACGAGGACGAAGAGGCGGGCGCCATGCCGTCCAGGGAGCGCACGTGGCCGTCGTAGCTGAGCGGGTTGTCGTGGTCCTCGAGCAAGTGGTGCGCTTCGGGGGCACCCGGCCGGTGCAGCTGCGGTATCAGGTGCAGCCACAGCGACAGCCGGTGCGCGTGGTAGTGGTCCTTCACCTTGGGCTTCAAGCCTGGACGAAGCGCAAACGAAGGGAGTCCACGTCTGGAGCGAAGACTTCTTGACCATATTGGGTCATCGCGCACACACATTGTACGTCAGAGCAATATCGCCGTTATGCGAGAGTCGCTCTAACGCACACGTGTTTGCAACAGCGCCAAAAAAGATAAAGAAAGAAAGAAAGAAAAAGTTGTCCATATAGCCTAATATGTTTTGCCCACAAACCAGGGGCTGTGCAAACATAAACGCTTGTTTTTGCCCATAGCATCTGGTTTTCAATGTACCACTTGTATTCGAAGCGTTTACAGCTGTGGAATGATACCAACTAGCCCGAAACAGTGCCCTTACTATACTCTAACCAATATGGCGCATTGCAATGAATCGCGTACGGGAATACGCATTTACGTAAGAAGTGTAACCAGACTCCAGTCAGTGAACAGCGGGAAACATCTTCCACTTACGGAAAGAACTGTAAGCGGAGGCCTTCTCTAGCCAATCGTCAAGCTGTATGTGTATATCATTATCACCTCGGGAACAACGGGTTCACTCTAAGTCTTCACTCTCCAAGGTATGTGCCTTACACGTAAGGTGCTCTAGCGGGCAGAAGCATGTCCATGGTGATCGTGTAAATGAGCAAGATGAATGGACCGGACTCAGCGCATTAGCAGAAAAGAAATTCATCTGTGACCACTGTGTGCAGCGTTGACAAGAAGAGAGGTCACCAAAATGACGATATGAAGATGAAACAAAAGCCTCCTCTTACCGATGAGTAGGTACTTCTGGTGCGCCGGCTCATATGGTGGCCAAGCTATGCGCTCAAAGCGCCCCTTGGCGTGCAGCTCGCTCCCGGTCAAGCCACCGCTGTGGCCAGTGTAGCTGGGGTCCCTGTAGAATAGAATGGGAAGATCCAGTGAAAAAAAAAATCCCTTTTCCGCAGTTTAGTTTACAACAGTGCGACCTGACCGCGCAGCTACCGCGGGAAGTCGCGTTTTGTTTAACACGTTTTGCTTTTAAGAAGCTTGACCTGGATTGATTGGCTAAGATTGCAACGTCTCTTGAAGAGGTCCAATTTACTCGGCCAGACAGCAGTTATGGCAGAGCGAGAGAGGGGGGAAGGGGCGGTTAATTTGAAAAGAAAATTTCTGCTTTAAAACACGCTTAAAGAAGAAAAGAACTTCTAGAGGACCAGCGGGTGTACCCACTATGTCGACTCTGTAAGGCAACTACTCGCAGAACTCACATGTCTTACAGGTAAACACGAATGTTGATGCATATAACCTCTTTACCTGCGACTATACGACGTCATCGTTACTCAACAACAGACAACTTGGCACTAAAGGTTTATTCGACATCCTTTACACGCGATCATCTCCTACGGCCCATCACACCATCGCACTCCATTTCTTTATTTCTTGACGCACAAATCGTTGCGCGCATGTGTTCTGTATACTTTACTCTGTCGAGAGTGTATGTCTAGCTTTCGCAGTGATCATAGTTCAGCTAAAAAGACAAAGTAATAGTACAACGTGTATGTACGGTGTAGTCGGCATATGTTATTGGAGTTGGCTATATTATTTCGTTGAAAATGGAGATGCGAGTCATTTAACTAAAATACTTGGTAGTTACAGCTGGTCCTGTGTGTACACCTTTCTGCCTATGTGCTCATATTCCCTTTACGCTTCTTCTTTTTTCTTTCACTAAAAAAGCAATAGATTGATGCAAGAGCCAAGACGCACCCGAACTTGACAAAGTTTGTCCAGAACGCAACAGTGGCCTCGGCGAGCGCCTGCTCCGGCCGGCTGTAGTTTCGGCCAAAGTGGCCCAGCGCTGCGACAAGTGGCGCGCCAAACACGAAGGCCAGTTCCTCGCCGTGCACGCATCCGAGCCGGCTCGGGTAGTCCGACGAGAGCTCGGCCTGGTGCGCGAACACGTACAGGAAGGTGGGCGCTGCGCGGGACAGCAGGCCCGCGGTTCGCACCAGCGGAGCCACCACCAGGGCGTCGCCCACAGCCTCACCCGTGCTGTCCAGAATGTTGAGCGGGTGCTGAGGAGAACAATGGCGAGGACATTGTTAAGGAAAGAAGGTCATCCATGGGATACTAACCTAACCCATCCCAACTTAAGCTAACCTATCCTAGCCTAACCTAACGTAACCTAAAGAAATTGATCAGCTGGCATAAGCCAAACTTTCCTGGTACGCGGGCAAAGTCAGCGCACGGGTTTGCGAGCACGGAGCAAAGCCCGAGCCATGGACGTAGAAGCTATCCGCAAACGCACCGACCTTACGATGCATATGCCCCGTAACCTACGCGCGCTGACCTGAAAGGGCTTCGTCCAGTCGGTGTACTCGTTGACGATGGTCAGGAATATCTCCTGCTGGTGGAAGGAGAAGAGGTTGCGAACCAGCGTTCGCAGCAGCCGGTCCCGCCGGTCCGCCTCAATGCCGTACTTCTCCTCCGAGGCGCTCACGAAGAAGTACGACTCGAACCGCGACACGCCCATCATCAGCTCGAGGCGGCGGCCCGACGAGGCGAGCGACTCGGTCAGTTCCAGGGGCTCGGCGCGCAACACGATGCCGTCCACCGTGGGGCCGAACGCGCTCAGGTGGTCGGGCACCGACAGGGGCACGCGCAGCAGGTCGCCCACCGGTCGCAGCCGCAGGCACTCGACGAGCCCTTCTTCTTCGGCCACGGGACAGTCGAGGGCGCGGGCCACGTGACGCGCGTGCGCGTGCGCGTCACGGGCCAGCGCCCACGGACTGAGCGCCGAGCCGGACATCAGGAGGGCGCGGTGCACCAGCGACTGGGCCATGGGCGCCAGCAGCAGCAGGTGTGCCATGGCGGCACCCGTGCCGTGACCGGCCAGCGTCACGTTGGCAGGGTCGCCGCCGAACTCGGCGATGTTGTCGCGGATCCAGTGCAGGGCCGCGATCTGGTCCAGCAGGCCGTTGTTGGCCCGCGCGCTGTTCCCCATCGCCGGAAGGAAGCCTGCGCGATGTAGGTGCAGATCCACGGGTTAAGTGACGGCATGCACGAACTATAAGAGACTGCCAAGAATCAGGTAGTTAAGTACAGTTGTCAATATTACAATTGCGTGCATTCATAGAAGCAGCGTGGAAACGGACAAGCACAAGCCCGGCATGTGCCACATCTTGTTTTGTGCAACCTCCACAATACGAGTTAAGGCATTCATAATGCATCGACGTTTCTTGCAGTTCACAACGGTATCAAGAACATTCTTTCTTATTGTTCGGATGTCCATAAGACGCCAAGATTTCAATACACATAAGGTGCACGAGTACGAGATACCTTCGGTGCACTGGAACGAAGGAATAATTTAATGATGTCCTTTCTCATCAGGAACGCATTTAGGGTGTCTTGAAAGTGAAATAACAAATGAATTGGCGCTACAGAATCCAATTTCCAATATCCAAAAAGACAAAAGTTATTTTTAATGGTGTCCTAACGTCGCCTTGTACCTGTGTTCAAGGAGAACAGGTTCCTGTCATCATTCCATTACCTGAAAATCGACTACCACATGGTTGTTGCCTTATTACGAGCATTTGCAATACGATGCCAATGTCGAAAGAAGATTACATGTTTATACCATCATTACGGACAGACACCCAGTGTCCACCATACTCCTTCTTTTTCATAACTAGCGACGCTCTTGCGTGAAACTGCTTGCAGCTAGCCTACAACAAACGCCTGCAAGTGTCGTCCTGACGCGTCGGCTTGACTAGTGCGTCGCGCGCTCTTACCTAGGATGCCCAGACGGAAGTTGATGGTGACCACAACCACGTTCCCGAGGGAGGCCATGACGGTGCCGTCGTAAGGGTTGCCCGAGTTCCATTCGTACGACTCGCCATGGATAAACATCAGCACCGGAAGCCGAACCGCATCTCGGCCCACTGCACCAGAGTAAGAGAAAGATAAAAAAGAGAGAAGTGAATTTTTTTAATAAAAAGGCACAGAATCTGGGACTTAAAGTGCACCCTTTACCCAAGCTTAACTGCTCCGTATACTGTGAAAGGAATACTGACAAGAAAAAGAGTAATTAGCAATGATAATAATGAAGGCAAGACTAATCATATGCAAATCTATAATGTTGGCACTGTCGCTAAAACCGTGTGTTAATGCTGGTCAATCAGGCCGACGTTGTTCACATTTCGCGTTAGCGCACTGTGAACAACGTCAACTTGCGCAGCTTTATGTTGGATACAGGTGTAACGGTCCCGACACAGGACACTAGGCATTTTCAGTTTATCGGGCTTAGCATAATAGCGGAGTTATTGGAATAGCGGGATAGAAATGCGCATGCGTAGTACCGTAAAGGGCCAATACCGTTTCGTAGTTTACAAAAAAATATGGCGGCGGTCTCGGATGCCCGCTTCGAACTGAATTTGGCGTTGCTGTAGGCAGGACTCCCTTCGTTCGCAGTAAATGACTGTCTAAAATGGCTTCGCTTGCCTTCAGGTAACTTCGACGACGTTGTATTAGGGATAACGTAGCCCAGTTTTCGAGATCGCTTCCCATTTCGAACGTTGCTAGGCCTATCGAGAAAAGGCCTGTTTACATTTTTGCAATATGTCAAGTTATGCTCTTGGAGCTTGGTTCATATATATTTATTTATCTTTATTCTCGAAAAGTTAGAAGGCTGCTGCACTTTTTTAACGAATGTATCCTTCGCTAGGGGGCGCCACAACCATAACTACCGAACTGTAAACGGTATCCCGGTAAACTAAAGCTCGTTTCCTCGTCGTATGTTTGCGGTACGGTAGTGCTATTCCCTTAGCACCCGCAATTATGCTAACGCGCTAAACTAAAAATGGCTACTATGGGAAACATAAACTAGACGCATATTTCACGTCAACGCCGTGTCTCGTTCGTGTTTCCTACTGTCATTATTCCGTGAGCGCTAAACCTTTATCCAGCATAATGCTATACCAACAAACCAACGTCGCGCAGTCAAGCACGTCAGTGGCTGAATCAACAAAGCTCTCATTTCGCAAGCTGTTATCGCCATTGGCCAGCCGGCTTCGTTAACGACATATCCAGCATCATGAATGGGTGAAATGTCCTCTTGCTATCAATATATAGATGAAGACATTCTCTGAACATACACTGACTCAGCTTCCTACGTCCTTCCCGCGTGGGCGCTGGGCAAATGCGAAACACGTGTGCAAGTGTTTCCGACGCTTGAGAATGTTCACATCGCGGGTAAATGCCACCACAACCTTATATAACGTGTGTCTACAAAGTGTGACGAGGTAAGGCGAACACCGCACGTGTTTGGATAAGATTCATTCACGCTTGCGAGGCGCATACACGTATCTGCCGTATACCGCGAGCAGTAAAGCGTAATCCGCAACGCAGCGGTAACGCCACTGGCGCACGCAACACCCGCGCAGCCTTAAATCCCCGAGGTCCACTATATACGGGAGGTCTCAGAGACACCGCTAACTTCGAGCTCACGGAACGTTTCGTTCGTGGGGGTCTTAAGACGTCCGGGAGGCCCGCATTATGCGCGAGCGTCTTTGCATTTCGGGCCGCCATCAAAGCGCTACCGCCATCCTGGGCGCAGCGGGAGTTGGGACGACGAAAATGAACCTGCGACCTCGCGTCATTAGCATAACGGAGGCGGCAGAGAGAGAGGGTCTTCGCGAAATTGTCCTCTTCGTAGTGGACGGTATACTGTGATCGAAATGAACCGAAAGTCATAAAAAAAGAGAGAAGAATAACGAAAGAGAGAAGAAGCGCACGCGGCTGTCCGGCTTCACTCTGGTAATTCTCTCTCGAGTCTGCGTACTACGGCTTTATCTTTCTCTCCCAATTCCAAGATTCGTTCCTAGTTAGCGCGACTGCTTCTCGATCAGATCCAGCCTTTCGGTGACGATGGCTTTTCCTGCATACACTCTTGGGAGCAGTGAAGCCCCCTTTGCAGGGGCAGTAAGACGGGAAGAACGTTGGCTTCCCGAGACGCTTTATTCTATTTTTTTTTTTTATCTCACTTTTATTTTCGAGGAGTTGGAGCGACTCGGCGAGTACCGATCGAAGTCAGCACCGTAGGACCGATGAGAGAGTAAAGAAGAACGACGGTGAACGAGATGGAGCAAGATGGCGGCGAGGAAAGGGGAATGGATGTCCTATTGCACAAGCTCTGGTTAGTTACAGTTAGGCGGAGGATAAACGTCCGCCGCTAACCGTGAAAGCAAACGAACGATGCCACCGAGGACGGGATTGTACAGCTGGAACAAAAAGGAATAATATGATGAATTGGAGAACGCGTAAGCCTCCGCGACAGCCCGCGAAGATTGCTGCGTGAAGAAAACGAAAAGCGAGCGCATAAAGTGCTCGGTTGCGCGAGGAGGCGCGAAAGGATCGACTACTAAGTGAGTCTGGAGTTTGAAAACAGTCACTAACCGCTACAGACGCTCATCTTAATTCGACGGTAAAATAACGTACGAAAAGAATAGCGTAATTCCTTAACTATGGATGGACATCGCCGAGTGTATTAAAAAAAAAAAACGGTAGACACGAATTAGTTCGCGATGGTGTCTGGAACAGAACTGAATCCTCCCCGCTGCGTCTACAAAAATTATTCGCACAGCATTCCCTGACAAGGCTTGGTACAGATCGAGAATGTTCGATCATTTTTAAATGGGGTGTGGTAGTGCATGCTTATGTCAGTGTTCCTCTGTCTGCAATCCGAATGCATTTGTTTAAACTACGAGCAGTCAGTTTCTTCTAGTGACGCATTAGGTCGTGAGTCGGACAAAGGTTCAGCGTAAACTCTTCACTGCCTGACTTTGCAAAAATGTCGTCCACCGAAAGCGAAACAAAGAAAAATGCGGCCAGCAAGCATTCTTTCGGGTAAGAGAAAAATATGTTGTTGTCGTCGTCGTCGTTGTTGTTGACGACGGAATACGGAGACTTCGCTAACACAGCTAAACAGCAGCAGCAACAACAACAACAACAACAACAACAACAACAACAACAACAACAACAATAATAATAATAATAATAATAATAATAATAATAATAATAATAATAATAATAATAATAATAATAACTTTTATTTCCATCGAACGACGCAGGAGACTGATAAGTGTCACTTTAAAATGCAAGCGATTTGACAAAAGCCCGCAGAGCCGCCTCTACAAAGCACACAGCGGTAGCACGGCATATACAGAGCATAACTAACACGCAACTCCTTGTCTACCTGTCACCACGTATTGTACATTCCCAACGCATACAAGCCGTATCATGACCCCCTTATTCTAGCTTCCCCTTGAGTCGCCAGGATGGCTCCCCTTCGCCGCCGGGGTATTGTAGTGGGGAGGAACGAACCCACAAAATGTAGTGGGATGCTGCCTAGCCAAGAGGTGCGAGCGCAGAGCGCGAGCTGTTGGTGCCGAGACTGACCGCTGCTACCCGACGCTGCTTCGATCTGGACGCGCTACTAACCGCTGCTACTCGACGCCAATAAAACCCCCTTCACAAGCACTTTTATCATTTTATCTAAGCAAGTCCACATCAGCCACCATACCTTACATTGTTTGAGCATACTCCTTCTGCATTTCTTTCATTTCTTACGTCTTTCAATCAATTAATCATTCATTCAAATCAATATTATTGATAAATTCAAGGAAATATTTACGAACTATTTGGACCGATAGCCTACACTGGCTATTGGTAGGCCCATGTCAGAGTGCATCAACCAGAGTACACATATACATATAAACAAGTAATAAATTCATTTTTCACTACTTATATGTGCAAAAGATTATCTTGTCCGGCATCCTGTATAAATTCCAGCGATGGCTCATGCAAATAAAGAGTTGGAAGTTGGCGCCAGTGTGTGTTTTGTCTTCTCTGTGTCCCGTTGTTTTAGCGCCATAACTATTACTTCAAGCAATGAACCAAGTAGTTCAATAACATATCCTTTTGAATAAATTCTGCTCAAGTAAAGATAACAAGCATGTTCACAATCACTTCATTACAACATGCGTGTTGATTGTTTTCAATATCGATATCGTGATGCCAGGATAGCCGGTTCTAACGTAGCCTACCTTCCGATATTTTCATACTTAAATGAATAAAAAAAACGTCCATCAACCTATAACAAACATGGAAAAGCCAACCCCATCTGAAAACACAAAGCACCGCCCTTCATAAAAGCTCAACGATGAGGGAAACTGCACTCCGAAATACGTTTCCGTTAATATACGGAACTCCTTTTCAAGACGTTTCATTTCTCCCAGCAGTCGGTGCCTTCATGCTCAATGGTCATTTGTATCTCCCCCATCGGACAAGGTTCTTTGTATTTAGCCGCCGGGCGTTTTAAATTCGAGATGAGATTGGAAGCGCTGCAGACGCAATCCCTCCTTTGAAGTAGCTTCTTCAGTCGTACATCATAAGACTATTGTCAGCGAGCAAAGAAAGCTATACTCTCACTTTAGAACGATTGCGGCCGGTAGTCGATCGGTCGTCGATCAAAATTTATCAGCGGTGAAATGCGTCGGTTTTTATCCATGCGTCACAGTGCACTCCAGTACTATATATGATGCTCGGGCACAATCTGGAAAGTACCCAAGAATACGCGTTGGGCATGCAACGTTTGTAGAAGAGTCGTCATCATTCTCGAAGCGACACGCGAGTTAAGCGCGACCTGCGCCGAGCGGAAGCGCGTCTCACAAGAAAGTGATGAAGGCGGTCCCCGTGAAACAAAAGAAGTGCGTGTATCGATGTGATAATCGCGCGTTACCTTGGGCTGTAGCAAATAGTCGACATTTTCTTGGCCCGATCAAGGCTGACAAGGAATAAAACGCTTTCCTGCGCGTTATTACTGCGCACAAATGTATACAACAGAAGCTGACGTTAACGTGCCATGGCGCACACCACTATAGCATATAGCACAGATGGACGACCACCTCGTCGTACGCCTGCGGAGACGCGCTCGTTTGTACCCGTAGCCATGAACAAAGCCCCCAAGGTTGATTAGCAAGACTGCGCGCGCCGCCGCAGTATATTTTGGAGGCCATGCTATGGGTGTAGCATGGCCTCCAAAATGAACACCTGAATGAACACCTTCACTGCGGCGTTCAGTTACCTGGCTTTCTTGTACCGTGCCTCCTAGAGAAACCAACCTGGTGCCGCCGGCCATACTGGCGACTATTGCGTACATATTGTATGAACACTCTGCGGTAGCCCCGCCACGGTGGTCTAGTGGTTATGGCACTCGGCTGCTGATCCGAAGGTCGCGGGATCGAATCCCGGCCGCGGCGGCTGCATTTCGATGGAGGCGAAATGTTGAGGCCCGTGTGATGTGCGGTGTCAGTGCACGTTAAAGAACCCCAGGTGGTCGAAATTTCCGGAGCCCCCCACTACGGCGTCTCTCATAATCAGAGCCATGGTTTTCGGACGTTAAACCCCACAAATCAATCAATCACTCTGCGGTAACAATAACGCGAGATACTACGAGAATTCGGAACGGAGATTATCATGCGTTTTGGACGCACGCATGATGTGTACGGAGCTTCTATGGATGCCCAAAATATAACGGTGATAGCCCTTCGCGTTCTGCGCATGTGCATCCGCGTCCTTAAACCAAGACAGCGCTAGGATCGCCTTCGAAGCGTTATTTTCGATGGAGGCGAGAATGCCAGAGGCCCGTCTAATGCGCGTTGTCAGTGCACGTTAAAGAACCCCAGGGGTTCAAATTTTTCCGAAGCTCTGCACTATGGAGTTCCTCTCCTTTCCCCCTACTCCCACGAACGCTTAGCCGTGCTCCTGACATGGGCTGCAGAAATTAGCATCCTTTCCTTAACAGAACCACAATCGAAGCATTGCAACGCTGCAGCGGAAGCTCCGGCTTTCGTAACCGCACTAGAGAGTAAACACATGACGATCCAAAACAGCGTGTAACAAGTGCTTTAAAAACAGGCGCGTCCACTTGAACGCGTTTCTGAGTGGTTGACGTTAGCACTGCTTCCAGCTCCGCTGCCAAGTTGATCTGAAGCAGCACGTTTCTCTGCTCGTGTGGTTAAAACTGCCACGGCGGGGCTTGAGAGAAACAACAAGCACTGATCAACGGGAGGCTTTCTGCAGGACGTTTCTTGCCTCACCTGCAAAAACGAGAAGGGAACGGAAAGCAGCAGGAGAAAGATGCTCGCACATTCCTCCACGATGAACGCGCAGCTATAAAAAAATTTATATATAAAGCAACGTCGAAAAAGGGCTTTCGCTTTCTCCTCCCGATTTCCATCTCCAGGCGCTGCAGCTTCCCTCACTAACGCGCCGCTTGCCAGCGCAGCGGGAACAAAGGTAACCTACTCACGGGACGTCCCACGAATCGCAAGACACAGTTCTGTGGTCTACACATTCACCGACGACGCGGGTTGGCGCACATCCTTGTCGGCAGCCTCGTCTCATCGGAGCAGCGCTCACTGCATAAACTCTACGCGGCCAAGAGCAGGTAAAATGTGTCCTTGCAGGAAAAATTTAAAAAGAGAAGAGTGAGCAGCAACCTACACTTGCCGTTTGATGCGGGATGAGAACACTTCAACTGCATGAAAAGAAAGGAAAGAAGGAAGTGTGTGTGTGTGTGTGTGTGTGTGTGTGTGTGTGTGTGTGTGTGTGTGTGTGTGTGTGTGTGTGTGTGTGTGTGTGTGTGTGTGTGTGTGTGTGTGTGTGTGTGTGTGTGTGTGTGTGTCACTTGAAGCGGCAAGAGCCCTCGCTCGGGAAAGGGTTACGAAAGCAAGCAGAGCTGCAAAAGAAAGAACAGATGGAAAGAAACGTGCTCATTTGGAAAACGTTCAAATTGCTCGCTGTCGCCGCCTGCGGTTCGTGGTACTTAGCCACGCAACGCTAACGTCAGCATCGACAGCATCGCTCAACGCTGCTGCCGCGTGACGTCACGCGCACAAGTCGTACGCAGATCGGGGAATGAATGCGCGGGCCGTGTGTTCAACGAAGCCGCGCGCGTTGACCAACTCTTCCTCACTCTTCCCTCCCATCTCGCGCTCCTTCCTCATCCGTCACTCGCGTCCTTATCTTAGCACTCCCCAAGGAGAGATAGCGGAGGACAAGCTCGGCGGGGACGCGGCGGGACCGTACGCGGTTCTTGGCCCCGTCTTCGTGGAAAATGCCGTTTCACGGCGCGCACAGGTGTGGCGCGAGGGACGCGGTGTGCGGGGGGAGAAGGCCGAACATTCAAGCTGGGCGGGGAGAGGGGAGGAAGGAGGGGGAGGGGAGGTGTATTAGGAACAGGCTTGCGAACGGAATCCGAGCGCAGAATGAATAGCCTTCATAGTTGGGAGGAAGGAGGGGGAGAGGAGGTGTATTAGGAACAGGCTTGCGAACGGAATCCGAGCGCAGAATGAATAGCCTTCATAGTTCGCGACGAATTGGGCAGTTGCGACAGCACGTACTACTACGCGCTGCCTGTCCGATACACGTTAACGTTTAACAAGGTGAAAACCATGAAAGGTTAGGTGAGTGAACGCGAATCTTTCCTACACAAAGGTAAAAGGTAGAGAAAGGAAAGTGCACACGTACGAGGAATGGGTATCGATGCTTACAGTAAGCTAAGCGTTTACTATTCAGCGCCGGGATTGTGCAGTCGCACTGGTTGAAGGCATAGTATCAGCACTGCCAAAAAGGACAGGAGAGGACAAAACAGCCGGGGCGCTTCGACAATGCTGGCTGCACTTATCAACCGGCTCGCCAAGGAAACAGTTCAACCGCTGCAGTGCGACAGACCGTACGCTACGCATATCGGCAGGTATCGCGTACCCCATGATCTAGCGCTGCCAAGCCTTGTAGCGAACTATACCTGTGCATCGTTTTTTCTTGCTTTTTTTTTTTGTTACGCAGAAAAGTCTGGCCTATTGCTAATAGTGGGCAAACGAAATTGTACTACGTAATGTTTGCTTTTACTAAGTGTACTTAAGAAGCAGATGGTGCCTATGTCTGTGGCACCGGCTGGTCTTCTTCTCTGGAATGATACTTCTCCCCGTAACATTGCAATAAACGCAACACTTGAGGGGGAAGAAAACAAGAACATATGCGCGCACCAACTCTCAGTTCTATTAAATGTTCGTACATCGAAAGTGTTCACGCAACAAAATTTTCCATACAAGAGGTGCTGGCAGCAGGAGTGTTCACGCATAATATTTGTTCCCAGTGAACACAACCAATCTACAGGCTATGTGCCAGCGGTTCAAGTAATAACAACGCAGAAAAGTTGGATAATTTGCCCTAGATGCAAGAGATAACGCAATAATTAGCGGAGCTCCGAATCTAGGTCAAGTCGGCGCACCTGTTATCAGGGTGTGCAGACTGATGAGAGGCTTTCGCAGATGGCAGGATTAAGA
The DNA here is from genome assembly GCA_013339685.2 of Hyalomma asiaticum. NCBI lineage: Eukaryota > Metazoa > Arthropoda > Arachnida > Ixodida > Ixodidae > Hyalomma > Hyalomma asiaticum. Next base: position 123,030,176 of record CM023482.1, on the reverse strand, counting down.
ATGCTTCCTTATATTACGGCGCAATCGATAAGACTCCTTCCGCGAGTCGTATTGCCCTGAATCTCCCAGTAAAGAAAAAAAGAGGGCCGGAAATAATTTTCTTTCATCAGGCCGCGGTATGAACCCGCGTCGTTCCTAATTTAGGGTTCTTACGTTTCCGCACTGCTACCTCCAGGGCGAAATTCGATACTGGCAAAGAAAAGGGGCGCAGGTCGGCGACCCCTTTTCGATTCATTTTTTTGTCCCTGTACCGAAGGGCTTCATAGGCGCCTCGCGGCGACGGTCAAAGACTCCGCTGGCAGCGCGCGTCATAAGAAGCAGCGTTCGGCAGGGGTGACGGAAAGCGGCGCGGCTCTTCTGACAGGACAGGACCACGTGATTTGTGAGCGCCCACTCGCACGCACATACAAGCACGTACGCGCATATACATCCGCACGCGCGCCATCCATCCTTCGGGGGCCACGCAAAAAATAGACTGGCTCCCTCCCCGCTTCGTGCTCTTCATCCTCCCTCCCTTCCTGCTCTGCGGCGCAGCCGGATTAAGCGCAGCAGCCTCGCTATCCTTCCAGCCTCTCTATAGCCTTGGTCTCGCCGAGACCTCGGCTTATAGGTGAGCGCGGAGAAAGAGAGCGCTGTACTACCTTAAGCGACACGTCACGTTCCGACGCCGAACAAGCGACAGGATTCGGGTCGGGTGACGTGCGCGAGCAGGTCGGTCTAAAGGCCAGCGAAGTTTTCTGCAGTAACGATCGACTTTCTGTAGCGCGAATGCCCGAACACTGGCGTTCAGTTTATAATCTTCGCTCGCGAATTACGCTGGGTTCGAGGTACCCGTATTTTCGAAGCGAAGCTAGCTTTTTCTCACCTGCCGCGGCGGTGGCGCAGTGGTCACGGTGCTCGGCTGTGGAGCCGAAAGACGGGACTTTTGTCTCAGCCGCGGCTGTCGCGTTTTTCGGTGGAGCAGAAAACGCTGGAGGCCCGTGTGCTGTGCGATGTCAGTGTACGTCAAAAAGAAAAAGAAAACGGGTTGGTCGAAATTTCTGGAGCCACTGCCTGCCTCGTAATCACGTCGTGCCACAGAAAGCCTTTATTAATTATTATTAACATCCTTACCACTCTGTTTTCCTGTCTCCCTTTTTCTCTTCAGCCATCCCCCTGTGTAGGGTAGCCAACCGGACTCTTCACTCGTTAACGTCCCTGTCTTCCCTTCCCTATGTATGTCCCTTCCCACCCCTTCGAGTTTCTGTTGTACCGTCCGCACCCGCTTATCCGTGCTTTTCCTGGGCGTTCGTGCAAGGTCAGCATCGCGTAACATCGTGCATGACGTGATCTGAAGTCGCGTACATAAGCGGTGACCTAGCGGGCGGACAAGCGCTCTATAATTGCGCAGCACCACAAAGTTCTGCCAGATCGATACTCCTGCCTAAGAACCAAGCTCCGTCCTTCTATCCCGCGCATCCCTTCGCCATAGGGACACTCGTGCCTTAATCCCTTCGCGTGTCTGTTCCCTTCGCGGTAATCTGTTCCGGCCAGAGGGAGTCTCTCCCCGGAGAACACACGCGCTGGGCCGGGCCTTATACGCTTTCCGTCAACTTGTCCAGTAGGAAGCCCCGGCACCTGAAGACTCACCGAGCCGCCCAAAAGTGCTCCGAGCTCTCCTGATTTTACAGCGGGCGTTTACCGTTTCTTTGTGGTTTTGCATGGCAAAGAAGCGCTACTCTAGAAAGGAGGTTAAAGCCCTCCACCCCAACACAAGGGCGCTTTCCAGCTGCGTCTGAAACCAAACTGCGGGTTCCCTGACGCACATTGTCCAACAGTATTTGGCGAACATTGGAGACATTGTTGATTGAAATAAAGGGCTCAATGAATGAATGAATGAATGAATGAATGAATGAATGAATGAATGAATGAATGAATGAATGAATGAATATACGTCCTCACAGGAGCCCCCACGACTGATCGGCACCGTTCTGCGACTTCGTTCAAAAATATTGCAGGTGCACAAAGTATCAGACAGACAGTCGTGGGCGTTGGGTCAGCGACGAGTTAGCTAAACTGCACCCCCCCCCCCCCCCCCCCACACACACATTTCAGTTCTGGGCCCCGCCACGGCGGTCTAGTGGTTATGGCACTCGGCTGCAGATCCGAAGGTCGCGGGATCGAATCCCGGCTGCTGTGGCTGCATTTCGATGGAGGCGAAATGTTGAGGCCCGTGTGCTGTGCGATCTCAGTGCACCTTAAAGAACCCCAGGTGGTCGGAATTTCCGGAGACCTCCACTACGGCGTCTCTCATAATCCGAGCTGGTTTTGGGACGTTAAACACCACAAATCAATCAACATTTCAGTTCTGTATAAGCATGGCATTTTCACTTGGTCAAGTCTCTCTCTCTCTCTCTCTCTCTCTCTCTATATATATATATATATATATATATATATATATATATATATATATATATATATGTGTGTGTGTGTGTGTGTGTGTGTGTGTGTGTGTGTGTGTGTGTGTGTGTGTGTGTGAGTACGCGCGCTATTATTCAGCAAGTTAGTTCTCGTTACTTATGCACTTTCGTCACCGTGATCGCTGTTCTTATTTCAGCTGTTGAAACCATAAAGAAAAATACAAACTCTGCCGAAGTACTTCAAAAACGGTGTAATGATCTCCTCTTGCGTCTAGATAGCAGCGCCAAGATTGCGTATACGCTGAAAAGTCAAGAGAAAACAAACAAACAAACAAATGAGCTGTCGCGCACGGCGCGCGTGGTCCGGAACGTTCTAAACGCTTTTATAAAATTACCTACGTTTATTAAATGTATGGCCTTAATCGCCACCTTCGCTGCGAAAATGGACATCTGTGACGCTCTTAAGTTGTAAGCAATACGCCGGCGCTGAACTTGGACACGAACGCTTTCGCCTCCACTCCACGACCTCTTCATGACTACGGCACGTTGGTCAAGCCGGTAACGATTCATGATATAAACCATCGCTTAGCCGTGTCCCCAGTATGGGAGGCAGAAATTATTACCTTCTTCCTTTCCTTTACAATCACTACTACTAGCACAAAAGAAGCGGGAACAAAAGAAAGAAACTGGAGATAAGTGAGGTCGCTACGATTGGAGCAGTACATATGCTCGTGTACGTTCCAAAAATAAACGCAGTTCGAAGTTAGCGCTTGTGTTGTCAGTGTATCTTCCATTTTCTCCCCGCTTCTTTCTCGCTCCTCGTTTTAAACGATGAGTAGGCTATGCACTGCCTTTCCTCTCTGTGAACGTGGGCGAACGGGCTTCATTTTTCAATACTCGAATGACAGCGTCACCCTTTAGGAGCGCAGGACTACAGCACGCGTATGTATGTGTCGTAACTGACAGGGCTTTTTCAAACCGCCTTCTTAAGAAGAAAAAACAAAGGAACCGTATGTAAAACATTCATTCTTTTTATGTGACAATCCGGTGCGCTAAAATGATGACTGACACTAAAGCCCCGCAGGTTTCTCGTTTCAAAAGCATGCGTTACCACTTAGTTATACGTCGGCTACGTAAAAAGTGAATATGGAAACAACTTTGTCGGGAGTCCTCGAGCAAGCTCTACAACTTTACGAGTACGACGTGTGTCACTCAAAAGAGCGACTAGAAACAGCCGAATAGGTAATGTCGCCGGAGCCAAGGTTTCAATTAGAGGACCGGTGTCTAAGGTTTGACGAAGACAGGGTAACGAATGACTTCCTTCGTCAAACGTTCCAGGATTACGAAACAGAAGTGTGGCGCGAAGAAGACACACAGAGAGGAGAGGGTGAAAAACAGAGTTCTCTTACTATCAGCTGTTGTATATACCCTCGTCTCTGTCTTTCTTCCGCTCTACTTTTTTTTTTCGAGGTCACAGAAGCTTCGGCGCTAGCTCAACAATCCGCTTTGTTAGAACACATCCGCCGGACTTCCCTTCGTCAAAGCAGCAATGGTCTGACGAAGGCGTGGCAGCAAGTACCTTCATCGACTGCCGCTCCGACGAGGACGTGCCCTCTTGTGGACACCGTGGGCACGTCGACACTTCTTTTTCAGCGATTCCTCATCCATTAGATACACTCCCTTCCCCTATAATCTTTATGTCTTGTTTGGATTAACACTTAAGACAGGCCTTTGGAGTTTTAGCTATTTAAATCTAACTGACAAATGCATATCGTTTCAAGCGACAGACCTGAAAACCTGAGACTTCTAAGTACGCTATTGTTCTCATTCACCAACGAAGTACTATATCTCTCCTTTATATATAAATCTTATTAGGAGCGAAGCACCTTATGCGCTCGGGCTGTCGTTGTCGTCACGGTAAAGCAAACGGTAAGAATGGTCAAAAACAAGTGTATAATTACTGAATAACTGGCTCATAATAAGCTACTATGATTTAAACTACTTTAAGATACAGAAATAATCAGGAATTATTGGAAGTAATTAACAGAAATTCGTTAAAGTCGCTTCTGACACGGCAACCACACGCATACGTTGACTTCACTGCCTCCATGATCGGCCCACACCCCCTGACGACAGGGCAAAACAAGCGCACAGTTGATCAAAACCGGTTCAGCGCAGCGATCGATGTGTTCGTGCGGGAAGCACCAGCGGATCACTGCTTCACACCTCCGCGGTTTTCCCGTTAATGGAGCTGCAAAAGTTTTTTTTTTTTTGCCTTCTTTATGCTTTATTTAGCGACGTATTCAGCCTCCGCTATCGCCATCATGCCGTCTCCTCCCAAAATTCCACGGTCTCCCGCAGTGTCAACTCAGTTGCCCCACAACCTGAGCCATAGGATTCTCACGCATATAGGGCGAAGCAAAAGCAACGGTTTCCAACATCTTTGAACGCAACTCGTGGAGACCTGGATACATATTTAAGGAGGTCGTACACACGTCGCGCGGTAGACAGGGTCGTATATTCAAATGTACCTCCGCGCACAGAGCTGGACATATTCCGCAAAACCTGTACGCACGAGGCTCTCTAGATCTCGGCGTCCATCGCTGAGGCTGCTGCGCGAAATGCGCGCACACCACCGGTGGGTTCTGTCAGAGTTCGAAGCGATATTGGCGGCGGAGGCGTAAACAACGTGACGTATGACGCCTCGGCCCTTTGTACGTAAACAGTTTAATTTTACCGACGCCTCGAGGGCGCGATAGAATCAAGTCTACCACCGAAGGCGTAAACAACCCCGACTGTGACCGGACCCACGTTGTGTGCTACTTCACTGGAGCCCGTAAGCAATCGCATTACGCAATGTACGCGAGCCCTGCTTACGTATACCTGACACGTCAAGCCAAACTACTACGGCTACAATTTGGGGGTCTGTACGTCACCTGCTCTCGCCTCCCTGTGCGTATCCTGAGGTAAAGCAGATTGAACAGATAGCAAATCATTTGCTCTTTTTTTTTTCTTAGCGAAGCACCGAAATCACAACGACACGAAACTCCCACCAGAGGGAGAGTAACGCCCACCCACCACGTTAACGAGTGGCGCTGGCTAACACTCCCAAGGCGCAGATCTAGAACACGTTCGTAAAGACTCACTAACGTACATGGACGAACAGCCGTCAACATTGGAGAATTGTAAAGCATCGCACGCGAAATGCAGAGAACGTGTTTTGGGCTCCTCCCCAGCAGCAGCTTTAATTTTATTTCTTTGTGTGTGTATGCATTTACCACTCCCCATACATTCAGTTGTAAATTAATGGGAAGCGACAAACTGCGTTTTAAATTATTCGCTAGTTTCATATCCTTAAAGACAGGGTCTGCTTTTTTCTTTTAATTGATAGACACAAGCTCATAAAGCTAACAGACAATGAGGACAAGGGAGGATAGGGGAAGTGATTTGTACTTTTTAGCTGTAGTGCATTAGTTACACGACATAAATGAAAAAATGATTAAAGTGGACCAGCCGTCCGTGGGAACTGAACCCACAACCTTCGGATAACGCGTCCGATGCTCTACCAACTGAGCTACGGCGGCGGTCGTTCCATCGTCCACAGACAGGCACTACAGTGTCTGTTCTTCTGATTGACAGCACCATCTCCTCAATAACTTCTTTGCGCTCGCATGGCACGTCGCGCTCGTCCAGCATTATTGTCACCTTCCGAGGCTTCCGCAACGCCGGCACGCGTTACTTCAGCTCTCCGAGCCTGCGTACAGACCCCGGCACAAATTGGCAAGCGCCAAAGCCGCGCGATAAGGCAGTGCAGTTAACTAACGCTAACTCTAACTACCGCGTTGCACCTTTCAACCGCACATTATCGCACGCGCACAGGTACGACTCAACAACGGCGGCGGTAGTTTGTAAAGCTTTTTTTGTTCTTTTTTCCGCGTTGCGATGGCCAAGACGAAGATTACGAAGTTACCTGACCGAAAATGAGTTGACAGTGAGGCGTGACGGACTGACGGTTTGCCGGGTACAGCAAACCAAGACTGGCGTGTTTAGCTGTTATCGCAGTTAAGTACACCGTGCGGCGTTGCAGGTCGTTTAAAACCCCGCGTAGACGTGGGCCTCGTTGTAAACGCGAGACAAGAAAAAAGAAGAAAAAGAAAACGCACGTCAGAACAGCGTGCGTTAAGGGCGTGCTAGACGTAACTTCATTACGTACAGCGTGGGCAACGAACGGAAAGGGTAAGCGACGAAAATTACTGCTGAATGAAAAGAGGGCTGCCTCGCACACACAACGCAAACTTTACGCGCACCTTTCAGGAGCGTACGCGAACACGCACGCACGGGCGGATGTGCGCGTGTTTATATATAGCCCCGCTTCTCTCGGTAACCCCCTCGACTTCGCAACCACAAAACCGTACAACGTTGGCGCGCGCCGGCGTTTCTGGTGGAGTGGCAGGATATGCTCTTGGGTTTACGACCGCAGAAGAGTTGGTTGCTAGCTAGAGGATCACGCCGCGAACTTTTAAACCGCAGCGGAAACGAGACTCTCGAAAAACGAAACACGGTCTCGGTGCAGGAAGGCTAGACACCCACGGTCGCATTTTTTTCCCCTCCATACATATATCTAGGCTTGCGTTTTCAGCAGTTTTCTTCGCAGCATCTGACGAGTTGAACCTACCGGATGCTAATTTGTCTAAATTACGAATCAGGTCGAGAAGCCCGCTTCCCGGCTCGCTTTTTATGCTGATATGGCGGGGGCGAAGCCACAACTTTAATCGCGGGGGGGGGGGGGGGGGATAGAAAAATAGGGGGGGGGAGGGCACTTTATGTACGCTAGTGCGTGCGTTTGTATGTGAGCGTGTATAATACGTACCAAATGCAACAATTTCTTGGATGGCGGTTGGTCCCCTTTCACTTTATCTCCAAACCAGGCTACGCCAATGTGATATGACGTATTAGGAGGGAAAAAAAAGATTAAGGAAAAGCGTGAGGGTTATTAAGTGTAGGTAGCGGTTGGCTATTCTGCACCATGGAAAGAGGCAAGGAGATTGATTGGTTTCTGAGGTTTTACGTCCCAAGACCACGACACGATTATAAGAGACGCCGTAGTATAGATGGCTCCGGAAATATCTACCAACGGGGGTTTTTTTAACGTGCACTGACATCGCACAGTACACGGGTCTCAACATTTCGCCTCCGCCGAAATGCAGCCGCCGCGGCCGGGATTCAATCTCGCGACCTTCGGACCAGCAGCCGAGTAAGAGGCAAAGAGAAGGAACTCTGGTACGGAGATGTACGGCGCACAGTGTGTGTGTGTGTGGGGGGGGGGGGGGGGGGGGGAGGGGGGGACGCACATAATAAATCAATTCAACGTGATGCAACTTTCATCACTTCCGAAATCACAAGTCAATAAATATAATGCAACAGTGCATTTAACAACAAATTACCAGAAGGCCATGATGAAAAGGGGGGGGAAAATAAAAAGACGCGGGAAGGGAAGGTTGATAGCTTCTTGCACGACCTTCATTCTTTGCAGTTACAGAGACTGTTGAACCTTCAGAGCGAACGAATAAAAATAACCAAGATCATACGGTCCGTCCATCATTTCTTTAGCAACACCTTTCTACAGAGCGGTTTGCCGTGCATATAATACAGTTATGAGTAGCTGTAGCAAAGGTGGCCGCCACATCTCGCTGTGGTATGTCCAACTAAAGTGTCCTTGAAGCGTTTTATTTTCTTCTTCTTTTTTCTTTCTTTTTTTAGATGAGTGTTCCATGGACGCTCTTCCTAAGGTGAAGACCGTCAAAGCAGAGAACGTTATTTGAACTAACGCCGACATAACAACGCTTCGTAGCAGCAGGTCGGTACAGAGTATGATATGTACACGGATAGCATGAAGGGCGACTAAAATTTTATTTAGCGCTTGGGTTTTTAGCTTCGGTGATGCACGGAATGATGCTCTCTTCCTTACGATGGCTGGGCTACGAGGTTCCATTACTGCAGTAGAAACGACTGACTGTTTTGCGCAAGGCTTCCCAACAGGCGTTGGATGTATATCCCCGGTATTTGCTGAGGCAATTTCCGCCACGCCTATTTAGTAACACGATGCAGTGTTAGCTCTCCGTGCTCCCTGATTAAACTACCCATAACACCATGTCACTACGATGGAACTGTTGCTGCTCTGTTTGTATCCTGTAACCTTGTATTCTGTAAGCGGTAATGTGCTTGCGGAGAAGCTAAGACTAGCTTACGCCTTCCATTAGCGTTATCCTCATGTATCGGTGCGTGCTTGAGTGCACGGACAGAGTTCCAGAAGATTCCAGTCGGGCTCACCAAACAACGCGCGATCATTCAAGAGCGAAAGCTGTTCTCCAAGATGACCACCGACTGAGTGCGACGGACGCAAATAGTATGCATCCGCTATACATACAACACATATGTGTGTATTCTGGATGCAACCGCCATGCTACTGCAGTGTACGACACGGAACGCCCACGTGGCACGTGCATTAGGCGTATTCGTAACTGCGACCATGCAGGTTTTAGCAGGTGGCTTCGTTTGGAGTCATGATGAAGCCATTGCTCTATGTGTGCGGTGTAATTAGTTTCCTGAGTTGATATCATCCGGGGCGTGACCATATAACCACTGTGTGCGCCTGCCGAAGTCGGCTAGTCAAATTAAAACTCTTATGAGATTAGATTAGGTGGGTAGACGAGGTCAAGAACTTTGCGGAGATAACGTTCCCAGTTAGCACGACTGGGTTAATTGCAAGCATTAGGAGAGGCTTATGCCCTGCAGTGGGCGTTTAGAGGGGCTGATTATTATTATTATTATTATTATTATTATTATTATTATTATTATTATTATTATTATTATTATTATTATTATTATTATTATTATTATACTAGCGATGCTGACGATATTATCTCAGATTACATGGAACATACATTCGTAAACAGTGCATAACCTACACAGACGAGCTACATAGGTACGATAACGCTGCTAAGACAAACAATGTCTCTGCTTACTTCACGGTCTGTGGCATACAACCACAGTTGGGCTATTGACTAAGAGACTGGTGATCACAGGAAACTTGAAAAAAAAGAAGGGGGGGGGGGGGGGGGGCGACGTAAATTGACGACCTGGATGCTGCCTTGTTAAGGGGGTGGTGAAAAGAATTTGGAGATGCACGGTGGTAATTTTCACAGATTCAATACGTATTCTACAAGCCGATACCGAAATATGTCGGCGAAATATTCAGTGCACATTTAATAACGCTCGTTTGAAACCCCAGTGTTCTTGCGCTCCCGAAACGACTATGCGACACTACCGGCCGGCATGGTACTATTGGGTGACGTTGCAGTAAGATATTTTTAAGTTCAAAGGCATAGTGAACTTGCGTTTAGTGTAAAAGAATTGATTTACCTGAAAGCTAGAAAGAAAGAAAATACTTAGAAACCGTGCGGTGCCGCCATTCGGAAGAAAAGCTGCAGCACGGTTTCTTTTTCCGTGGCCTCCGAGGGCGGGCCAGTCTCAGAGGTATGGCGGCTACTAACATGACGTCAACTGCAGAGTTGAGGGGAACGCGCGCAGTGAAACTGAAGCCGCGTTTTTTATCGCTCTAAATCAACCCACACTGTGCAACGGAACGATACATATTGTTGATCGGAGGGACAGGACCCCGAATACGCACTTAGTACAAAATGTTCAAAAAACGTTTCATGATCCCTTTAAGATCAAAGCAGATTTTGCACAGCCTTGAGCCCGAGTATATCGTTTTTTTTTTTTTTTTAAGAAAGTGCGTCGAATTTCTTTTATGCTTAGTTTTCGACTTAAAACCGCCGAGTCGGCAGTATGCAAAATACTAAGAAATCGTAAATTGAACTCCAGGGCCAGCACTCCGAAATGTAACTGTTGCAACACCCAGTGTTGCGACAATATTTGCTCGCGTAATTGCACGTCCCAAACGGATGCCCTCGGGAGAATCCATTTGCAACATGATTTCGCAACAATGAACTTATAGAGTTCTCTGCACCGCTTTACATAACGAGCACCCACGCGCCAGCCATAAATACCAAGTTGTCCTCCTTCATTGCACCCCATGCACTCACGCGTTTGAAGAAAAAGAAAAAAAAATATCGCTAAGTGTGCTCGATTATCGCGAATGTACAGCGCAGATAGAAGCGTGCATGTAGAACCTGCGAAACAGAAATACATACTTTTTTCTTTTCCTGTTTAAAAAAAAAAGAAACTCATAACATAAAGATGAAAGAGGAAAGTTATGAACGTCACGGCCGAGTCCACTATTTATAGTCTCCCCAAGGTGCTCCCTCCAAATGCGCTCCCGCAGTGCGGGCAGCTAAAGTTGCGCATCATACTCGGCGCGTTGCCTCGCCACACGCACCAAGAACGTGTGTACCAGTTTTTTCAAAATCTTCCGAAGCCGAGACGACGCTGAGAAAACGGTGCGTCATTTCGGAAACGAGAGTCGAACGATTTTGGATACACGATTTGTACTGTGTCCGAGATCAAGAAGGTTTTAAGTTTCTTTAGGAAAATCGCGCCGTGTGTTTAAGTCACGTACGGCGAGGCGCGAAGGGCAAACTCTAGTAGCAGTAGCAGAAAAATATACCGCTACCGTCCACCACTGCGTGTAGTAGGAGCAGCAGCAGCAGCAGCAGCAGTAGTAGTAGTAGTAGTAGTAGTAGTAGTAGTAGTAGTAGTAGTAGTAGTAGTAGTAGTAGTACAATTATAGTATATATAATTATACTGTATATAATTTACTACATATAATAGTACTACTGTAATAGTGTAATTATATACAGTATAATTGTACTACTACTACTACTACTACTACTACTACTACTACTACTACTACCACCACCACCACCACCACCTGTCCTTCATGGCCGTCCATACGTGACTTATCTGCTGTGTGATCCATAAAAACCTAAACACATGGGAAGAAGAGCCACGTATGTGATTGCTGAGAAATCCCGCAGACTGGACTATATGAAGCATTCCTATGCCAAAGTAGCACGAAACCGTACAGTACATCATACGCGCATCTTAAACAAACTGTGAACCATGGCTTTCTTTCTCTTCTTTTTTTCGAATAAAATTAATTCATTCACTCGCAGCTTTATTATAGCACGTTGTCTCTCAGGCTTATTAACAATGTACACAAGATTATTGTGCATTTTTAACACACAATTATAATTTTCAGACGTCACGAAAGCATCTGAGCTATGTTCTTGGGCCAAATACGTGTATGGCTTTGACATTGATATGACATTGACATACTTCTCCTCTCTCTTTCTTTCTTTCTTTCTTTCTTTCTTTCTTTCTTTCTTTCTTTCTTTCTTTCTTTCTTTCTTTCTTCCTTACGTCCCCGCCTGCCGCCCACCGAGTGCGTGCAGCCACTCTCTACTTTCTTTTTATGACAGCGACACATCCGAATATCCCCTTTCTGCGTGGCTGTTAAAATTAAAATACTGAGACTTTCCATCTACGTCGCTATGATTAGAATTGTGTATGCATTTATTTCGGTAAACACTAACAACTGCAGCGGCTTTCTTTTCACTTTTCGGAACATACCCCATGCTGTGAAGTAAGGGCAGGGTGGGACTTTCACAGTGCTTATCAAGTGTTCGGAGCCGTTCATTTGTTTAATGATTAGATCACGTTGCATAAGAATCATTATTCGTACTCATAGGCGCGTGCAGGATTCTCACTTAAGGTTGAGCACGGCTTCACCGCATTACCTCCTTGCCGCTGAAGCCCTGACGTTGAGAACATAGAGCGCAGTAAAGGTACATGTTCACTTGACGCCCCCCCCCCCCCCCCTACCACACTCCTTCCCCCTGTGAGCGTGCTTTGGTTGTAATGATGGTAACACCTCAAATGACATCGCTCTACTTCACGCTTAAAATATCCAGAGAAACTGAGTAATGACGTCTCCTGTCCCAAGCACCACTGTGGTTACGACAGGCGATGTAGCTGAAGTTGCTGGAATAAATTTGGCCCACTTGAGGTTTTATAATTATACTCTTGAGTCTCACGTATGCAGGCTAGCGCTCACTGCGTCTTTATGCATTAAAATATGGCCACCAACAGACGTTGAAGCTTACGTTATCATGCTCAGAATCGTGTGAAGGGCGTGTTTTGACCGGCATAATACTTAGGTCAGTGAATGTTGAAGGTAAAGTTAGAGGTGGTTGACAATTCCGCGCCTCTACTCCGACAAAGACGACGACAATGCAAGTATGCACGAGCGCTTAAACAAGACACAGAGAGAAGGAGGCTGCTATATGGCGCCGTATTAAAAAAAAAAAAGCGAACTGATGCTGTTACTCTCGGTCAGTGTTTTTCCTCTGTTCTTGACATTTGCGACAATATTTATCAATAGAAAAAAAAAGTTGGGGGTGAAACTGGCACGAACGAAGTTCAAGTGTTATTAGTTTCCTTTCAAGCACGTCAGCGTTTACCCTCTAACTTTTTTTTTTCTGCGAGCAATCTGAATCACTTCGCATCACCACAGCTTTCTTTCTTTTTCAACCCTAATAACCAAACAGCCACGTTTCGTACCGAGGCGTTGCTGCGTAAACTTTTCACGCTCATCGACCAAGCAAGTTCGCCATTCCCTCATCGCCGATTGCGTGAATAACGACGACGCGGCGTCGACTTGACAGTTCAGCGAGCGAGCCGAAACATCAGCGCCAGCGCCTGCCAGCCTGCACCGGCCTGTGCTCTGCGTGCAGGGGAGAAGACTGTCGCGCATGTAATCAGTGTCAGGAGGGCGCGCGGTAAGAACAAAAGCGGGAGACGTCACCCCCACCCCTACCCATCCCACCCTTTTCACTGTGTTTCGGGAAAAACAAAAGGGGAGGAAGCACACCGTCTTATCCGGGCAGGCGTCACTCGCTTAGCCTAGCCAGGCGGGCGGTCGTCATTCGGCCGGCAGAAGACAGCGTCCATCCGAGCGAGAAGGCACGTGCGAGGATGAGGAGGAGGAAGAGATGGTGGCCATCTGGCGTCGGCGTTAACTGCGTGTCTGGCGGTTCTCGGGCGCTTTTCCTCTATTCCGTTCTCCCTCCTGTACCCTTCTGTCGACGGGACGCCTGGCCCGAGCAGGACCGCGTTCGACCAACCTTGCTGTCTTCGTGCCTTCACGCTTATTGCTTTTATTCCCGGCATACGCGCTGCTTCCCGGCTATATTGAGTCTCTCTCTCGCGAGCATGCTTCCAGCAGCGACGCGTGTGCATTGTGTTCTCGCAGCTTGCGGTGCCGATGCACCGGCAGGCCGCCGACGCCTTCGTGGTACGCGTGTGGCCGGATGCTCCAGAAGGCCGTGCTCTTGCTCGTTGCTGCCGCTGTGCTGCGCGCGTCGCGTGGACAACTGAGCGTGTCCTTTGGAGCAGGCGAAGGTTGGGAAAGAGCCTTCTTTCTTATTCGACCTTGCTGCCGAGACATATGAGAGCGGTGCGTGTCTATGCCCTTCTGTTTGGAAGGAAAGCAAAAAAAAGAAAAGAGGAAGAAACTAGCGAGGTTAACTGGACTTGAAAAAAAAAAACGCATGGAGAAAGAAAAAAAGAAGCTGTTTGCCTCACTGTTCTTTTTTCTTTCTTTCTTCTTCTTCTTGTTGCATCTTATTCTCTACTTTCCTTTCAGGAATTGCGGCTGCTGTGAGCTCTTTCCGTTTTCAGCTTGGCTCGGCAACATTTATGGTGTCTTTCCTGAACGTCGCTGGTTTTAGCTCGTTATTTATATATTTCTTACATTTTATTTTACTGCATTAGTTTTACAAGGATTTCCCTGTCTAGGTGCTTGTATGCGCGGCTATACAACGATTTCAAAGGCAAGCGGACTCTTTTAACGCGCAGAAAACTGCGCATTTTTCATAAAATGCGAATAACTATTTTAAAAAAAACGCTTCAAATGTGGCTTTTTCACAGTACACACTTGCCTAACAGAGAAGCCCACATATTCTTTAAACAAGCACGACAGTTTTACTGAAGGTGAGTAGGGGAGTATTGAGAAAGAAATATTAACTCGGCGACCGTGCCTGCAACGTATTCCCGCCTTTTACTCTACCATTCCATTTCCTTGATATGCTGAGCCGTGCTCCCTTCGAGACCTGCCGATGCACAGCGTCTTTTCAGCGCCTCGTCCTCTCCGGCCACCGTCGCAAGCCGTGATTGCTGAGAAATATGCATGGACAGCACCAAACTCGGAGACATTCATTTGCGTTCCATAACAAATGCGCGCCGCAATCTGCAGAAGCGCATAATGTGGGGCGTTCCTTTATGCCAGTAAAATAGTACTGCTTTCTACGGAGGCGCACTCATTGTGAACTTGCAGATGAATGCGAGGGGAACGTCGAAGAGGTATATTAACCACGTTGGGGACACGACCTCATTTCGTGCCGTGCTCTACTGAACACGTATTGCCCTAGCAGGCAGCTCGACCGTTGCAACCTGCTTTATGCAACCTTGCGACATCCATGACAATTGCGACAGTGCAGCCGCCGCCGCCGCCATGGGAGTGCACTCGGGCGATCGATTCATCAAAATACGCGTTCTCTGCGTGATTATCGGCGGTGACCTCGGGAAACCCTTTTCCGCGGGAATAACGAAGACGTCACTCGACGCGCAGTCATTTGCAGTTGCACAGTCAGCGGCACGCGTCGATAATTCTGCCTAGTGATTACCGATATTTTCGTTTGCGCAACACTATACTCATACGGCCTCATGCCCTGCTGCAATAGAAAAGCGAATACGAGATGACGGGCGTTGCTGTTCAGGCTGACTGCCGCATTAATTACAACGAGTGAGTGAGTGAGTGAGTGAGTGAGTGAGTGAGTGAGTGAGTGAGTGAGTGAGTGAGTGAGTGAGTGAGTGAGTGAGTGAGTGAGTGAGTGAGTGAGTGAGTGAGTGAGTGAGTGAGTGAGTGAGTGAGTGAGTGAGTGAGTGAGTGAGTGAGTGAGTGAGTGAGTGAGTGAGTGAGCGGACGAGCAATCAGATGCGTACTTAGCAGTTGCTTGAGTGAATGAATAGACGTATGAAAGCACACACGGAAGGATTAACGGGTATACCAGTCGTATGATGAGCGAGTAGGTGAGCCCGCAAGAAGGTAGGAGGATGGGCTAGCGAGCGAGTGAGCAGCCAAGCAAGCAAATGGGCGAAGGAGTAAACTCGCGAGCACAGGGAGGCGGCGGAACAACGACCTTTTATAGCGCCGGTGTTAGCGTTTCCGTTCGGGATAAAGCGACGAACAAGAAAAGCGTGCAGGAAAGCGGCACCAGCGATGGCCCGTAATGTCAGAGCGCACGCGAGTAAATGGCATTTCGCTATCAAAGTCGGTCACGCGATTCCCAACGACCTCGGCGAAGCGGTAGACCACCCTCGGCACCTTTCGCGTTGATTAAGTGCAGGTTCGTGTGTCGAGGAAACTCGTTTAGGCTCCCTCTTGCGGGACGTTGAAGCAATGGCATCCCATCGTTGCTGCAGCGAGCAAGAGAAACCGCTTTTTAGCGGAACGATGGCAAAATAAAGAAGTGTGATCGCCTCGTGATAGAGGAACCAAGTTATGTTCATAAAGTACTATTTATGTACGAACATACAACGTCACTGACAGCGTCCAATCAGGTACAGCCGCGTCACTCTGGCGAAAATGCCCGTAGAGATTCTTCAGCTACCGGATAGGCGTTCACTAAAAATATTTAAAAATGCACGTCTAAGAAGCAATGTCGAGATGCAGGCGCAGCGTCTCTTGTAGCACTTCCGGAGTTGTACACGATTCATTCTCCTATGAAGATGCACAAGGTGGCGTGTTGAGATTAGCAAATGTACGGTTGTAAGATGCATTCAACTGGGGTTGAATGCATCTTACGAATGGTGGTGGTGGTAGTGGCTTGAAACAAAGAATGAAGGCGCTAATTTCTGCAGCCCATAAGGGAGCACGGCTAAGAGCCATCTTACGACTGCGTCCTCCTTTGCATTCACTTGTAGATGAGTTGCAGAGGAGGTAACTGAACATCGCTTCGAGATGGTTTCCTCCCACTGGCGGACACAACAAACATTGAACAAGGGGAAAACTATCATGTTACCATTTCGATTGATACAGTGAATCAGTAGCGAAGTCAGCTTCGTTTACTACGAGAGTGTAAGATTGCTCTGTCGTCACGATGACGTGGTCTATTGCTGAGCTGACCTTTTCGCTTTTTGATCGCATAGTTTGTTCAATGTGAAAACCGGAAGACAAAAGCCAGTGCAAAATGCAATCAAACAAATTTAGTAGTGCAGGTAGCGTATGAAAATCTCGATTAAACGTTATCAGCAAATGTCACCTATAGTAATGATTTTCGAAGGGGATGACTTAAATAAAAAAGGCTAACGGCCCGACTAGTTTATTGCGTGACACGCAACTCTAGTTGTGAATATTTGTAATAATCATTAATACATTTCGCAGCTGATTAAGCGTGAAAGACCAAATGGCAGAAAATCATCCGCAACTCTGCAAGGTAAATGCAATAATTAATGCATCACTGTGCTCTTCGAGTGAGCGGCGTTGTTATTTTTGCCGAACGTCTATTTAGCGTTATTTGTGACGCAGTCTCCAAAAAGTGCATCTGATCACCACGTACGTTAAGAAAGGTGACAAAGACAGAATAGCCGAATGTAGTTCAGGTTTTCGCAGTTCAGGTCAGCAAGCCGGATGCTAGCTTCTAGTTAACCTCCCTGCTTTCTTCCTCACCTATCTCTCTCTCTCTCTTGCTCTCCCTGAGCGCAGCTGGAGGAAAAGGTTCGTAAATAACGGGTAGTAGCGAGCTAGTCAGCTCTGTACTGTACTGTACTGTACCGCTTCGTTACAGCACAGTACAGTAAAGCCCAGCACAGTACAGATGTACAGTACTGAAGAAAACTGTGCATATATCGCTGTTATGTGCAGCACATCTCTGCTCCAATGAACTGTACTGTAGTGTTCCGACTTGTCAGGAGGTCCTAGGCACAAAACACAACCCATGACTTCGCGCTGACTAGCATAAAGCTACGGCCACTAAGTCGCCGCAGTGGGGACACACTCGTGGACACTTGTTACATTAACGGTAACGCAATCAGGGAGCATCTGGTTCTTAATGCGGGAAGCGGCACGCATTATGTGCACGCTGTCCACACAAATGCACTCAAGTCGTTTCAACGTGGAGCAGTACAGCACGAAGCAGTACAGGAGTCCACTAATGTGGCAGGCAGCCCTTCCTTTTCTTTCTTCCTTTTTTTCCCTTTTTTTTTTTTACTTAACCAGGTTCTATCGTATGAGTACGCACTCGTGTCTGGCCGCACGGTAACGGGAGCGACGCATCTTGAAACCTACGCACTCATATTACGAAACTATCTCAGCCTGACGGAAGGAGGGGTAGGAAGACGTTATTATATCAAGCTGCTGCGCAATTAAGGAGAAATCGGAGAGGAAATCACGTTATTTTCGGTACAACAACGGTTAGTGGGCGTCTGAAAGATTGCGGGAAACTTCATCTTCGGAAAAAACAAAACAAAAAAGAAACCCTTCCTCCGCTTTCAAAGTACGGCCCCTTGACGCTCCCACGCTGCGAGTACGTGTACTTGCTCAAACGCATTTCTTTCTATCTTTTTTTTTCTCGGGAACCAGGTACGAACATACACATATACTTTACACTGCATCTCGTATATCGCAGCTGCTTGTCAGACCTCGAATCTTTGAAATAAGAGCAGGATTTTACGTCCGAAAATTAGGTACCATTATGAAAAACGGCATATGGCGAAGGGACTCCAGAAACTATTTTAACCACCTCGTTCTCTTTTTTTTAGTTGTTCTAAATGTTCAGTTTCATTACCTTGTAGCAGTTGATTTTCTTATAATCTGTGGCGTTTCGGGAAAGATAACTGGTTCACAGAACGCTGACGTTGACGTCCTTGCTGTTTTTATTAATTGCGCATACCTGCGCGTCGACTGCGCTTTCTAGGCCAACGACACTCTTTTTACGCTTGCGTTCGTGGATGTGTATAGTGTTCCTGAATATTCTATCTTCTTTATTTTTGCTTTTCTTGTTTCACTGCAAGTCGAGTTACGAACTCATGATTCCGGAACTGCCAGCTTTGACACAGTCTATACGTTCCTGCACTTTGACATCTAAATTGTACCAAAACAAAAAAAAAGAAAAGGAAAGAAAATCTCGGGCCCTGGTTACTGAAAGAAAAGAGCAGTCTTAATGGAAACCCTCGCACCTGCATTACACGAGATCATCATGCACAAATTTAATCTTCAAACAATAATCCAATCACTTCCGAGCTCCAAATTAACGTCGCCCAAAGGGAGTTCTGATAACTTCACCTGCCGCGCCTTTCTTTACACATACTTACGCACCATTTACCGCCTCACTGGAAAAATGCTGCGTCGGCAAAGTCCTGAGAACGCAAAATTTGCCGACAACTCGGTTACCGACACAAAGAAAAAAAAAAGAACAAGAAAGTGGTCTATAGGTGTAAGGGCTGCGGCGGTGAGATTACCGCCTAGCTCCAACAAATTAGTCAGCGCTGTTATTAAAGGAATGAAAATTAAGGCTGTAGACAGCTTCTGGCAGACTGACTCCCGCTATCGTCTTGAGTGCACATTCTTCCAAGTTCATTAGCATGAGAATTGAGTTCTAGTTGCCTGCGCTCTAGTTAGCGGCAACAGCATAATGGTAGAGAAAATAACGCAGTTCCGTCGTTTGGACCTGGCTTTCATCCTTAATTATTTTTGCGAAGTACTGATGTGACAGCTGCGCGGGTGAACGCAATGTAATCACTATAAACTGACAAACACGACAAGATGAAAGGTATTCGAAAGGCACGCTTGTAATTAGAGATATAATTATTCGCGTCTGACAATGCGTTTTCAACTATACGACGTTTGGCTATAGCACGGAGATTTACAAAAATCCGCAACACGAGCGTAACCAGGATGTTATTTGGGAAGGGAGGGGGGGGGGGGGGTTACCCCCTTTATGTATGTTATAGCGCGCGCGTTTACATCTCCGCGTGTAGTTGTATGTATTCGCACAAACTGGAAAATTTTGGGAAAGTTGAAATGGGGGAGGGGGGGTCCGTACACCCTTTATCACCTTCACACCCACCCCTTACCCCTTACTTCGTCTCCTTGGCTACCGCCAGTGGTTTGCTATAAATGTTCACGTATCGCAGCTTCAAAGCATGGTATACCCTGGTGTGTCGATCAAAAACCCTACATCACAACAAACACCATAAATTTACACAAACGGGCAAGAATCATGCTTAAACGTTTTTTTTTTGTTTTTTTTTAACGCCCTTCGTGTACTTGCGCTCATGTGAGACACTATAGCGCGTCGTCCTATCAGTAGGAATTGACAGTCAACGGCAATTTTAGCGCATTCCGCGCCAACCGCTACGCAATCACTCGTCTATAGTACGTCCCGTACACAGCTAAGTGCTGCGACGCTTGTGCGTGGAATTCTCCGCCCAATTACGCTAAAGCTCGTCACACAACACAGTACGTGCGACTGCGAAACGGGAAATTTCATCAACGATACCCAGAGGATCACAGGGCCAATAGGTACGCCCAATTAATTAAAGCCGGAACGCTAACTATCACCCACGACGAAGCATATCGGAGCAGCGATGACGGTCGGCTGCGTTCGGACACGCTGAAATGTTTGTCTTCGTTTGTTCAGATGGATGCGTGTCATTTACATCCGCGATGTATGCAGCATTCAGGCATTCCGCATGCTTCGTTCATAGGTACGTGCTTATAGGCACGCAGGCATCGTCCGTAAAAAGGGAAAGGGAGGTGTGGGGGCTCAAGTGTACGTCACGAGGCATGAATTACACGCGCGGCATTAAAATGGCAAAATTGAATGCAGTCGTCACGCAACATCCAAACTCTGTGTGCGACGCGGCCGAACCAGCCGAACGCTTTTTTTTTAATGCGTATTAATGATCAGTTACACATACACTGACTTACACAGACAGCAAAGAGAAGCAGCGGGTGCTCTTACCTTGCTTTAGATGTGCGTAATGTTTGTACACGAATTGCTATACCAGCCTCCGCTTCCACAATACAGATGACTATATGAAGGAGATCTTGATAAGATAGCGTCGGTATATAAATTTTATCCTCAACAAGCATTTTAAAAAAAGCGCACCAGATAGCACCCCAGTTATTGACTTGCCGCATGATGACAAAACGACCTCTTCCCACCTTTGGCTAATAAATTATGCGTCGCGGAAAGAATTACCCAGTAAGCTACCCCGCTTCCTTTTTTCTTTTTTTTTTTTTCGCTTCATAAATGCACTCTTTTCAGGTAATGAACACTAACGTCGTTAAGCGGTCGTAAACGAGGACTGCAGTCGAACATATAGCATCAGAGGTCTTTCCCACTCGAAAACGTAAAACAGCCGGAGTTACAAGAACTATACATAGAAAACAGTACTTCGGCTTTTCTCCCACCACTTTCCCCTTACCGCGCCAATCAGGGCGCAGTGAAACTGAAATCGTCCGTGAGCGGGTGATTGATCGATAACAAATATCCGGAGACCTGTCACCGTAGACTTTTTCATTCGTGACTGTACGAAGAGCGACTTCCGCCCCAGAATCCAGGCTTCCAAATTCGCGTTACGGGCTTTTTTTTTTTTTTCGTTAACGAGCCAGCGAGGGATTTTCATTTCATTTCCTCAGTCTTCCTTACTTTCTTTTCGTATACCTACTTGTTCCTGCCCACTTGGCGCGCCCCGTATACGGTATACGCAGTCCAGTTATCCGGTTTTATATCTAACCGAACGCCCGCGATAACACTTCCTTCATCGCAGCCACCGTTTACGTTACTCTCTCTCTCTCTCTGACACAATCAACTACGGAAACGATACGGACAACGCGTCAAGATCTATATAGAACCTCGGTTCCGTGGAAGGCAATAACAAAAGAATGGTGACACGAATAAAAAAGAAAGAATTAACGTCAGAAATAGTGGCGACTTTCGTATATATATACCGTCGATAGCGAACCCGTCTCACGCCGTGCACAGAATCATGGATCATTCCCTCGAAGCTACCCTCAGAGCACGCGCGCGCGCGCGGCTCAAATTACGCGTCGCTGAGACGTTGCAGTCCACTATTTGGAGCTCGGGGGAGGCCTTAATCGATTTCGAACCCCGCTGAGAAAGAGAGTCGGGAAAATAACGAGGGAAAAAAAGAAGCCCCGCTGACTGATATGGAGTGGGCGGCCGCTCTGGCCCGAGCCGTTTCTCGCTTAACGCGTGGGACCGCTTTGCGGAAAATGACTGCTGCGCGCAGCCTCCGGCCCGTGGCCTCCGCTCCTGACTTCCTTTCTTTTACGCCGCGACGGATTTCTGACAGCCACACCTGCGTTATCGCTCACTTCGGCCTCACCGTGGCCGTACGGCGCTGAGCCGGCCGTGGTCCTCCAACCCATCTAAACTGAGAGGCCCTTCAGGCGCACGCACACACAACCTCTCATTCGGCTCTCTCCCTCCACTCAAAGCGGATAGAAATGTGGAAGAATAGATGAGGGAGTAGTTGCGAGGAAAAGACGTCCAGACAGAGTGTTTTTCTTTTTTCTTTAACACCTTGCCGGCTTCACGACTCGCTAGGGGTGCGGAAGAGGCGAGGAAGGACTTCGCGGACGGAAAGAGCTCCCGCTATGGGCCTCTTTGCTAGATTGTTCAGCGGCTTTTAGACATGCCCTGTTACCCCTTGTTTTTTCCTTCCTTCGTTTCCTTGATTTCCTTGTTTCTTCGCAGTTCCTTCACACTGGTTCGACAACGCTGTTATAATCCGCTTTTCAAGGTAGCTGTATCCCTCTGCCTTTTTTTTTTTTTGTATTTCTTCGTGTTCTGTTTCAGTCTGTTCGTTCGTTCGTTTCGGAAACAAGCACTACGTTCGTCACAACAACGACTATTGATTACATCGCCGTTGAAGTACGGAAAGGGACAGTGCGACTCTGGTTCCCTTGCCTTTGTCAGGGAAAATAAGCCCACATAATTCTGCCCTCTCAACTAACGAAAGAATGACACAAAGTCCATTCATTCATTCATTCATTCATTCATTCATTCATTCATTCATTCATTCATTCATTTCATCGCGAATTGAATGGTTCGTTGCTTCGAACAGTAAATCCTATAGGTTACCGTACACCGGAGCGTTATACAAGAACAGAGGGGCAGGGAAGGGGGGGGGGGGGGGGGACGGGCGAAGGGGGTCCGACTCCCTGTATGTGTGTTCGTGCGTGTATGTGATACATAAAAATGAAATATTTCCGAGAAAATCTGCATCGCCCTTCCCTCTGACTGCGCCAACTGCCGACTGCCGCGTTAAATCAACGTACAATAGCAGCATACAAGAAGAATGGGTGTCGCCCTGTGCCAGTCAACCCGAGAGCAGCGGTAAACATAACCTGCGCCGTATTCAAAAAGTCACGGCTCATAAGACGCACGAGAGCAGCGGGCGGGTCGATACTGGAGAAAGAGCAAGGCGAAACTGCGCATATGCAGGCCGCACTTTCTCAACGCAATCTATAGCCGTGCCAGGCTCTCGGCGTTCGATTTCGACTGCGTCGACAAACACACACCGTCTGTCGCGCTTCATTGAAAGCAATGTGCAAATGCACTCGGCGCGCGCAAACCACCCCGAGTTGGTCGAAGTTATATTGCGGAGCACTTAACCGTACCGTTCCTCGCAACGTAGTTCCGGTAAGTTGAACCACACTCTCCCCTGTAATATGTTAGGGCGTCTGCGGAGTCTCAAACTACAAAAGTTGGCGGCTTCGTCGCTCAATAAATAGGCAAAAGAAATAATTCATAGCCCTTCCACTATGTGAAGAAGGAAGGCCAGCGAACCTTGTTTAATTATATGTATAGCACGCACCCTGAGACTAATGATGTCGCTAAGGGAATGGCTACGTGAAGAGAGAATGAGACAGAGCTATTGCTTGGCAGAGAATTACGTTCTAGTCATCGTCATAGACTAGCGTGTGTGGATAACTTCAAATATTGGCACAGAGTGTTTTTGCTTACTTATGAAACACACACACACACACCACTTATTTACCCCCACTTTATTTTAATTTTTTTTCCATACCAGGGGGACAAATTTAACACACACAGGTGCGCGCGCGCGATCTGAACTTTTCCGAATCACACACGGTTTCGCACTACCTTTGGGATTGGTCCACTTAGTTTTCGGCGTAGTCGCCTGTATACAGACGACTGACGGACGAATCGGCTAGCCACATACACTTTCGCTGTAAAAATACGGTCCACTTCAATAATCAATATAAATAAGACCATCGTAAAAATAATTGAAGTGTTGACCGAATGGATTGATGACATCAACAAGGCCAACAAGTAAAGCGCCAAAATGTAGTCCAGTACAATATTATGCTGAATATGCCAACAGTAATCGAACACGCCGGCCCGGAAAGAAATGCAGGTCACGCACGTCGGACGTGGCGTTAATCATGTGAAATGGACTTTTCTGCTCGCACCTGAGATACAGTCATGCATAATAATAGCATCAGTAATGAATACGTTCTTCTGAGTATTGACGAGCTGCCAGTATCGTGTGCAGTGTTTCTCATTTGATGGTTCCATAATATATTATCCCGACCTCCGTTAAGCCCGACGTTCTGATCGGTGGACGACAGAGAAAACAAATGCGCATATGGTAAAATTCATCTTTGCTTTGCACTTTTTCTACCATTGCATGAACACGGAAGTTCTGACTGAATTCAGAAAGTTCATTTGAGATTTAAGCCCAATGATGGTCAAAACTTACGCGCCATTTGGACATTATAATGTTATCGATTGCGTTAACAGATATTCAAATGGCAGCAAACTCAAAAATGTAAGAAATGTTTATGCTATCGTCTCAATGACATTTTATTTCATTTCTTCTTTCTTTTTTTTTCCTGATTATGGAAAGCGTAGTGTGGAGAGGCGGTACATCAGAAAAATGACCTTGAGGATGTCCCTCCTAGAACACAGCCGCTCCTCAACAACCTTTGCGCAACATAATGGAAATAAAGGTTTTTTACATGACCACTGGAATAGTTCAGAATGCTTCCCATCACTCCTGCGCGGTAGTGATGAGAATATCAATCACCTATACTGAGGCGAAAAATCAGACGTCCGGCTTCCTGTCCAGCGTCTCGCAGGGAACACGAAGGGTGACAGGTCATGCAACCAAGCCATGACGCCACCCCGTTATATGGCGCACCTTACGACTAGTAATGCGCAAAAAAAAAAAAAGTAAGTGTACATGGTGCAAGCCACTTCCTCTAACGTCATCGATTCTAGCTTATAAGCGGTGTGCACGCGCTAAATACCAAGAAAACCTCAACTGAATCAGTGCGCAAAGAAAGCCTTGCAGACACGTGTATCACGAATACCGAAGGTCATGCCACGTGGCACGTTCCCGCGGGAATTTCGAAAGAAGATATCACCCTGCACTCGCCGCAGCTTGTTTTACGCAACGGGAAGTGTAGCGCAGCCGGAACGATATCGCCGATCGAAAAGAATATATGATGAAAAGGAAGTAAAAAGAAATGAGGCGTATCGATCGTTTTTTTTCATCCCTTCACCGCTTCCTGTTGCAAAAAACAACGTGCGCGAAAAATGCGTCGCCCTCGAAATCGTTCAATCGAGGCACAGCTGATGCCGTAATTTCCGCGAACGCCCACACTTCGCGAATTTCGCCAGTGGCCAGCGGCGGATCGAAGGTAATATAATAATAATTGACGAGGTATTGCGTACCAAACTCACGATATGATCACAAGGCAGCCCCGTAGCGGAAGGGCTTCTGAGTAATTTTGACCACGTGGGGTTTCTCAACGTGCACCCAAATCTAGGTACACGGGTGTTTTCTGCATTTCGCCACCGTCGAAATGCGGTCGCCGTGGCTGGGATTCGAATCGAATCAATCGATACCACGGGTAGCAAAAAAAAAAAAAAAGCAAATCTCGCGACCTCGCCTCTAGCTGCTAAGCTACCACGGCGGCTTGGCGAATCGAAGAGTTATGCCATAATCTTTGGAGAAAACGTATAAGTTGCGGGCAACGCGATCTTAAAGAAGTTGACGCCGACCGACTACGACTACGCTCCCTTTGCTTCAGCGAAACTAACGAGGTATATAAGCAGCGAGCTTATAAAGGTTCCCGCATGGACGAAATTAACGAGCGCTGAAACTTAAAATAAAAAGATAACGAATACGCTGTTTACCGGCAATACACTGCATTGCTACAGGCGATGTGCGCAGTTTTGCAGTTCGCAAGGTCATTTACCTATTGGTATCGTCAGCTCAGGGTTCGATAACGTACATCTAAATGTGACAGGGCCAACAACTCCCCTCCTCTCCCCTGCCTTGCATCCTAACCCCCCTATCACGCTATATATATATTTGGAAATACTATACTTAAGTAGGCTCGCCACAGTCGGGATTGCACGCGCGCCTTCGCGCTCATCGGCAGAGCGCCATAAGCTATATCCTTGAGCAATTGAGCAACAACGGCGCGCCTATCCGGTATAAACATACCACACGTCCGTCGACATGGCACAGAATGTTGTACGTGCACTACACCGCACTGTTTGAGGAATACCGGTCTCAGAGACAGATTGTAATCCCGCTGTGCCTGTTTCGTGCGCGAAGGACTCAGTCTCCCCTCCCTTTCCTCTTCTACTCCCTGCTCTCGTCCCCGCTGTGCGATGTAACAAACCACCTCGTCCGGTTAACGTCCCTACCTCTCAGTTCTCCGCTATGTCCCTCTCATGCTCTATTTCCTTTCCCTCACTTTCTGGTTGATTTATCTATGTATGTCCCCTCGATATGCCTTTCTCTTATCTGTCTCGCACTCTGTCCTCTTTCTCTACATCTATCTATCTATCTATCTATCTATCTATCTATCTATCTATCTATCTATCTATCTATCTATCTATCTATCTATTTGATTCTTACTCGCTTTGTAGATTTCTCTTTCTCCCTCTCTCTCTATTCTATATATCTATCTATATGCCTCTTACTGTAGCTCTTTTTCTCTCTGAACGTGCTCCGCCGTTGAGCCTGGGACAAGCGTGCGGGGACAAGCTGTTCTTGCCACGTAAATGAGTCGTTGCGACGCTCCCTATTGTTTCCACGGCGTAGAAGGGGGAAAAAAAAGAGAGGGAGAAAATCTCGCCCCGTCCCACTACCACAGGCAATGGCACGAAACGGCGGTTCTTTCGCATGTGGTCCGTAGTGTACGGTCGCAGGCGTTGTGCGTGTGCAGCCGACCGAGCACTTGGCGCGTTTCGGCTCTCCGATTTAACGCTTTGCGCTAGCTGCGGTCCGGCTTTCGCTCGTGCGCGCGATGCCATCAAAGATTAAACGCCCGCACGTGCATTCGGTTTCGTGAAACTCGCCCCACAGAACACAGGTACCCCTGAAAAAAAGAAAAGAAAAACGGATTGCGATAATTCGAATCGATGTCGCTCTCGCGACGCATTCGCGGCTTCCTGGTTAAAAATGCAAATGAGAAGAAATGGAAGCCGAGACGTATGTGTAAAAAGAATAACGCGGTATACCGTCCCTGTAAGGACCGCCCGTCGTGAGAAATTTCACGGTGGGATCACCCGGTAAAATACGCGAATAGCAACGGTTCCGACGCCGACGGAAAAGAGTAAATAAAAAAAAAAAAGATCGAAATGAACTTACGAGCACGGTGAACTTCGCAAAGCAAGTTCGCCCATAGTGGGTACCCGCCTTCTATATAGTGTAACGCCTGAAAGAGCACGAAAATGAAGCGCACGTAGAAGTGGGACGGGCGTTCAGCTGATCATTGCGAGCGCTCCCGCTGCCTTCCATAGATGTATTCCTTTAAGAACTGGGCTGTTTAAGGTAGAGGTCAAACCGTACTTATATAATGGCTTTCGCAGTTTAAAAGCGGAGCTGTCACGCAGAAGAGAAAAGCGGACCCGAAATTGCCCTTGCCCCGGCACTACCCGTGATTCCGCATGATGGTGATTATAGGAATGAAAAGAAAGAAAGAAAGAAAGAAAGAAAGAAAGAAAGAAAGAAAGAAAGAAAGAAAGAAAGAAAGAAAGAAAGAAAGAAAGAAAGTGTCTTGGGTTTCGCAGAAGGGAAAAGCCGGCACACGCTTGTTCTCGACCGACTATCCACATACCTTGCCCTCGGTACATGACAGTGATAGTGACAATGATAGTGCTACATGGTAGGGACACAGTGAGCATGACATTTGTATCGCACTATTAGGGGCGAAGCTCCTCTTAGTCTAACCTTGTCACGCGTCAGTCGTCAGGCGTAACCCGCGTGCCGGGAGGCACGCGCTCGCCCTCGGCGCGTGCTTCCCGGCGCGTGCCTTTCTCTCTCCCGGCGCGTGCCTCTGCTGTCTTGTGTGAGAGAGAGAGAGAGACAGAGAGAGAGCGAAAGGCGCGCGTTGGCTATGGAAACGCTCTTTCTTAGATGAACGCTCTACCAGCTCGCAAAGAAGAAGAACGCGCCCTCACCCGCGAGAGACAACGTTGGCGCAGGCAGCGTCTCCTAGCGGGTTTCTTGATTGAGAAATACCGACTGCTCGCGTTGGAGAAGCGATCCCCGGCAACCCATATATATATATATATATATATATATATATATATATATATATATATATATATATATATATATATATATATAGGCACTGGATCTTGACTTGCAATGAAGTGCCGGTGGGAGATTTCACTTGTGCATAGTTGAACCATGAGGATTCGTAGCGTGCGCGTTAACTAAATTAATCCGGAACTCGGCACGATCTACGATGAACCTCCCGAGCTTCGCCCACTCATCATCATTCACTCCGTGGATATGCTGTAATTTCTTTTTTGTTCTCTGTACCTAACTGTCATTGACATTTATGTGCCCACGCCTGATTGGACTCAAAAGTACTTGTAAATAAAATTCAGCAATAAAATGCTGTATTTGCAGCAAATAAATAAATAAAGCTGGCACCTTTGGCACAGCTCAGGTGTTTACTGAGATTCCGTAGGCGTGGAACTGGCTTTAGTATTTGTCTTATTTTTCGTGACGCGCATATAGCAGCTACAGGGGGGAAGTTTGTGCGGTGTATGTGCACGTCCTAATAGCCCACGCTGTAGCCCGCCCTTTATGCAGCACAAGAGGGAATAACCGCTTACTTACCAATACTCCCGAATTGGAATATAACTTGTTATTGTTATTTGCTTACAGTACACCATGCGTTGTAGTTTTTCTTCTCACTTATGCACTGCCCCGCCACGGTGGTCTAGTGGCTATGGTACTCGGCTGCTGATCCGAAGGTCGCGGGATCGAATCCCGGCCGCGGCGGCTGCATTTCGATGGAGGCGAAATGTTGAGGCCCGTGTGCTGTGCGATGTCAGTGCACGTTAAAGAACCCCAGGTGGTCGAAATTTCCGGAGCCCTCCACTACGGCGTCTCTCATAATCAGAACTGGTTTTGGGACGTTAAACCCCACAAAACAACAAAAACAACAATCACTTATGCACTTATCATAATCATGGCGCTCTTTGGACACACTTGGCCCTTGCGCCAAAATAAAAAAAAAATCACATATCATCCTCACTTATCGTAATCGAAGACGGCAGCGATCGTAATTTTTGGTATTAGCACACGTAAAAGCATTAAATCGAACGTTTGAAAACGAGCATGCTTTGGCTTCTGTCACAGCCAAGTATTTCTTGCGTATTTTCACTTGAACTTTTTATTTTATTTTCGCGGTGTACAAAGCAGAACTAAAATATAAGCGTATGGTTGAAGATTACCAAACGTTCATAAAAAGAAAAGAACTAGAGCTACTCCAACTTTCGCCTTTGAGAGTTTTATATGAATATTCCTCTTTTGGAACACACACACACAAACACACACACAAGGTGCCTACTCTTTCTGCGCATGTATTTTTTGTAATCGGTCATTTAGAAGAACTACGTGAAATGTCGACATCACTTTCGCCTTTCTGATCACTGATTCATAGTCCAGGGTTTAAAAGGTTAAGAGGGTAAAGAAGTGCTTCCGGCGTTCGGTTAGGACCTGTTAGATTTAGATTAGGGACTGCGCAAGCGAGGCGAGCAGCTTTAATGCGAAAGCGCTCTTTTTTTCTCTCTTCTTTTCCTTGTCTTTCTGGGCGAGGATCGACGTTTTATTAGGGCGCTATAGGCATGAATAAAAAAGGTGACGTGCACAGCCAACGCAAGATGCGATTAGCGAAGGTACACAACATCGACCCACACGTTGCGTAGGCAAGACGCGCACCTAATAGCGGTCTAATGAGAATACATTGAGGTCCTAAGGGACGGGGGGAAAGGGTCGGTAAACTCTATATTCCCCGAGTTTTTTTTTTTTTTTTTTGCCACCGCTATAACCCAGGAAAGCAAACCCTGCATCCCTCGTAGGAGCAGCTGCTTCGTTCAAACAGGGACTGGCACTTTCCATGCAGTACGGTAGAGCCCGACTGGCTGTTCGTGCGAACAGCGCAATGTGTTCCGAGCTATCGACGCGTTCTTATCTCTATCTCTTTCTTTTACTCTGTATAGCTGGGAGGAACCTCTATAGTGAGGCAAGTTAAACTGGTCGAGTCAAACTAAACAGATTGCTTCGGAGTTGTTCTACGTTCTCACCAAACTATACCATCATACCATATACCGCTCTCCAGCACACAAAGGGAGATAGCAAGTAAGAAAAAGTTATTTGCTGAACGTTCGTTCGGCGCTCAGGCCGCATTGAACGAGCTTATCTAGAAGACCGCAACTCCAGCAGTGCCGTGAGATAGTGTGTCGTTTCAGAAATACTTGTAACAGTAACTTCCCTGTCTCCACTTTCTCCTGGACCGACGCGCCGCGTTACTTCCGCTTCTAAATTGCTCCTCTCTCTCTCGTTTTTTTTTTTCTTTTTTTTTTCTGCTCCATATGTCTTTAACGTGATAGCTACTGATGGGCTCTTGGCTCGCCATAATGTGCCCGAAGTCGTCGTAGTCTTCGACGTCTGTCGCAACGCTTCGTCCTTTATTTACTGCGAGTCATCGACATACGCCACATCAAAGATATTGTGTGGCCAGTCTCCGTTATGATCGAGAGGACGCGATGAAAGGACGCTTCAGCTACTAGTCACCGCTTCAACAATGGCACTTGTCTTCTCCA
This sequence comes from Hyalomma asiaticum, assembly GCA_013339685.2. Classification (NCBI taxonomy): domain Eukaryota; kingdom Metazoa; phylum Arthropoda; class Arachnida; order Ixodida; family Ixodidae; genus Hyalomma; species Hyalomma asiaticum. Next base: position 122,999,554 of record CM023482.1, on the reverse strand, counting down.
AGGACAAGTTTCATTGTGGAAGCGTTTGCTTAAGGCGGCTGACGCATCCCTTGTGTGCCCGCTGTCAATCACACCGGCTGCGAACCTTTTGTCTTGTTCGAAAGCTGTTACGGCGGTTCCTTGATGTGTCCGTTGGAGCATGTTTGACGCTGCCTGTGTGCATGCTTCCAAATACAGAATTGGCGCGAGCTGTTGTTAAGCTGTGTGCTTATGTGCGTACCCTCCGCTAGACGTTAACAATTAAACAAACCCTGTGTAATTATACAGTACCCAGGCTCGTGAATCGTGCGCGGCAAGTGTCCCCTATTATGTTCACCTTCTTCCCGACGCATGCGCACAGCGAAGAACAAGCCCCAGTGAAGAGAGGAAGCCACAAGACGTTGCGTTATCATCTTTAGAGCCGTTAAACTCCTTCCTGCGCTTTAGCGATCGCACGCTATAACGAATGGTTTATGTACCGAAACCACTATACTACACCTTTCTTATGGCAATAAATGAAGAGGCACTTTTTAAACACCTTTCTTCTTCTTTCTTTTTTTCAGTTGTTCTAGTTACACAACAGCCACTGTAATTAACTGCATTTGGTCTGGAACTCCTCAGTTATTCCTTCTTAACGGCCTTCGTTCGACTGCCTGCCTGTTATACGTGGCTGGGCATTTTTTTGGCATGCTGCACTAGTCTATAGCATTTGCGTAACGCGGCCTTCCAGGAAAACTAAAGCTCTTATTTTGTCTGTCGTTGGCGCCGGAGCGTTCATATGTTATGCACGTGACGTCACAATTTAAGCCACGTTTTTTTCGTAAACAACGCTTCCAGAAAAAGAATTTCTGATTTGTTGGTTTGAGTTTCTGAAATGCAGCGCAGTTCTTCTTTCGTATGGATGACTCTGAAATATACATGCTGTCAAAATCCATGACGACAGGACAAGTTAGTGCAGGACTATTATACGGGGTGTCCCTGCTGCAGTTAAATTGTGCCTCTATGTTATCACCAAACTTTCATTTGCTGGAAAGCGTACGGAGGTGTTAAAGAAAGACGAGAGAAAGGGAAGGCGCGGTGGCCAATCAGACGAGTGTCCTGTTTGCTACCCTACATACGAGGAAGAAGGCCGATAAATGGAGGCACTGTCTCTAAGACTAAAGGTTGGTTCGACTGATCTCGCGACACGGCACTTCAGATGGCGGGTGGTTACTGCCCTTACACCAATCACGCAAAAACTGCAAAAATACGCTCACCGAGAAGCACACTAAATCCACTCACAAGGTATCGTCGATATTTGCGGAGCTTAGGAACAGCATAAAAAAATTTGTATGATGCTTTTTTTTTGTCTTTTTCTGTGTCCAGGAACGTGCAGCATCTCCCAGTCACTCGACAAGTCAAGAGCACAATTCAGATGTCTCTCCGACAAGCAGCGACCGTATATAGTCGTAAAGCTCACGTTGCAAGTGTTCGGCAGCTTTACTTCCCGACGCCCATCGCGACCCTATAACATTCCTCTCTTTAGTGGCGCTTTAAGATCGTATCCCGTGAGTTCGATCTGCATTTACCCCCCCTGCGCCGGAGTATATAGGTCGCTCCCCGAATGTGCCGGTTCTTGTCAGAGCAGCGAAGATAAGGAGGCGCGGCTCCCAGCCAAATCTCGGGACCATTATAGCCACCCACCTGGGAAAAAACGCTACTACGCAGTTTGTGTTCCCGTAGCGCGTAATAATTCAGGAGCTCGTATACGGCTCGCACGCGCAGTCATTAAACATGAGTATGTATGTGTCCGAAGCGGGAAAATGTCCACCCTTTCCCGTTGGCGGGCCATTCCGCGCTCTTTAGAAGCAAAACACCATCTGGTGTAGGGCTCGAGGTTTCTCTGTAGGAACGAGACGGTCTTGCTTCTTCTAACTACACCCCCCTCCCCGTCCTTTTATTATTTTTTTTCTACCTGCACATATGTAGAATACGCTGCCGCGCGCGCGTACGCGCCGAACCGTGGGTAGCAGCGGGCCGACTAACAGCCACTGGAGAGGCGCGAAACAAAACTAGCGTCATTAAGAAATGAGAGAAGCGGCTTGCGGAATTGGAGGAAGAAGAAGACGACGATGGGAAGAAAACAGTGTGTAGAGAAGCAAAAAGGTGCAATTAAACAAAAAAAAAGGAAAATAAGCGACGCTATAGGAGGAATGAAGAAAAGAACGCAAGAAAAAGATAATTGACGGAAGGAATGAAGAGAGTAAGGGAAGGGTGCCATGTAGCATATGTATGCGTGTGTGCGTGCAGGTGTATATTGTTATGTATGACCACGTACTTATTTTGATTATAAATTGTAATAAGTGCATAATTCAGTACTATTGATTATGAGTTTGTGTTTGAGTGTATTATGTAAGTATGTGTTTGAGTGTATTAGCTTTATGTGTGTGTGCGTATACATGTGGGTATACCACTCATTTTGATAATGAATCCTTTGACACCACTTCTGCATGAAGCTCTGTCCTGAGCCTGCAGTATCCTGTAAATAAATAATAAATAAATAATAAATAAATAAATAAATAAATAACCTAATAAGGGCCATTACGAAAACCAAGGGAAAGAAAGAAAAGAATAAAGAAGCAAAGACAATGAAGGGGATGGGCAACAGAAGGAATAAAGGAATCGAGTGAGGATGTAGGGGGAAAAAAACGAAATACTCGAATAAATACGGCTGGAAAGAGATGCAGGAAAGACAAGCAAGAAACAAAAGTGGAAACGGGGAAAAAAACGACAGTCATCGCACGGCAGTACAAGGCATGTAAAGGGAGCGCGCGATCGAAAGCGCCGTTCATGTTTTGTTCGCCTGACGAATTAGCGCGCGCGTTCAAAGACGATTATACGCACCTTGCCTCGCAGGTATCGAACAAAGATTCCCCATCAGTCCGCGTCTCGCGATCATTTCCTTTCAGGTTTTTTTTTTTTTTTTTCTCCACAGCGGCGTACAAATACCGCAAGCGCAGCGCAGTACTGGCGTGAGTGGGCGCGATTAATCGTGTTATACCAAACTCGGTCGAGCGCCCAGAGGAGCACGCACATGCTTGGATGCGTACAGCGTGGGAAAGAAATAAATGCAGATGGAGAAAGAGAGATTCAAAACCGCGAACGGTATGCGGGTGAATAGGAGACGGAGCGAATCAGAATAGTCAATGCAAAAAGAACAGCACTATGTGATCGAACACCTAAATGCCCGTAAGCTAGGGCGCTGCAGAGATATCCAGAGGGTACTTAAAAATCATTGCCTGTTTTCGTTTAACTAGTCCACCGAAAGCCATTAGTGTTCTAATATCACCAACTGAACGAGCGATTAAACCTCGCCTAACGCATCATGAAGCACCGATACACCACTTGATTTACCCAAAATCCCATTTTCTCGAAACATGTACTTCTCCTCTTTTTTTCTTCCCCCCTCTATGCTTGAAGCGTAAGTACTGGCGCGTGTTAGTAGCGGCATTAGGCATCAGCAGAGGTGTACTAATCGAGTAAGATATCGCAATTAAATACAGGAACTACATTTCGATTGTTTATGATACGTTAAATCAGGCGTCCGTATTGTGGAACTGAAATTGTGACGTTTTAATGATGCCGCCTGCAGACGGATCAAAATTATAAAACGGCTACTTTTGTGCACAATTGATCCGCCTAAGCACTTCTATTACTGAATGCTTAAAACACGCGAGAACTGTGCGTGTAGGCAGTGCGTCATTGCGAATGAACGAACAGCGGCAATCTAGGAGAGGACAACACAAGCAGTGAGGCGGAACTGGACACAAACTGGCCCGTGGCTTATGTGCCCATGTCCGGCATTATGCTGAGCCGTATAGGTAATATTTCAGACTACAATAATTGGGAATCTTGTAACGCATAGAAGCAGCGCTGACACTCCTGGCAGAAAAGTCAGGCCACGAAATCACAGTCTCTTTGACAGTCTCTTTGTCACGCAGTGTGCAAGAAAGGCGGGCCAGAAAAATTATCAAGGAGCAGGACGTGAACTGCATTTTCGAGCTTTCTAAAAAGAATATACCTCGCAGTAAAGCTTCATTAAGTAGAGTGTTTAATGGCATTCAGCCGTAATCAGCCGCAAGCGCTCAAATTATTCGTAGTTCCTAAGCGACAAATCACAAAAGCTGAATCGACTAATCTTGATAAGTCGTTCAGTTGATGACTTTTTAACAACAATAACACTTTTATTATCAAACAACCATTATCAACAACCCACCGCCACCAAAAAAAAAAAAAAAACGGTCATTATGGTAACTAGCTGCCTTTATTAAAATTGCTCCGTGCTCTTTTACTTTGTTTTTCTAATGTACATCACGAAATTGCGACGCGTCTCTCATGTCTGGACCAGGCTGGCCTGCAGTATCGTGAAATAAATAAAAAAAAATAATCAGAGCTGGTTTTGGGACGTTAAACCCTAAAAATCAATCAATCAACGAAACTGCGACTTTTTTTTCGCCTTCTATCGTCTTTGTTGTTGCAGTTGCTGTTACTGTTGCTGCAGTCGCCGCAGTTGCTGCTCTTGTTTTTTTGCAGCTTAAGCTGGAGTTGCTGCGCTGTCACCCTCGTTGTTATTGTTTACGTCGCGCGCGGCGAGCGATATTATCCCACGTCCAGTGCCTTGCATGGCCTTGTCCCGCAAGAACGAACAGACGCGCGTTGACCGACCGTACGGAAGGGGCAGCCGGAAAGGAGGCGGAGGCCCAACTAATTTTCCCCCTGCGGGCCCCCGCCCCCCTTTCCCCTTTCATTTAAAGTATATAGGCCATTCCCGTGTTCACCTCGGGGGACGAGCTTTATCGGTGGCTCAAAAATTGATCCGAGGGACGACGGGAGATAGCGGGGGAGGGGAGAGGGTTGGGCCTTAAAGCGAGTATATAGCGTGTATATAGGCCTCGGCACGGACGGACACGGCTCTGAACTCTCGCGAAATTCCGCGCGCGAGTGAGATGCGATGTACGGGGACGTCGGGAGCGCGCTTCTTCCGACGGAAGTTTCCTCGATCGCTATATATGGCGCGACGTGGAAGTAAAGAGGGGACGGAGAAGGTTAGAATTCACTTCCTCGGCGCATCCTTCCTTTTTTTTTCTTTTTTTTTTTTCCCGGAACACGCTCGCGATGGCGCCGGCGTTTCTCCCTGACACGCGTCACAAATGCAAAACGCCGCGGAGGGAAGGAAGATCGGAAGTGCGCCGTGTCTTTCGAAGCCGCAACTGTCCCTGCCTGAGCGATCGAAGCTCTTCGAAATTCCAGAAAGACGTCGTCCCGAAAGGCGGGATGTATGCAGGGAGAGAGGATCTTCACCCTCCCAAGTTTCATTCTCGTGGTCGGTGTGTGTGTGTGTGTCGGCCCAGGCATCAACCTTAATGGGCTAAGCGCGTTGTTCGTTGCGGCTCCCACGCGAGCATGGAGTGATTCGCGCGGTCGGTATATTCGCGGGAGTTGAAAGCGAGAGTTTTCACGTGTGCCAAGGTGCGCGAACGTGTATCATTCACAAAACGAGAAAGTCGCGGAAGTAAACCGCGTTGATTTCTGTGGCGGATACAGCGAGGCAGGTGGAGTACGGGAGCACGGTACCGCGTGAGTGTAAGTTGTCGAATGAAAAGCGCGCAAGTGTGCGCGCGAGAATTTGATAAGTATATCTCACAGTGAAGTACGAGGCGGAAAAGAGGAAGAACCGCAGCACGGCTGAAGCTAACGAATGACGTGAAACGCCAGGTTAATATCATATCCTTCATCGTTATCTCCTTTTTCCACGATAGGCGGCCGATCACCTATGCGGACGCTCCATGTTGTTGTTGTTGCCGCGGTTTTCTTAATCATCATCCTCATCTTAATGATCATATTGTACTTGCACTTATCTGCATACCACATACTTCGCACATTTGCAGGTCGTCGCTGTCACTTTACGATTACAGGCCATGCTGGTTAATCCATCCGCGTCATCGTCTACTTCATTTCTATATTATTTAGGCAACCATTATGCGTAAGCACAGTCCTATTAAAAAACAGTACGAGTGAGAGTGGTCCGGTTTAATGTCGGCTCTGATAATCACACCGTCGTTCTGACGGTGTGAAGATTCAGAAAATTACACAATCAATTGCCTTAATATTCCTGGCGCCCAAGCTTCGCGCAGGCTACAAATACCGTACAACAGGGCACAGAAATTAACTTTTTCACGCCCGTAGTGTGACCGGTGCATCTGTGAAGGAAGAAAAATATTGAACCGGCACGCCCACGCGCCGACAATAGCACAATAATGTGTCATATTCCATATGAAAATCCTGAATATATGCGCGAAAAGAGATGTAGAGAAAAAACAAACAAACAATGTGCAGTCACAAAAGAGCAATCTATTATTAAGGAAGCTTAAAGACTGCGCATTCTAAACATATTTTTTCGCATAAGTGCACGCTACTTTAGAGGGTGGCGTTTTCACGTCGCGTCGTAGGCATCCAATGCGAATCTCACGCTCGTTCGGCGCACGCTTAACGTAAAAAGTTAATTGCGCCGAGACAAAGACATAGAGCAAAGAGCCCGAAACGTACTTAGCGCCTTACAGCAGCTACAGAGAGTGAACCGTTTGAAGAACGAATACCGTCTTTCCGCTGTGTCTTCACGCTGTCTCCGTTTAACGACGAGGTGTAATTTACTGGGGCATCGCGAACACCACTTCTCTAAGCGCAAACGAATCTCGCCGCAGACAGGAAACGCGCTAGGGAAGCCCTCTTTTTTTTTTTCACTCCCAATAAAACAAAACAAAAAAAGAACGAAAGGGAGGGGGAGGCGCCCTCATCTCGGCAACCCCATCGATCCCGTTCGGGAAAATAAACGGCAAAGTGAGGGAGGAAAAAAAAAAGACAAAGAAAGAAAGAGAGACCCCGTCGACAATTATACGAGTCCCCACTCTCGGCTCGTATTGCCCCGCATTCGATTAGTAGTGGCTTCTATTTCGAACACACTTCAGCGGACGCTCGCTTCGCCCCCCCCCCCCCCCTTTCGTCCGTGTATTTCTTTTTAATCAGCGCCGCCAGAGGAACGAGCGAGTCGAGCGGCTCATGCAAATGAGGCGCGGAAAGGCCGTGATGCTCGGGCGAAGCTTCTTCGTCGCCGTCGCCGCTTATACGGTTTCCGTAGTGCGCGGCCCGAACCCGGTTGCGCGCACGCCCGACGTCGAGACCCGACAGAACAAAAAAGCACGCCCCCCCCCCCCCCTTTTCCCCCGCCTTAACCCCCCCATCGCCTTGTTTGTTCAGCTCTTTTCCTCGCATTGTCCTCCTCGGGGCGGCAGCGCAGCAATCGTGGTTTACCAGCGTCGACTTCGCGAGCGCAGTTAAACTGGCGGAGCGGGGCCATAGTCGATACGAGAGAACGGCTCCGCCAACGAACTCGCGGAGATGGTATACGGCAGCCCCGCTAGAAAATCTCGCAACGCTGTAACAGCCAAGAACGGTTGGTGGCATGGCAAGAAGCCAGTGTCGACCGGCCTGGCTGCAAGCTCTCTGTCCCTTGTTCTCCCCCGCTCCGTCGTACTGATTTATATTCCGTTTGAAGGTGCTTTGCTGCTGTAACGGCCTTCAAAAAATATCGCTGTTGCCGATTCTTTGCTGGCGGAATTGAATTTTCTTTCTTTCTTTATTTTTTTTAATCTTTGCAGCGAAGTGTACGCGCTCGCAGAGTAGTTCCCCCGGCTTTCCTTCCGATACCTGCGTCAATCGCAGATGCCTTGGGGGGGAGAGTCGTCGATCGCGCTTTATTTTATCTGGCAATAAAGAAAACGAAAAGGAAGAGACGACGGGGGTTTGCTCTTGCATTGATTTGTCCCCTCGATCTCTGAACGACGTGAACCGGAAAAGCCGCCAGGTCCTGGGGAAAGGCAATCAGCGCAAGGAAGCGCCTGCTTCCTTCGTATTTTGTGACGCCTTGGGTCGCGCTTTGATGCGCCTTTTTCCAATACCTCAGTGTAGGGTAGAGAACCGGGGGAAAACGCTGTTCAACCTAAACCTTCCTTCTTCTCTTTCTATTCTTCCTGTCTCTTTCTCATACTTTTTAGGGATACTGCAGCATTGCAGTGCTCGTGTAGCGTTCTACCATCATGTAACATCATACAGCGCCATTAGCGTCCTACTTCATAGAGCATCATATAGAGTCGTACATGGTTAACCTTAAGACGAACAGCGCCATTGAATGCCGCAGTTCTAAAAGACAAGGAACCTGACACCACAGAAGTGCTTTTCATTGTAAGCAAGGTGATGCTTTATGCTAATCTTGCGTGCGTGTGCTACAAGAACAGCCAATTCCAGTCACTCGCAGCAATAAAGGTCAGTTAGGATGTTATTTAGTAAGTGGTAGTGTGATTATTCAATTTTGGTCGGCCCGTGCGTATAAAACTCTCTCAAAACATCACATTGACTAACGAGGTAGAACGCTGTATTATAGTACGTAAAATTAACACTCTTGTCCCTCACTGTACTATGACGACAGCCTAAAGCGGTTGGATTACATATCTTCTCGTCCGTGTTGGTAACGAATGCAGTGAAAAGACGATAGGGGTACTGGATTTTGGTCATCGTTAACCGCTACTGACGACGTCTGCGCCGAGGTCGGCGCCTGGTCCGCCAGGCAGTTGGCAGAAAAGCGTGGAACCCGAACATAAACGCACATACTCACGCACAATAAGCACACACATAGACAGAAAGAGACATACGAAGGCAATTGTGAAAAAAACAAATATAATAACGACTGATGCCAGTGAAAAGTGCGCCGCTGCTATATATACAGGCGAATTTGTATGAAGCGAGCAAAATGGTGTGTTCTGAACGGAGAATTGTTAAATATGCTAACAGTGTTCTTCGAGACACAGAATCAGTACCTTCTCAAAAGACAGCAGCGTGCTTACCCATACTATAGCAAAGAAATATCTGCCGAGCTAAATAGTACAAATAGGCTGCGGCTCGGACCTGTAATTACAGAGCTTGTGAACTATTCCTGTACTTGCTGTATAGCAGAGTATCTGTAAGAACGTCACGACGTCAAGGCCGCAGCAACCGCCTCCCACCTCGCTCGCGTCACCGCACAAAAGCACAACTGTGAGACCGGAGCGCGCGACATCTCGCGCCTCCCTCCTCTTCCCTCCCTTACTTCCCATCCTTTTCAGCAAAAACTACCCCGCTTCCACTATTACAGCCTGACGCTAGATACGCAATACAGCTGCTTAGTAGAACGTTGAGACACACATTAAGGCACCTCTCCCACTCGCAAACGAGCTGGCTGCTCTTTACACAACTCCGTTCCTCTGCGGGTGCGCGGAGATCCATCTGCCCATCACCTCGACAGAGCGCGCGCGTCGGGTGGCGCGCATCCGAGAGAGGAACGCCAGGAAGAAAGGGGACGGCCCGCGCGTAGAGAGCTACAGAAGCATGCGGGCGCTACCACACGCACACACACACATCGTATACAAAACTGACCGATGGCCGGCGTGTAGATGTTGAGGTAGAGGCAGTCCTCGCTGTGCCGCTGCAGGTGCGGCAGCAGCCGTCGCAGGTACTCGAGCCTTCCCAGGGGCATGCGCTTGACGGCCTCGCTCTCGGAGCCGATGTCGGGCAGCCGCTGCGGGCACACGGGCGCCAGCCGGTCGGCCATGCGCACGCCGCTCCAGTGGGCCGGCGACACCGGAGGCATGAAGCGCATGGCCCCGGTCGGAGGAGCCGCATACGGCACGCCTAGGAACACCTCGACGGGCTGAAGTTGCTGGTGCTGCTGCTGCTGGCGGGAGGACTGCTGGCCCTGCTGCTGCGTCCCGGGCGGCGCGGGCGGCACGGGCGTCTCGATGTAGCCCTTGAGCGCGCCGTACTTGGTCGTCACCGTTCGCGAGCTGAGGCGCGTGAACTCGGCCCCGGCGGCCAGCGCGAGCAGGAGCACACACAAGGCGGCCGGCCGCCAGCCACCCGCAGCCGTCGCCTTCATCGCGCGCGAAACACGAAGACGAAAGTAGCGATGCCGCCCGCCATCACGGTTGTCGTCGTCGTCGCCGTCGCAGACGACGACGATGCTCGCCGCAGCCTGGGAACCATGGCCGCTTGCTGCTGCTTGCAGCCTCCGCGGTCGTCGCTGCTGCTGCTGCCAGCCGGCGCCAGGAGGCGCCCGACCCGCCTTGGCCTTCTTTTTTTTTTTTTTCGGGAGGTAGCAGCGCGCCTGCGCGGTCCATCGAGCGGTCTCGGTCGTCGCCGCCGGCGCGCACACCCACGGTCGCCCCTCCGAGCCGCGGCTCGCTCGCCCGCCACCCCCGTGGCTGCTGTTGCCGATGTTTTCACAACACGGGGGGGAGGGCGCTGCTGCTTCTGCTGGGAGGAGACGTCTTCACTGGGGATAGAGGATTCCTCGACTCTGTCGGGGTGGCGCGGGATGGACGAGGCGAGCGGGTGGGGAGAAAGAAAAGAGGACGGGAGATAACCAGGTGCGCCGGGAGCGTATAACGCACCACCGGCTTTGCCGCGCTCGGTCCTCGCCACTTCATGCCTTCGGAATCCCCTGGCGCAGATCGAGACAGATCTGGCGATTCACTTCTCCATCAGGAACCTAAGTTATTACCTCTCCCTGACCTTCGGAGTCTTCATTTCTTTCTGATTTCTTTTTGCATCACAAATGCAGGCTGTCGCGTTCGCAATGCATGGGCAAGATAAGAAAATGTGAAGCAAATAAATGAATAGGGAAGCGGTGCACCTTCAGTCGTTTTTGATGTGCCTAAATATGTGACCCCCCTTCCCCTCCCTACTTTTTATAGAATTAGGGCTACTGGGAAGGAGATAATAAACTAGGTCGATAACAAATATATACCCTAGTAGACAAGATTAGTACATCGCTAAATGACACCCGTGAATTCGGTGCCACAAAGAACACGCAAATTATTGCACAGTCTCTTCATCATCTTTCTTTCTTTCTTTCTTTCTTTCTTTCTTTCTTTCTTTCTTTCTTTCTTTCTTTCTTCCTTCCTTCCTTCTTTCCTTCTTTCTTTCTTTCTTTGCAATTTGCGCTAATTGTATAAGATGTCGGATAACGCCAAGTAGCCCAAAACTACCACCAATAATAAAAATTAAAAAAGAAAAACTCGAGTGCGTTAACACACACTTGCCGCAACGAGGCTTAGCGGGTTTACAGCCCCGACCGTCAGTGCGACTAATCCTGTCAGTGTTGCACAGCAGAATGACCCCATCCCATTTCCTAGATGCCTGCGCGAGACACCTTTCATTCTTTCCATTCATTAACGAGAACGGCTGCAGCCGTGTCCGCGACTATACCCGCGATTGCGCAACTCAGAAGGTCGTTCTGCAAGAACAGCAGGAAGAGGCTAGACTGGAAGGGGAAAAAAAAATTCTTGTTTCCGATATCTTTCGCAATCGGCGACAACCGTCCGCTGTCAAGCGCATGACGTGCAATGCTATTTCTAGTTTGCGGAAAGACGTCTTTTGCACGTGTGGCTCCAAGTGTCTGGCCGCGTTCTGTCTGTAATAAATGAAAAGGGGGTCTTGATCGGCAAATCAAGCGTTCGTGCCAGCGAGTGGATTTACTGTCGTACTTCAAGTTTGGCCAATCAAGTTCAAGTTCAAGCCCCGTAACAACATAACAAAATTAATAAATGGCCGACTGCCATACTTCTTCAAAGGAATGCTACTGTTTGGAAAGCGACTTCATGCGGACGCCATGAATGCATCACTTGTTCCTTTTTCTTTCTTCTCTTTTTTTTCTTTTCCGTATTAATATGTTATACCCAAGCAAGAACTTCAAGAATCACTGCAAACTCTCCGTGGGCTGATGGTGATATCGGTGCACTCAGCTTTCTCGACTGACTTTTTGAGCGCCGAACGATGCCGAATACCAAAAGGACGAAAACGCCTTTCATTCGGAGTTGTGCGAATAAGAAAAAAAAAAAACAAGCAGAAAGACCCCTAGCGAAAGCTCTTACTGCGGCATTGAAAGCAGTCACACGCGCTTTTCCCAGCCTTCACACTGATTTCAGAAAAGGCTTGCTTTCGTAGAACGCAGCTCGCACTGCGTGCGCGTTAAGCGCGCGAACGAACTGCTGCTGTAACGGGTGGCCTTTCGAAACAGCGCGCCAGCTAACCCGGTGCGTTATTAATAACGCGCTGGGTTTGACATAAAAGTAATGAAATAACAAAAAAAGATAAAATGGCGTTCTCGGTGGTGTGCTGCGGCGGTATAGTTTTCACTCGAGAGTACTCGCCGCGATGCATTTGAAAAATAAATGGGAGTCACACGCAGCGCATTATGAATTAGTAACTTCATGTTCCACATCGGCGCTTCTCACAGGTTTTCTTTCTTGCTAATAGATGCGTGTACCCTGCTGCATTACTGAAAGTAAACCCTCTCGTTCTCTGCAGTCACGAAAAAAGATTAGTGTGCATCGTCGAAACGTTGCAAAAGGCAGGATAAAGGCTGCACAACGGTTTATCTGCATTGCAGCGTCACATTTGTGTCTGGCCAGCTTCTGTCTTTTCTTGCTTTCTGTCTCGCGACGCGCACTAAACTATCACAAAGCACGTTCTGCCAGAAGCACAATCACCCAGAATCCCGCTTCACGTTATCGATGCTCTGACGCTGTCTATTAGACTGTAATTGCTGCGCTAGAATGCGCGGGTAGAGATCACGGAGTAAGATAGGCAGCAACGTCGACTTGCCTATCTCGCAATCCATTCGGCGCGTCCAACTAATGTCCCGGCGGTGTGACGTGCCTAGCTTTCCACAGTGCTCACGTCCCTGGCGCACCACACGCCTACTCTCTCTCTCTCTCTCTCTCTCTCTCTCTCTCTCTCTCTCTCTCTCTATTTTCTTTCTCCGCGGTTTGTTAGTGTTAAATGCCATGCCGTATAATGACTAAAGCGCGAGACAGAACGGCGTCATGTGAGCCAGTCGGACCGTGGCGACGGAACGAGCACCGCCGGATGTTGCGCAAAAACGTCAATCGTCGAATTGTGTTAGCCCGTTATCTTGCAGCTGCTGGAGAAATTCGGCGAGAGCTCGGTTTATTGTCTTCTTTGTTCGAAAAACCGCAGTCCACAGTCTCGGTAGCGGCATCGCCTGACTAACTGGCTAGGTATAACTAAGCCTTAACGCGAGTTCGGTGTTTCTCCGGGAAGCGTGAACTAATGGGACTTCAATTAGACGGCTACGATCTCGCGAGTCGGCACTCCATCCTTGACGAAAAAGTTAAATCGTCAACCGAAAGCAGGTTTCGTGCACAACGTACTTGTATTGTAACGAAGCCAGACAACCGCCAGTTTTGTAAGCTTGAAACTGTCACCTGACAACTGTAAAGCTCAGAACCGTCAGGTAAAAACCTGACATATGACGGTAAGCTTTAAGAAAACGTTATAACTAGCGGATATCTTGAAGGAAATGCGAGTTTTCAGTTCGTGGCTCTCAACCGATGGAGTGGCAATGCCGTCTGTACGTTAACCTAAAGCAGGTTTTCAACTTAACATGGTTGTGACGTGGTGAAGACAGCTTTCAATGTTGCGCGAGTGTTTCGGCTGATTGATTGATTGATTGATTGATTGATTGATTGATTGATTGGTTGATTGATTGATTGATCTTATCAAGCCAATTATATAAAATTGGGGTATACTTAAAGCCCATAATTGAACGGCGGGTAATTAACCTTTTACAGAATTGACAAAATGCGTCGCAGGTAAGTGGCAAGCGCTAGGTTTCAGTACACTGATCACGGGCACGGCATCAGCAAGTCAAGCTGTAGTCCATTATATCTACCATTTGTTCAAGGGCGGGTGTTCATAAGCAGTTTTCAATTTAGAACGTATTATGCCCACATTTCATGGAATCCGCGAGTATACCGCCGTTGAGGACGCCAAATCACTAGAATCAACAAGCTGGGGTCACATCGATAATTCACCGGCAATTCATTCACACATCTACCTCGACGGAGCGCAGCGCATGCATCACTGCAGTTCCGGCTACAAGTGCCAGGTTGAACGGCAAGCTGGACGAAGCCAAATCAAGGGACGGCGATTCACGGTTGCCGCATAACTCCTGTCTAGCTTGCCTTTCCAATAACCATAACCGTGGCCTTCTGGCATTTTCCACGTAATTCACGACGCAGAATCATCACAACGTGCTCTTTATTTCCATTGCACGTGAAGTCCTTGCAAGTTGTATAGTATATAGGAGCTGTAAGAAAGCACGCATAGCGTTCTGCAGCGCCAGCAAAAGTGTTCATTCCTTTTTTCTTTTTTTACAAATACGTGAAAGAACTCATAGAATCTAGGCTACTTCTAACGCATCTCTTATAAATTGTACTCCATTCTCACTGAAGTTGTACTGCAACTGCACGAACTGAACGGAGAAATCTTTCTACACGCTGCATATCATCTCCTTCACATATGGAAGCGGGCACTTTCGGTTACAATTATCCGCAAAGGGCATAACGACGCACAAAGTTAAGCTTTGCTTACAAATTGCCCCTAGCCTCTCCCCTCACAAACGAAGCAAGAGATGTCATGAACACTTTTCAAAGAGAACGTAAATGAGAACTCCGTAATTATTTGCATAGCGCCTAATTAACTTACATGCCTTAAATCCTTAGATAATATCACCGTTAACGGGCCCTCCGTCCTCGTTAAGTATAATGTCGCTGACCCATTTAGTTCTCCTGGGCCCTCGAGAAACCTCTAACGCCTTTCGCAAAAAGCCCTTAAAGCAGCATAAATAAATAAATAGATAATAAACGAGAAACATTTAAAGCAATTTCTTTGTATCCCATGATCCCCAACCTCTGCAAATTCTAATGCCTCTAAATAGCCCCCTATGCTCTAAACCTCCCGTGCATCATTTAGCTGGTCCAGGACTCGAGAAAAACAGGCATATTACATTTGCGAGACCTTATTGTCGTAATAGCGGCTTCGTCGTAAAACAAAAGCGCCTATCGCTGGGTGACGCGGCTTGTGCAGGGCAAAGCAGCGACCGCGAAGGCGTTTGAACAAACGAGCGAAGTGATCAATTTCGTCTTTAACCCTGCCAGTCAGAACGTATCCGGAGCGAGCATAAAGATATGAAGTGAAATCAATAAAAGTAACCTAATTAAATAAGAGTTTACGCGAAGCCAGCGTCAGTGAGATTTCCTGTTACAATACCCTCTATGATCTGAGTGAAAACGTAAAATAAACGACGCTAACACACAACCCCAGAATTATTAGCCCTGATGCGATGTAAGCGCAGTGGGGAAATGTAAATAAGATGTTCTGTGTGTTTGAGAGGGTAGAGTATAAAGAAATCAATAATAGGAAATAAGGCACCGAGCTTGTATTGAAAAAAAGCGATTAACAAATAAAAGATGTATAACATAGCAAATTTTGCACCCAGGAGATATTATTCCCGTTGTTGAACCCGAAGGTCGAGGCCCCGGAAGAAACGAGAAATGGAACTGTCAGGTCAAGGAATGGTACGCGAAAAAAAAAAAAATCTTTTCCTTCGGCGTAGCTGCAAAGTGTGCCGGAAAACCACGACTATACTCGTCGGCAGAGAGGTTCTCAGAGACATTTCAGAAGCTCTTGAACTTGGAAAGCTGCACCTTCTCGCGTTCCTTTTTTCGTATGCCCTGAGGCGAATCTTCCAAATACACAAGCGACTCGTTTCTATTTAGGTAAGAACATCGTCGTGCCGTGAAGAGATGGTGGAAAGAGATAGGAAATAAATGGCATAGAGGAGAGCAGTGATCCGTTACTTGTCTGCGCTATAGAGAAGAAAGCATGCCTAGAAATTGACCGTGTTCGATCTGCTTAATTTTATGGCCACTAAGCATTCGTCAGTTTATCCAGTACGCCTGGGTGCACACACACACACACGCACATACACACGCACGCGCGCACATACACAAAGAGCAGGGTGCGTGCTAAACTTACAATTTTTTTATCCCGGCCGCCACGGCTGCATTTCGATGGAGGCGAAATGTTGAGGCCCGTGTATACTGTGCGATGTCAGTGCACGTTAAAGAACCCCAGGTGGCCGAAATTTCCGGAGACTTCCACTACGGCGTCTCTCATAATCAGAGCGCGGTTTTGGTAGGTTAAATCCTACAAAACAACAAGAACTTCCATTTTTATTTGATGCCCTTGACACTCGTGCTTATTTATACGCGCGCGTGAAAAACACAACTCACTGCGTACGTGTCCGTAATCCAAGATACTGCATGTCGTTCCCCTTCGAAGAAATTCAGCAGTGCAGCTTCAGTCTCTTTTATTTCGCGTGTGAGCTGATTTCGAGAACGATCGATTGCATTGCAATTATGCATATCAGGAAAAGAAGCATACATTTTTCAGTGTGCTGCTATGAAGCCTGCGGCTAATAACTTATTTGTAACGTCGCAACAATGTTCGCGTAATCTATAAATTGCGCTGATGGCATGCGCTGGCCATAATTTAGCCAGCACATGCCAACAAAAGCCAGCGCTAGCCAGTACTGGTAATATGCGATTAAATACGGTATTTTAGGCTCCTGAATCGCGAAGGGAAGGTAGTCTAAGATAAGCTCTCGTATATAAAATAAAAACAGCGACTGCCAATCGGGAATCTTCTCAAATCATTATTCGCTGAGAATTGTAGTGTCGATGATGAACGCTCAAAGGGCGACGCCAGACGCCAGGCGGCCGCTCTTTATCAAAGACAGTGAGAACGGCCGCCGAACAAGCTCTCTAATAATGTCCAGTGCGCCACCCATTTTTGTGGCATCACCTTTATGTCACCGTGGAAAGCTTCAATAGCATGGGGTCATGACCTCAAGTGATGATGTTCATGCAAAACAAATTTTGGTGAAAGGAAGGCATGACTGTGAAAATAAGAGGCTTTATGGTGTGAGTGAAACTGTAACATTAAATTTTTAGTGTGAATGAAATTGAGTAGTGTTCAAATATACTTGGGATGCCTCAAGGAAAACTGCGCGTAAAAATGGTAATAAGGCTGAACAGCGCTTAAGTTTCTCCTTCAAGAGTGGAACGCGTAAGGAACGCGACAGCGCGAGTGCCATGTGGGTGATGTGTACGCAAGTACGTTAGCCGGGCCAACGCCTCCTCTATATAGGTGCAACAGAATTATGTTTCTTTCGTTTATCTAAATAATTAATCTGAGCTATCATGCGTATAGGTTGTAGTTAAGTCGTAGCTTACAATTCTTCTCAGTGATCTTACTTTGAGAAATTCAATTTTGTTCACTAACAAACCTGGGCCACGGCCTGCATGGCCCGGGTCGTTCGGTATTACCTTTGCCGGCCTCGGACGCCGCACGCCAGCGCCGGACAATGTTCGACACAAATGTCTCAATGCTATCGCGTTAAAACAGAACACGGCAAAAAAAAAAAAAGGACAGACTTGTTGCGCGGCTGGGATACTTTTGTAAAATTGTTCCTAGAAAAAAAAGAAGGGGGAGAAAGGGGGTGGGGGGGGGGGGGGATGCAGACTCCGGTCGAGGCCAAAACAAAAGTTCAAGAAAGGAACGTGCACTAAAAAATCAACTTAGTGGTGCACCGGCACCCAAGTTTTCGCTGGCATGAAGCTTGTCTTATTTACACGATTGTAGTCCGACCTATTCTGTTTAAAGTGAGAGACATGAAGTGGTGAGTCAACCAACATGAACCTATCAACGTTCATTCTTTCTGCGTACTGCCGGAGAATGGTATGCCCTGCCTTCAGAAAGCCCTCATCACCGACATAACTAATTTCAAGGCTGCCATTAATCACCATCTTTCAAGCGCAGGTCAGGCAAGGATGGCGAGGGTTGGGAGAGGCTTTCGTCCTGCAGTGGACATAAGATAGGATGATGATGATGATGATGATGATGATTCAAGTCATTAAAACTAACCTGACCCGCCAGTTTGTTCGCCCACCTCTCACGTAATGTCCCTTGTGGGACCTTTGAAGTACAATGAATAAATGAATAAATGAATAAATAAATCAAAACCGAAACGTGCCCGCAAGTAAAATCGAGACAAACGAGATGTCACGGACGCTACGACGTATTTACAATATTTGTTGCTCTCCGTCCCTACCCAACGCACATCGTTATTCCGCGCACGTGTTGAAAATATTTGTTTAGTTTTGTTTTGTTTCCAGCTTTTGCTGCGCGCACCATATTCTGGGCTTAATGAGGACCTCGCGTTAACTCATAAATAGGCAATAAATCTTTGTTCGCATTGTCCTGCAGCGCACGCCTACCGTACGGCTGCCGTGTTAAGCTGCAAAGGTCATTAACCGCGCCTTCATGCTAGTGAAATGTATGCACATAAGTTCGTAAAGTCAATCGCGCCACGGAACGATCGAGATAGCCGACCTCGCCGCGGTACAACAATGCAATGCAGTCAAGCCTATCAACTGTGGCAAGGGCCGACGAGTTGCTGCGGGACATGGCACAATTTCTTCCTTAAAACCGCGCGCATATGCCGTATCAGTAGCTGTGCCATTATGACCGCTGGCGTTGAAAGGATGTACGCACAATAAACTCACAGCTGATGTTACTGTTGCTGTCATAATAGGATAGTTCTAATAGAAAAACGTCCGGTGCGAATCGAGTTGCACAGCAAACACTATTCGAAAAATATTGGAAAGTTCGAATATTCTGGCGGAGAGGGTACATAGATATAAATCTCGTACACAGTCACCTTTAATAGAAGGGTCAACTAAACTACGCTGACTTGTATGCGGCTAGTATGTGATTTTCGAGGCATGCACTTAAGATAACGAGCTTCATATGGCAACAATGTAATACGTCATCCGCATCCGCATCATCGAATCATCCGCATCATCGGCAGCAGAAGCATCTGCACCCTGACGTATTCTATCATATATATATATATATATATATATATATATATATATATATATATATATATATATATATATATATATATATATATATATATATATGTGTGTGTGTGTGTGTGTGTGTGTGTGTGTGTGTGTGTGTGTGTGTGTGTGTGTGTGTGTGTTTCTTTCTATGGCTGGTTTCTAAACCCTCAGATTTATGCCCCACAGGTAAGCACCGACAATACGCTACTGTTATATAAACTTTCCTCTTGAAGAATACTTGTAAACAGGTTTTCACGGTGTGAGAATACCTCCTAAATCTCCTCATTATTACTTATCTACTTCCTTCAGCCTCTTGGTAAGGATATGCGTTCAATACATGCTCTCACGAGATGTATGTTTTACTATACTTCCAGTGCCTTACTAAGTGCCTCTGTCCCGAGACTGCTGAACATCTTTCTCTTTTTTTTTTTTTTTTAGACAGGAATTTCAATTTAGACCCACCATTCTGCTTTAATCGCCCGTCTATTTGAATTACCACACTATCGAATTTGTTTCCTGAGTTATTTAGCGAGCGAACTACACGTTACCGATATATTATCCACTAACTCTTATGCCCGATTGTGCCCATTTCAGGTATCTTAATACGTTCTGTAAAGAAGCGGCGAATATCATTGAAGAAATTTTATCTCCTTGACTTATGTCCTTGTTAATTTTACTTTTATTGTTTCCTTTATAGACTCTTACGGTGGCATTAGAGCCACTGTAAATGTCTTACAATATTTGTACATAAAGCCCGCCTGCGCCCTGAGTTCGTTATACCTATGTAACGCGTTTCGACTAAATCGAACGGTTTCTTGTAACCAATACAGGCTATATATTGACGCGTGGTCGTGACGATTAAAAGACGCAGCAAGCTGTTTACAGTTTATTGGGCGAAGCTATGGATAGATGGATTCCGGTAGGCTTGAGGTAACGAGGCATTGCGAATGCCCAATTTCCGGTTTCTTTCTACTATAATATGTGTGGGCGTTTATTAAGCATGTCATCATCATTTGTATTTTACAATCATCACCATGCGTTCTGCGCATCTTCTTCATCGCTGGTGCGTGATCATCATCGTCGGGTTTGTGCCCAGCGCTTTGGCATCATCGGGTGATCTGCCGTTCTACTGAAGAGAATAAACGTCGTCCAAACCGAGGTCTCATACGTGGTGGAGGTGAATCTACGATCCCCTGTCCTCTACCCGCCAAGTCTTCTCGCTGGAGCTTCGTTCCGGTCGCCGCTTGCGCCCGCTGTCAGCCACCATGTCGCAGGACCAGCAGCCCGGCGCCTTTCCGGCCGCCGCCCCGAGATCGCAAGCCCTTCCTTCCTTGATTATCAACAGCCACCACCGCGACCCCCATCTTTTCGCTGGGATGCGAGGCGAGGATGTAGAAGACTGGCTCGACGATTACGAGAGAGTAAGTTCCGCAAATCGGTGGGATAATCCTCTCAAGCTCGGCCATGTCTCCTTCTACCTTACCGGTGTGGCGAAGACGTGGTTTTACAACCACGAAGTTGATTTCACTGACTGGGACCGCTTCAAACAGCAGCTTCGCCAGGTGTTCGGCACTCCTGCTGTCCGGTCAACTCTGGCCAAGAAAAGTCTCGAAGGTCGCAAACAACACCTGGGTGAGTCGTACACCTCGTACATCGAGGATGTCCTTGCGCTCTGCCGACGTGTCAATTCCTCAATGTCGGAGTCGGACAGGGTACGCCACATCCTGAAGGGCATCGGACCCATCGCCTTCAATTCCCTCGCCGCCAAGAATCCGACTACCGTCGCTGACGTCGTTACCACTTGCCAGCGCCTCGACGAGCTGGAATCTGTTCGCCTACCGCCTGACATTGACGAAGTTCGTCCTGCAGTGGACCACGATCTGCGGGCACTCATACGCACGCTTATACGCGAAGAGCTGCACGCGATGGGCTTGCAGTCGCCTTCTGCTTTACCCACTCAGCCTTGCAGTGCATCATTGCGTGACGTAATCCGGGAAGAACTGGCGTCTTTGACGAGCTCTGCGCCAGTGTACAACCCCGTCCACCACACACAAGCAACGTATGCTCAAATCGCTGCCAAGCCTCTCGGCAACGCCACTTCTGCGTTGCCAATCACAACTTACTCGCCGGTCGCTACTGCGACCCCGGTCACCCTTCAGTCCGTGCCGCCTGAAAGTTCATCGGCCCATGTGACCGCGCTATCTCCCAGTACGCCGCACCCTGTTTACACACCGCCGTGGCGTCCACCTCGCCCTACATGCTTTTATTGCGGCTACCGTGGACACATCTCACGCTTTTGCCGCAAGCGCCAGCAGGACGAACGTCGTGGCTACGATACTGGTGAGCGTGATTTTTCTGCTGGCGCCAACGGACCTTATTACCAAGGCCGGCGTTACCATTCACCTCCGCGCCGCTCTCCATCGCCACCTGCTTCTACAGAAACACCCGGCAGTAGTTACAGTTCGGCCAGACGCCGATCACCGTCGCCCTTCCGCCGGTCCTCGTCGCCTCTTCGGCCGGCCAGACTCACTTCCAACGTCAGTTCGGAAAACTAGACGATGCAGTTTTCGGAGGAGGAACTGCATGCGCGGATTGGACTGAAATTCCTCCGATGCGCCCGGCCAACATGATTTCTGTACTTGTCGAAGGAGTGCACGTCGATGCTTTGGTGGACACTGGTGCGACATTTTCTGTCATTCAGGCTAATTTGTGCTCCCGTCTCAGGAAAGTTATGACGCCTTACAATGGTCCCACGTTGGTTGCCGCCCAAGGGAGCCCCATTCGGCCTTCGGCTATGTGTACAGCGCGCGTACTCATCAACGACATTGTTCATCATATAGAATTAGCTGTGCTATCCCAGTGCTCCCACCAACTAATTTTGGGATGGGATTTTCTCTCCTCTGCGTCTGCCGACATTTGTTGTGGACAGCGTGTGGTGCACCTTAGTGAAACCGACTACATGCTTGGTGAAGAACTCCACAAGCCTTTTCGCCTGATCGCTGCCCAGGATACAGAGCTAACCCCCGGACGACACCATATTGTTGCCCTCAAATCCATTGACATCGACCATGGCGATGTCTTGGTATTCCCGTCCTCCTACTGCATTAGTAAACGTATAACGTTTTCGCCAGGTGTTGTTCGGTTCCACCGTGGATCTGCCTTAGTCACTGTTACCAATGAATCCCCAGAGAAAATTTTACTTCCGCAAGACACAACAGTAGCACTCGTTGCCGATATGGAGCACTCGTTGCCGATATGGGTCTATACAGAAGTTTCGCCCTTATCTGCACGGCCGTCATTTCACAATAGTCACAGACCACCACGCCTTGTGCTGGCTGTCCACACTGAAGAAATTGACTGGACGCCTGGGTCGCTGGATTTTGCGGCTGCAAGAGTATGATTTCGACACCATTTACAAGTCCGGCAAGAAACACCAAGATGCCGACGCTCTGTCTCGCTGCCCACTTCCCACGGCTCCGCTCGACTCTTCGGCAACCGCTTCGCGCGTTATCTCTTTGAACGACCCTGGTACTGCTTCGTCGCTATCCTCCATACACCAAGTGCCTTCGGACGACGACCAGACGTTCGCATCTCGTCAGATGGTTGACCCGTACTGTCGACGTTTCATAGAACTTCTATCTGGGGCTTCTCCACCTAACGCGCGCCTCCGCCGCCAACTCGCGCAGTTTAGGCTGGACGACGGAGTGTTGTGTCGCCGCGTTTACCATGCTGACGGACAACGCTGGGTACCAGTTCTCCCACGATCCCTTCGTCTTGCTGTTCTCAACGCCTTTCACGATGACTTGACAGCTGGTCATCTTGGGTTTCATAAAACCTATGACCGAATTCGGAGGCGATATTATTGGCCTGGCCTTTCATCAAGCGTGGCGAGGTACGTCGGTTCCTGCTTGCCCTGCCAGCGTCGGAAACTCCCCACGTCTGCTCCAGCTGGCCAATTGCAACCACTTCCGTGCCCCACAGCACCATTCGAGGTTGTCGGTATTGACCTCTACGGACCCCTTCCGATGACTGCTTCTGGCAATCGGTGGATCGTGACTGCCGTCGACCACCTGACGCGCTACGCTGAGACAGCTTCAGTGGTTAGTGGCTCTGCTTCAGAGGTTGCTAACTTCGTCCTACAGTCCATAATTCTCCGTCATGGTGCTCCCCGCGTACTGCTGAGCGACCGTGGAAAGGCATTCGTTTCGCAAGTCCTCAACGAAGTTCTCCGAGCCTCCGGCACTACCCACAAGACATCCTCAAGCTACCACCCTCAAACTAACGGCTTGACCGAGCGCTTCCATCGCACTTTAGCAGACATGATCGCCGTCTACATTCAACCAGACCATCGAAATTGGGATGTCCTTTTGCCATTCGTCACCTTTGCCTATAACACGGCCGTGCAGCGAACAACTCGCTACTCCCCGTTTTACCTCGTATATGGACGATCCCCCACCTTCGCTCTGGACGTCTCATTCTTCGTCTCTAAAGCTAGTTCAGCTCCTTCCTCGTGTGAAGAGTACATTTCACGACTCGCCCAGTGTCGCAAGCTTGCGCGCCTCAATACAGAAGCCAGGCAGCACGACCGAAAAGCTGTTTACGATGAATGCCACCGCGTCGTTTCTTTCCGCCCTGGGGATGAAGTACTTCTCCTGACTCCTCCTCGTACTCCTGGTCTGTGCGCCAAATTTCAGCCGCGGTTCATCGGACCGTATACAGTCATCGAGCAGACTTCACCTGTAAATTATCGTGTCACTCCCCTTGACGCCCCAACAGACGGCCGTTGCCGCAACACGGAGGTTGTGCACGTGTCTCGCATGAAACTCTTCACACGCCGTTCATCAATGTATTGAATCGCGCCCAGGATGGCCGCTTCCACGTGGGGGGGGAAATAGTGTGGGCGTTTATTAAGCATGTCATCATCATTTGTATTTTACAATCATCACCATGCGTTCTGCGCATCTTCTTCATCGCTGGTGCGTGATCATCATCGTCGGGTTTGTGCCCAGCGCTTTGGCATCATCGGGTGATCTGCCGTTCTACTGAAGAGAATAAACGTCGTCCAAACCGAGGTCTCATATATGTCCATAATCTTCAACATTTCTGCTGTCCAAAACATGGACCTCCACGGTCCAAAACGTAAAGACGCAACGCAAGACGCAAGCAGAAGAAACAAAAGGAACCGGATAGAGCGTTGACGCTCTATCCTGCCTCCCTAGTTTCTTCTGCTTGCGCTGCGTCTTACTTTGCCTTCTTGCACAGTATGAACCAACTACAGCCCAACAACATGTGTTACTAAGTACATATCTACTGCTAAATTATCCTTACCAAGTGGTCTGCCCCTTTCATTTCTTTCGGGGAGTTCTTTCCTTCCTATGCCATTCCTGGTGGAATGTCTACCTCTGCTGGGCTACTTCCTCGTTCAACGTTGTCCTGGATGTCGCGGCTATAGTATACGGATTCCTGTAGAATCGCTCGTCTAATTTATCCGACATTACCTTCGTTGTCTTTTAGCGCATGCGTCTGATCTTTGCCTGGGCCTAGCATTTTCCTTGTCGCTTTTATCCTTCCTCCATTATTTGGAGCACGCCCAGTTCTCTCCGTATTATATTGTCTTATGAAGGCTACCTCAGTCCCGTTGATTAATTTAGAAGCTCTGTCGGTTCTTTTCAGCCCGTTGGTTTGGGGATTTCGTGCTTTGGCGTTCCTTAAGCGGATATTTCGTCTATTGGGAGAGCTTGGGAAGTCCGTTAGACGAGACGATATCATAGAGGCCAGCCTAACATGCCGAAGCGGAAGAAAAAAGGAAAGGAAATACAAGGCGGGGGGGGGGGGGGGGGCATTGGCAGAGGATGAAGAGGATATATTTATATTTGTGAGCCATCTAATCAATTAGCTTCCGTGGTCTCTCAGAATACCGACAATTCATAAGGAATGGCCGACTGCTCTTGAGTTCTCTCATGTTTCGGCAGCGTTAGCACGAAGCTGGCAATCTCGGGTTTTCTTTTAGGCCAACGCCTTATCTACATCTCATGGTACAAAAAGCCGGCGTCCAAAGTGAACATGAATGATACCAATATTTACGTGTGGCACATATCTGCACGTTCACATACCACATAGTCAAAATCGAAGGATGAATTCAAGGGAGTTAAGACGAATCAAAGACGAGGGGTATTAATGTTACTCGAGTATGGCTCAAAACAAAGTATAATTTAGTGGTATAAAGCTGGACTAAAGAGAAATAACTGAATTATTGTAATGAAGCTGAATTAAACATGAAGCAAACATGACGTGACAACGCAACAGATTAAAATTTCAGAGTAATTTATGAGTGCCTTGTGAGGGCGCACGGTTTCGCCTGACTGTCCTTAGCGTTAGCTAAAAGCACTGCCGATATTTTTAACCTGCCTCCGGAGTTCTTAATAAGGAAATAAAAGAGGCTACTCTCATCTGCATATTCGCACACTCATAAAAGGAGATTCTGATCGCATAGTTAAGAGAAACTCCCGTCTGACAACGTAACCGGTCTCTCGTTTTACGCTACCTAATAACGTAACTAGCAATCTATTGAAGTAAATGCCACTCTACGCGATGAGGTTCCCTATAAATTACATTCACGTTCCCCTCTTGCCTTAACCTAATCAATGTCTCTCTCTTTTTTTCTCTCTCTCTCTTTCTTACTTCCTTCCTTTGTCCTATCAAACGGGCGAGACACTCTAAAAATCAGCCAAATGTATCCGTGACCAAATGACAGCGCCGGCGCACTTGGCTCGCTCGAGTAACTTTCTGAGTGCCGAGTGCCGAATAGATCAAAGTAGTTTTTCCGTTCGCAGCTGCTCAAAGTGGAAAACAAAAAGCCTCCAAGCGGCTGTTACAACGTCCATGAAAGCACTTACTTTTACTCTCCCTCTCTCACCAGTTTTTCGTTCAGAACCAGGATGTGCTGTAAGGCTTCTGTGTTGTGCAGAGAAAGCGCACTTGCCGATCAAGACGACCGAAGCGCCGAAGGGGGCGCCATAATGCGGATTAAAATCAGCATCCCCCTTTTTCCGGCAGCGTATCAAGCCATGTGCGCCATTTCCAATAAGCACACTGTGTTCGTCGCATCATTAAGACAGGAGTGTATGGCGCGGGAGGTGTCGCATTCTTAATGGACTGTAAAGTGTACGGCGGCCGTGAATAACTAATTGAATTGTAAATGAGTAAGTTGTAAATGAGTAAACATTTTCTTGACGAGTTAACTAGAAATCTGTCCGTCCGTACGCACCATTGTCCCCTGAGACGAATAGCTGTAAGAAATTAAATGCATAAAACAATAGTTCGAGGATGCTTAAGCTTCGCCCTTAAGAGTAAAACGCAATAGCGCCATTGGAACCCGTTTGCATTGCCTTCTCCTAGAGCATCGATTAAAATTATCGCCTTCCGAAATGCTCGAAAATTGCTTTTTATTTCAGTTTCTTCGTAACATAATTGTTTTCTCGTGCATTCAAATTGCAATCCGAGCTGTCGTGTGCGTATGTATTAGTTAAATCGTAGTTCACAATTTTCCTGACGGATTGCACATCCAGAAATTCAGTCTTGTTCACTAACGCACCTACACCACGTCGGAGGGCTTGCACGGTCGGGTGGCTCGGGAAGCGGAGGTAGTTGGAATGATTATTTCCGCCGTGGAACCCTACGCTGGCGTCTGTGCCGGATTTACTGCGACGAGAGTTCGCAAAACAACGCTTCTTTTTTTTTTTTTTTTCAGAGAGGCTGCGCTTCGAACCCACGGCCGCGCGCGCGTAAGCCGAGAGCCTAACTCGCAGGGCTGAACACCCACGTTTGCAGAGTTCAATTATAGCTAAGCCATATGAATACGTTGCACCGACGGTACGAAACAAATGCAAAATAGCACTTTCTGTGGAGGCTTTCTTGAACTATTTCGATGATGGTGGAATAAAAATTAAGGCGAGAAGGGGGGGGGAGCGTAAACATCGCCTTTAAAGGGCAACTCCGCCGGCTTTTTTCACCATGTTCTGATATCGATGTTTTCGAATAGTACTGATAGTCCTGCAGCAGCCAGGGTGGTTCGATTTGCTCAGAAACGCACCCATAATTTTAAATAACCGACCTAAAGGCGTGTTCAAACCGAAGCCGAAACGGGTACACGCTTCTTGCAGCGTATGAGATGACGTCACAGCCTCCCCGCCATCATAAATATGGAGAAAAGTGACAGTGGCGAGGCCATCCGACGATGTATTGCGTTATGCCAGCTTTCCTGAACTTTACAGTGATGATTTGAACGCTGAAGTACCGCAGTTTTGCTTTTGAAGTCCCGCATGCTCGCGTAGGCAGCGTTGAAGGTGATGACGTCAAAAACACAAGGTGGCCTGCAGGGGAATCCGCTAAAAAAATTTAAAATTCTTTTCCAGGAAAACCAAATGACTTGCAACCGCCTGGTTTGGCATATATTATTACAGTGCCGAGGAGAATACATATGGAAAATTTCATTGAGATCAGTGGACACTGAAAAATCGCCGGAGTTGCCCTTTAAGAGTGCAACGCAATAGCGTTATCGTGCCACGTCGGCATCGCATTTTGATTCGCTTGGCATGCTCTTCTTGAGTCGCATAACTGTGTAGGTGTCATGACATAACATTCCTTTATTAGTTCACACTCTATGTGGCCCCCCTCGCGGTCGGGTACAAGTTGACGTAGGTGACCCATCAGTACTCGCCGATGAGGAAGGCTTCGCAGTGCGCCCAGCACAAAAACACGGTACCAAATCCACCAGACGAGTGAAAAGAGCGAGCGAGCGAGCGCTGCCCTAGCGATGACGTCAAAGCTTCTATCGGCATCCACGAGCAGTATAGAAGCTTTGCATGCGTATTTAAATGTCACGCGCTTAAGTACCACGTTGAAGCCTTTTCTATAATATGCTGGAATAGTTTGAGTTTCGTCATAACGTAACTAAGTTCGAGCTATCATGTGTGTAGATGTAATCGAATCCGTAGTTCACGATTTGTTTGACGGATTTTACTTTAAGATATTGAATTTTGTTCACTGAAGTACCTGCGCCATGGCGGAGGGCTTGCTTGGTGTGCTCCGGGTCGCCACGGCGGCAGCAGTAGCTCGAGATTATTAAAGTCCCTATATGTTTCAAAAGTAGCGAAAGGTCTTGATCCAGCCGCCGCGCAGCGCGATTGGACGGTTGGCGTCACGTGGCCTCTCCTCCAAGATGATTATATCCGACGAACGCCTACGACGACAAAATACGAGGTCCTTAAAGCTATCGCGTCAAAAGCCATTGCTATATCGTCAAAAGATTACATATGGGACACTGAACCATCTGGAAAACTCCAACTTTCTGAATTTTTTTACGCTACACGTGCCACGTAACCGATGCCTTTCGCTGGACGTGGGGTGCACCTCCCATGGGGCCATTCTAGACGCCGCAGAACGATAAAAATAAGATGGACGCCGTGCCGTTGCCAAATGACAAACACGCTCCAACGAAGGCCGCATAGCACAACAAGCGCAGGAAATAAAAGCGCGTGGTGCTGGACGTCATCAGTAACAAAGAGCGCACTAGTGGGAAACGCTTACGCGTCACTAACTACCGGAGGATGTGAAGCCTTCCCACCAACCCCAACCCCTCACCCCACTTTTTTTTTTTTTTTCGTCAGCGCTGCGCTAAACATTGCTTTGCTGACCTGCACACTTCCATTTCTCGCATTACCGACATCACGCCAATGCTTTTCCTTCAAAAAGTAAAAACAAAAAGGCACCGCTTGCGATAACGAAACACTGCATCACTAGGCTTAGTGCAAGAAAAAATATTGCGGCACTTCATTTGCGTCTGGGCATTTCGTTTCCATTTGGGACACGTGCTTTTGCCTTCATAGAAAATTAAAGTATACTTTTTACTGCCTCTTAAGTCCTTAACACCCGTCACCAGTCATATTATTGATGTTGCCGACAATTTCCGTGTGGGAGGATTGGCATATTTGTGTAAAGGCGTCTCCCACCTTTTCCCTATAGCCTCCTCTTCCTACCGAAATTTCACCCTGGCCGCTGCGCAGACTCTTGTCCAAGCCGTGGCATCTCTCCAACGCCGTCCCGCGTTATGATGGAGAGCGCTGCGAAATGATTTCCTCCACTGCCAATCATCCTCCGTCCCTTCCGTACCTATAAGAGCCCTCCATGACAGAACTCCCAAAGTCTTCCGGGGCCTAGTTCAAAGGGCCTTCGTGGTTATCGAAATTGTCCTATAGGTACCCCAGGCTATAGGGGTCCCTCCCACACTATTACTATCTTTTCGTAACAAAATATTTCTTCTCTCTTTCTCCCAAACCAATATGGAAGTATCGTGCTATTTCTGAGAGCCCCCAACGCCCCCGTGGCTTTAAGCACTGGCTAGCTCTGAAATTTCGGCCTGGTATATTTGAAAAAAATATGAAGTTTGCTTTTCTTTTTTTATTATTCTAATAAACAAATGTCACCGTGTAGTTTTTTTTGTTTGTTTTTTTTACTCTTTTATAATAGAGTTGTCAAAGAACAATTTAGGAGTCTTAACGTACGTCGTTTTCGTTCACGGTCGGGTGCCGCAGCATCAAGTGAATTCAAGCAAAAGGTTGGGGCACTGTGCAATGGCCACACGTTGCAAGGTATGCAGGTGTAGTGCGATGCCTGCTTCGACCAAATTCATCAGTAGAGTAAAAGCTAAAACTGATATAGGCAAAAGAGTCCTGTCGCGTCAACCTATCGCGTAACTTGCAGCGGCGTGTAGTCTGCGGCCCTTCATATTATAGGGAACCGGTATTCTTATAGAGAAATATCTGCGCATATCTTTCAGGCAACAGGCGCCGCAGTTCCTATCGCACGCATGGCATTGTTGTTCACTCTCTATGGAGCGAAGCATGCTTGCTGTGATCACGTGCCTGTTGGTTTTACTTGAGGCGAGTGTTTGCTTTGTTCAATGGCTGAAAGGTGGCGTATACGTTCTGTTCAGTGTGTTCATTTTGCGCCGCTTAATTCGCGAAGGGAGGCGTTGCGGCACCACCAAATGGTCAGTAGCGTGAAATTCCGCCTACCTCGCCCATGCAACCTTTCTTGGTACAGAGGATGAGCGCAAAATTGTTCGCTGCTGTGTGGTCCATCTTCTCCCCGCATATTCCTGCGTTTTATTCTGAACTGCAGTTAAGCGTCGTCCACGGCCGCCCGTACCACTTTGCTTCTGGTAAGTGGGAAATGCGTCTCTTTACGTCAAGGGCACCATATTCGGGGACTGCACTATAGCGCCCTATATGCGGCTAGCTCTAAGCCAACTATACGTAAATGTAAGTATCACTTGTAAATGTTTCCCGACTACATATGCAGTGTCCCTCATTTCTGCCCGAAACAATAGAGCGCTGTGCCTCTGACCGTAGAAAGGCGTGTGCAGGACAATAATTCCAGAAAATACGCGAGAATAGATGTGCTACCATATCTTGGACATTTTGTTTTCCTTACAGCAGAATACCTGTGACGGAGGCTGTGTGACAAAGTGAGGGTCCCTCATGTGTAAACACGAGGGACCCCCACTCCGGCGCGTATGGAGAAGGCGCCAGTGAAGCGTCGGAACGCGCGAGACGCAATATTCGTAGTCTAACAGACGGTCCGCACGTGCCCTTGGGCAAAGTAAACAATGGGGCTACCTATAAGCTATGACGAAGTTTCGTCAACAGACCGGTAACCGAAGTTAGACGCTCACGCGGTCTATACACACACACACACACACACACACACACACACACACACACACACACACACACACACACACACACACACACACACACACACACACACACACCAAAGCTAAGTGCGCTGTACACGTTGTCAAGACACCGCTGCAGACGACTCGCACCACCGTATCACAGGGCACGAAACATCGAAACACCTACAGCGCCTACCACGGTTTGTGTGACTGAGCATCTTGCGAGCAAGGCCGCATGTCATCCAGTTGTCAAAGCCAGAAATCTTTTGTCGGTGAAACCAAATAAGGAACTCGAATGTTGTCTGCATGTTCTGCTGCTATACCATGGAAATTAAGTTCGCGGAGTGGTACCAACCTTTACTCTAAATTGCATAACTGATGGAGGGTTCAAAACTGAGCTCGCTAGTACGTGACTGTAATATATGAGAAAACCGCGAATGCATGGGCTGATTAATGAGGGCGTAATCGTACCGTATAATGATGTCTCGTCTCTTCAGATACGCTCAGAGGCTCTCCGGATGAAAAGTCAAAGCACTTCACAGCGGTGTCTTGTCTTGACATCTAGCGCACCTAGATAAAGAAAGATCATATACGAGCGATTGTTCGTCAAGCGGCAAGTCTCTAACGGTTCCCGCCATGAAATCTAAACTGAAATAGCAAATGCAATCAGCCAGTTGGCAACAACCTGCAACGTTCGTCGCTTACTATGAGTGTGAGCGGAGGAGCTACAGAAACGGGAAGCATGCAACAAGGCACCGGTCAGCTTGACGATCGTCGCCTGCTCACACAAAGCACTCTTCAGGGCAAATGCCAAATGACTGAGCGGTGACGTCAAAAAAAAAAAAAGAAAAGGAAATCACAGGCTCATCCACTCTGTGATTATGGTCGGACAGCTAAGGTGTGGGCCTTTCTAAGCCTCAGCTAAGGAAGCGCACGCCCTCCAAAAGTCGGTGCCCAAACGAAATAAATTTCAAGCCTTTCACATGGTTCCCATATTAGCCTCTTAAAAGTGTAGTTTAGTGGCCAAGAAGCTTGCCTTCCAAGCGTAGGAGCCCTGGTATGTTCAAGCACCTGGAACGAATTTTTCTCTTTATTTCCTACTCTTTCTTTCTCGACAACTTTCTTTGTTCCCGTATTTTTTTTTTAAGTTCCTTCTGTCGTTGGTATAACCAATCCATTCATATGGTTTACATATATTCGCATCTCTCAAGCGTGCTGTGTAGTGTAGTGGTTAAGACACTTGACTTCGGAGCGTGGTGCGTGGTGGTGCCCTTGGTTCGAGCCTCAGCAACAGGCAACAGCAACAAATTTTCTTTCCTCTTTCTTCCTGTCCCCTACTACAATCACAGGGCGCCTTACGTTAAGCTAAGAAGTGTACAGGGGAAGTTACTGTTGTAGTTTTCAACTGTGGCATAGCAATTGTGGAGTAACTATAAAGGAATTAATATGGACGAAAAACACACCTGCCTTCGGTAGGGATCGAACCTACGACCTTCGGATAACGTGTACGATGCTCTACCAACTGAGCTACGAAGACGGACACTGGCCTTTATGATGAGTATTGAATGGACTATATAGTGTGCATCGTACTTTAATGTGCCGGACACTCACGAGCTTTGCTAATTATTTCAAATTACCGTACAGGTCCTGTGGGGAGCATTTAGGGGGGAATTGTAGAACAGAAAAAAAGAACGACATATGGTAGTCAAAGATGTTTGCAATAATGGCGTTTTTGCAAAACAATGATACTCATGAAACTAAATAAAAAAATCAATACTTAAAACAGCCAGAAAAAAAGATCTAAAAATATAGTTCTTGGCGACTTATGAAAAAAAAAATAAAATACGGCGCATTTCTCGCTCAAGAAAGGTAACGGCAAAAAAGCACAATGTCCAGAATTGTTTGAACTCGTCCATCACCAGTGGTTTTCTTTCTTAATTTCTTAGGCTGATAAGCAAGCGAAAGGGGGCAGCCGTCACAATGAGGTAGCGGCACATTTATCGCTTCTTTTTATTTCAATAAAAAGATCTACAAGTGGTCGATTACCCTGCGATCGATAGCCTAGGAAATTTGTGCCAACGCGTTTCTGCTTCCGAAACCAGGGCAAGCTTCTGCGCAGTTTAGCTGTTACCTCGTCGAGGGCGTACTGTGCTGGGAGCGATGAAACAGTCTCGTTGGAACCCAAACACATGTACCGCTGTTTTCCTTTTTCTTTAATTTCTCTCTCTTTCGTATACTGCGATGCAGGCCCATATACGGTACGTGTAAGATAACGCTGGCGTGTTGCTTGAGAGCCCGCGACGTTGGTACATAGTTCCAAAGTTTACAATTACGTGTCATCGTTGCTCCCGGCGGCGTTCAGGTCCCATCTCTGCTAAGCAACTGTACCTCTCTCCACTTGCCGCACATCTTCACCACTGAGCCTGCCGCGCAGAGCTGCCCGCTTTTGTTATGCTTGTTCAACGCTGACACATGGTGACACACTATAGACATACACATGGTGACAAACGTGTTATTGCTGACACACTATACAAACACATGGTCTCTTGCGATATTACAAGTTCTCTTTCAGCGTGACTGATTTCTAATACGTTGCAATTCGTTATTTTTCAAGGATGTGCAGGGGTTTATCCAGAATATTTGAATGTTTCGAATATATGTCGAATACTACGTACGTATATATTCGTATTTGATTCGAAAATGAGGTATTCAAAATATCGAATGTTCTTTCGAATATTTCCACGACTTCCCGTCGCTAGCATGCGCTGTCGCGTTCAACACCAACTGCTGTTCGCAGACGTTTCGTAGTGCAAGGCCTCTTTCAGCATGCACTGCACATGACTGGCTGTGTGTGGCAATTCCTTAATGATTCGTTTTATAGTATTTGTTGTCACTCGCTTTATGCAGGGGTTTATAGAGGATTTCGATTTGAATAGAGAGGGGGGGGGGGGGGGGTATAAATTCGTGTGTAGTGTTATGTGGCTTTGTGTATTTGTGTAGCCGGGCGTGGCTTTGTGGCGATGCACTCAGCTACGCAGGCAGAAATGCGCTATCAGATAACCTAGCCGTTGCTAGAGGCACCATTCGAGAGTTGCAGTTACCGTGGTGTTACCAATGGAGGAATGAAATGAGGTTGTTTGGCACGTGTTCACAGCGCCTGCGCCGTGTTTGAAGGAAAAGTTGAAAGTGGAGCAACCGTGCGCCATAGATTTGTCAGTCCGAAATCTTATCTGTGAATAGCTTTCCTTTGTACGTCTTTACCGCAGCTATACAGCTATACGATCTGACAAGCTGGACTAGACGGCATGTTGCTGATGGTAACACATTTTCTGTTGGTTTCCACTAAAGCATCATTACTGAAGGCGCATTCTTCTTTGGATATATTCGTTCCGACATTCGAATATGGATATTCGAATCCGAATGGTATTCGAAAAATTTTATATTAGCACACTCCTGTTAATTTTGGATAACTGCATTCGCTGTCGCTTTCGATATCATTACCTCCACATCATTACCTCCAACACGTCCCTATTCTGGTACACTACTTCTGCAGTAGCATTTTGATTGAGGAAATTAAAAGTACGGAAGCAGCCCGTAGATGTCTAACACCGCTTCTTTCGTAGGTCACGTGCATTCGCTGTTTTTAAAATCTTGTCCGCATAAATGTTGGGTGTATTCTTGAAGCGCAAAACTGCGTCGATCGATTGTGTTTGGGCGCACACGCAGATTCAACAATGAAGCGAATTCAAAACTGCCGCCTCACAGAGTTGCCCAACCTCTCTGACGAATGATAAGGAGAAGAAACAGAACCTCTCCCAAGCGCATAATGTAGTAGTACAAAGCTTTGCATGTTTTGGTCAGGAGTGTGAATATAGCACTTTTTACTATATCATATCGGATAAGAGTGAATGACCCCATTCTCTCGCTAATGAAGTGAGGTGTGGAGGGGGAGGATATTCTGGAGGGGTGTTGGTGACGGCTGAGCGAGCGCCCGCAGAGGCACGTGAGTGCGCGAAGTGATTCAGGTGTTTCTGCGCGAGCATGACTGAGTCGGACACAGCAGATCTCGTGCCTTCGGAACAAGAAGGCGCCGAAGGAGAACAAGATGACGTTGTCGTGCGCAGGTTCGGAAACTGCGCCAGCGTATTTTGCGACCCGACTACGAGAGCGCATCGCCTCATTGTGCTCTTCTTTCTGTGCTTCCTAGCATTCGGTAAGCTCCTTGTACTTTGCTTTCGTTGATTTCGGGCTCACTGAAACAGCTGCTGCGTATCACCGCCCCCCACCCATCCCCGCCGCATCATTTAAATACTGAAATTACCTCTCATGCGGAGCAAGTAACGGCAGTCTTCAAAAGTCATTCGATGCGAAACCTTCATTGTGCTTTCAACGGGGCTACGCATTGGAAAAAGAAACCACGAAACTGTCACGACTGGCCACTTTCGCTGTGCTGATTGCAGCAATATTTTCATTTGATCCCCTTCGTGTCGCTTTATTGGTTGCTCGGATTTGTACATTTGCTTTCTTTACTATCGCCCGTGTGCGCCTTTTTGGCGATGCACTCAGCTGCCCACACAGAAGTGCGCTGTCAGATGATCTAGCCGCTTTTAAAGGCACCAATCGAGAGTGGCAGTTACCATGGTGTTACCAATGGATGAACGAAACGAGCTTGTTGGGCACGTGCTCACAGCGCCTGCGCCGTGTTGGAAGGAAAAGTTGAAAGTAGAGCGATCGCACGCCATAGATTTGCCGTCCGAAATCTTATCTTCGAATAGCTTTCCTTTGTTTCTTTATCGCAACTAGACAATTGGCTGCCAACCTGTGACTCTTGCGCTGTTTGACAATACAGTTCTATAAAGCCCTCTTGTACTGGAACTCACAAACAGGCCAATATATGCTGTTCCTCCTGTGTCTGTTTTGACGTGCAATAGTTACCCGTACGTATTACGTTGTAAATCACTCGGTTGTTTTCTGGTTCTTTGAATTACACCAATCGACTGCTGTTTCTTTTTATGTGCAGGTAGCTACTACTGCTTCGACAACCCTGGTGCATTACAGAGCCAAATAGAAAATGTTATGTCAGTAAAAGCAGCGCAGTTCAGCAGCTTGTACTCGTGGTACTCATGGCCAAACACAGTCCTTTGCTTTGCTGGTGGCTTCCTCATCGACAGAGTCTTTGGCATCCGTCTTGGTGCTTTCATCTTCTCGTTCATTATCATCTTGGGCCAGGTATCCTTCCTTCTATTAGTGTTCCATCTAATTGAAATGCTAAAATCTAAGGTTCACATTGTAATGGGAAATGGAAAGCATTACATTAAGAGCCAAAAAGACATCTGTACAGATTAGATGTAATGTAATGCATAGTGCAAGTAAGTGTCGGCCTATGATCAGGTTCGTTTTATTCATCCGCACTACCCTGCAATGCTTCACGGCGGCGCTCAAGTCGAGAAGTTTGTTAATGGTGCACCTCCAGTCCGTTAATGCTGGCACAATGGGACAAACAAATGGTGAGTTGCTGAAACAGTGCAGGCTCTAATATTTGTCCACAGAATGTGCCTCTCCTTGTAAGTGTAAGCATTGAAATTTTGACTTCTTGTATGGTCATTTTCTTTGTGCAACACACCCCAGGTAGCAAACGAACATTTGATGTGGCTGAAAACAATGCCTACATCCGTGTGCTGCACAACTTGCTGTGTTCCTAACTGCACCTGCACGGCAACACCAAGTTGGCATTTCGGCAAAGAGGATGCCAAAGAATATTGAACCAGCCATGCACCTTTTTACAGTGAACGAGGACAGCATTGGTGCGCTGCTGAAATGAATGGCAGTGTGGAGCAAATTGTGAACTCGTGCGAGCGTTGCAGGCAAATATAACAGATTTATAGTGACCAAATTAGTGCCAACGCAATTTAAAATAAAACTCAGCCGGGAGCGGCAGTGGTATCATGACTCTTCATGTCGCATCATGATAGAGGTTGTAGAGCATTGTCTTTCTAGGATCCAGAACAGACAAAAATGGAAACATTATGAAAGGAATGCAACAAGTAGTAGTACTGGGAAAGAAAGCAATGGGAAGTGCCCTGGTTTCTTCAGTCATAATGTATACAAGTGTGAGTCATAGACCTTGCGAAGAATAAACGAAATAACTGTAGCAAATGGCAGTGCACATTGCGTGAAATCGAGACATAAAAAACATGGAAGACAAACACAAGCACTATGTCTTCCATGTTATTTCATGCCGTCCTTTCATCTAATGTGCGCTGCCATTTGCTATATATATTAACCAACTACCCCACTAGTGCATTGTAAGAAAGCAGCTAGAATGTTCTAAGCTATGGTGCTTGTGCAAGATTTGAGTCGCCTGCACTACATAGCGAATGAATATATCGGTCATAAAAGAAATCATTTCAGGATATTCGTTTGAAGCAAAAGTCATGAAACTAAACTTTTCCCATTTTTGTCACTTCACGGAATCTGCCAGCTCATTGAAGGAAAACCAACGCTAGCCGAGGTTGAAGGAAATAGAAATATAAGTATTTCATGCACAAGCTAATTAAATAGTATTCTTCAGGTTACAGGGAAACATCGAGGCAAGCTTAAAGAACTTGTTCTAAATAGAACTGAATAGCAATTGTACACTACTAAAAATTTCATCTAGGTCCTTGGTTAAGAGGGTTAAGAGTAGTGGTTGCTTACCTAGACTCTAGCAGCTTAGCATGAACTGCCGAAACTCATTGAAAATAATCAAAGTGAGACTGCAATAGATTTCTGAATGAATAACATCTTTTTATATTCTTCTCAGTCACAGCAATTGTCACTTGTAATGTTTGTGTGTGCTACCATGCGTTTCAGGTTGTCTTTGCAATGGGGGCCTTTGTCAACCGTTTCTGGCTTATGCAGTTTGGAAGATTCATTTTTGGGTAAGTGTACTTTACAGTTATGGATTGTGTGATACAGCTGAGTCATAAGGATTTTGTGATACTTGAGGAGCACCTTCTACTTTGCAAAAGGCATTTCTGTTGTGTTTTATATTGTAACACCATTTTATTGGCAAACAGGAGGTTAGAGTTTACAAATTTATAGTATTCTAGAACTACAGTTGATCCACATCCTTCCATTTTCTTCTTTTATGGTAATAGACCAATTAATAGAAAAGAATTTAGATTAGCTTTGAAAAACGCCATGGTCACTATATCATTGTGAAGTATTTTCTTACTTTTTTATCATTGTGGCTATTCACAATTTACAAAGCAGTGATCCTGATGATGGTGATAGTAATACTTACTCGGTTGCCTGGTTTAAGCACAAGGAGCGGACAGCGTTTGGTCTCCAGTGGAGCATATCTAGGATGGTTAGCAAACCACTTAAACAAGTTCGGAGTTTCACCATCATCAGAATCACTGCCCTCCAATAGTCAAGCTACCCACAGCATTCCGCAAATCAGCTTGTGGCTATTTTTATGATACAATTTAGTTGACTTATGCTGATGACATTTAACCGGGCTCATGTAGATAGTGTCAAAATTGTATCACAAGCTGTTGTGAAAATTTCAAGACAGTGTCCCCATCATTCTTCCTCATTTCACCCTTTCTGGACAATGAAGCATCACCTTGCTTTCCAAATGACTGAGTTGACCTATAGAAAAGCAGTTTACTGACAAGGCTCAAGCAATTTTTCACTTCTCTGTTTTTATTAAAGGGCCATTAAACAACTATGGCATCCCAAATTTGTTTTGAGAAGGCAAACACGTACTTGTGCAGTGCCAACATAATGCCACAAAAATTTTGCAAATAAGTGCTGTAATAAGGCAGTTACAAGGGATAGAACAACCTTTCCTTGACCGCTTTCAACTGGTTTCAGTTTCTCACTTGGCCTTTTTAACCTTCTCTGCCTGTGGAGAGGGGCAGGCAGCTCGTCAACACTGCTGCACTAACTTCAGCTATGTGGTGGCGTCACTAAATCAACGTTTCTCACCGGTATGCCACACCACTACAGGGATCATTCGAGGATCTCTGTGCTGCGTCAACCTCCCGATTGAGAGAATTGACATCGCTTGACGGGTGAGGAGGGCTGGTGAAGCGCTAGAGAGTGGGGCAGGAATTGTTTTTTGAAATAGTGTCTCTGCAGCACACAGCACTGGGATATTAACAAAAAAGTGATCGCTGCTGCCTTCTCTACAAAAGAGCAAGCTTATTTGGAAGGTGTAAAAAAAAAAAGGTCTGGGCTTGTTCACTGGCCCTTTAAGGTAAACAGCAGAGTAACTGCTGTTGCTCTGTAATTGAGCTCAACACTAGAGCAAGCACTGAAGCCAGGCAAGTTTAGAAAAGGAGTATTTATTTGAAACTCTTTTTGTAGGGTTGGAGGTGAATCTCTCGCTGTGGCTCAGAACACTTATTCAGTGGCCTGGTTTAAGGACAAAGAGCTGAACACTGTGTTTGGCCTCCAGCTGAGTATCTCTAGGCTGGTAAGTAAACCGCTTGAACAAGTTTGGAACTTCAGCATCATTAGGATCACTGCTCGGTGTGTTTGGAACACTGTCCTCAGCTAGCATGTGTAGTGTCTATCCATCCTAAACAGTGAAGACATATTTTCCAAGTATGGTCCTTTTCTACATTGTCCGCCTAAGTAAATTTTACAGTAATGTGTTGTTTCACCTTGAATCTTAATGTATATTCACTGAGCATTTTCCTGTAGACTGCTGTCGGTTTAAAGTCAGCGTTTTTTTTTTTTTTTTTTTCTCTCCCCCAGGGGGTTTGAGGTAGCTCTGATTTGTGCTGATGCCATATTATAAGAAACTAGGCCCTTGTGTCAAAGAAGGGGGGCAGTTTGTTTATGATGTTATGCCTTGATACCTGATGCATCCTACATATTGTGTCAGGCAATTAACACTTTTGTGGTCACGTCAGGCCCCTGTGTCGAATGGAAGCATGGGGCAGCTGTCGGAAAATGCCTCGTACACACTTGAACTGGCATTTACTCTGTTTTATGCTTGCTTTCATGCACATTTTTGGCAGCAACCTTGAGAAACTTTTTAAACTGATGGCAATTATTCTTAAAGAAGCCCTGCAACATTTTAACATAGTTACATAATGGTACCAATCATTCGTGGAGGCTCCTGCGACCATATATGCCAAATATTATTGCACTGCACACACAAGAGAACTTGCTGTTTGGTTTCAAATACAGCTGAAAATCGCCTGTTCTTTCAACAAATTACGTCTTAAAGAGCACACACTACATCATTTGACGCATTGGTAAATCTCATTATCACAAAAACATGCTTAGTAATGCTTCATTTGAGTTTAACAAATAAAAGAAATGTATGTACACATCTTTCAGAACACCGGAAGAAGGCATTTGTTGGTAGTCATTGCTCCTCTTATATTTTGTTGCCTTTTTCAACTTGTTCAGGGCTATTGCCGATGTATGTTAATGTATGATTTGTAATATATAACTTTTAAAAAATGTTCCTGTATGATCTGCTTAATGATGCTTTGCCATTGACTGAATTGAGGCACAGATACCTGTTAATGTTCAGTAGAATTGATAATGTTTAGTGGAATCCTGCTAACTCGGCTTGAAGGGACCAGGAAAATGTGTTCCATTCACAGAAAGTTTCTTTTACCGAGAAAGATGCTGTGGTGGTACAGCAGCCAAATACGAAACTAACTAAAATAGAGCCAGGTATATTCTATCAGCAAATGCATTTGGACAGTTTCCATTTAAGGACACCTTACTGTAGTGTAAGCTCTGGTACAGATTTAAGATTACTTTTTGATAGTGTCATAGGGAATCTGCCATGTAACACAATTGTGGCACTCCCACGGGGAAATAATGTCTGCTGCCATGTGCATGAAGGTGAAAATTTAGCAAAAAACAATGTGCATAAGTTAAATAATGATGGAAAAAGGCTGGAGCTCAAAACTGAATATCTTTCATAAAGAATAATGAAGAATCTCTTGTAGTCTTATACCAACATTAAACTTTCATCCTGTTGATCACCTGCATACCTCAATGTTGTGTTTACAGGGAAGCACGGCAAACTTTATGACCATGCCGTTCCTGTACGCAGCCGTGGCCAAATTGTACCCTGGTGCTACAGGGCTAGGAGTAGCACTGCTCATTGGTGAGTGGACAAGAGTAGACGGCTCACAAAGTGTTTGTCGGTTCGATATGGTTCTCGTTGACAACTAGGACAATATGGACACTACTGTTCCGTTTTCACTTGGATGTTTTGATCTCTTGTATTACACAAAAATAACTATCTGTTGGCATATTTAATATTATCAAGCTTTGTCAGTGCTGAAGGAAAGCGTGAAAAGAAAAGGGATCAGCATGAGTACATGGACGAGGTGGCTTCTAAATTTTATAAAGATGCGCGCTGTACTTTTGGATATGCATGACATGCAAATAGCTTGTGCAGTTTGGAAAGTAGACACTTACAGACTTTTTTTTTTATGCTTATGATTTCTGTTTGTTTGTATAGGTAAATGTTTAATCCATTCAAAGGACTTCGCATGTAACATGAATGCAACTGTTTACATTTCAGTGCCAAATGACTTGTACAGCTTGTTTCATTGCCTGACAATACAAAATGAAATATTTTGAGCATCCTTCGCACTATGCATTGCACTATACATTTTTTTTAAGTGAATGCATACATGTTTCATGTACTTAATTTTTCTTAATGGTGCTCTTTCTTAAAGCTTAAATTGCTAGTGACAGAAGGCTCACATTCGTGAACCTCCAGCCTGCTTCCTTTTGCTAATGCCTGCTTTTATTTTCAGCTGCCTCCTGGTGTGTGATGTCCATGCTGTGTGCAGTAGTGTTGGCTATTCTTGATCGCAGAGCGCAACGTATTATGGGACGCGAGGATGCCATGACTGGTGAGTACTCCTGTATTTCAATGAAAACAAGACTTAACTGTCCTAAGTTACCCAAAAGAAATATTCACATCCACTCAAGCGTAGCACAAAGGTGTAAAGGAAAACAATGTAGGCAGTTTTCTTGACTATAGCATCTCACAGTTTAAAAAAATATTGTCCTTATTCAGGCATCATACCCACAATCAATGTTGCTTCAATCCCCAATCTCCACCTTATGGCCTTTGAAAAAGTTGTGTGCATTTGCAATGCGCTTTAAGTCGTCAGTTCACCTGTTAACCGTTTCATTATTTTTACAATCTCTGTGCATGAAATACACACACTGCTTATATTTTAATGATATTAAATATACTCATTCTCAAAAACAAGTTCTGGATGTTGAAAAAAATTCAAGCATATAGTACTTACCAACTATAATTAGCATAAAAGCGCTCAGTTAAGTTAAACGCTTGGGCGTCGTCTTTGTCTTGTTGGTCGTTTAGTTTTGTGTTTCCCAAGAAGATGGATCCTTACTAACTCACCTGATTTAATTGTTTATTAAGTAGCATAAAAGGTTTATCATTGCTCGTGATAAAGGAAGCCAGCTACTTGCTGGTGATTAACAAAAAGTGGTCATCAAGATTCAATGAAAAGTTGCCAGTACAAAGTTGTCATCAAGGTGCTGGTGAAATTTACTCAGCCAAGTCATCAGGCAATGTTATATTGAGCGTGTACCTGGGACATTGAAAAGTGGAAGCCAAGGAGTCTTCATGGGCACGTCATTCATGTCAGTGCACCACTGCTAACATGCATTTGCAGTGGTATCTTGTGAGCGTTTTTCTTCACATACTTCATATGAAGAACTGCTAATTTTGAAGTTGTTGCTGTTGCCTTCTTCTTCAGAAACGAAGGAAACCTCTGCGTCTCAATCGTAATGATCCGAAGAGCTAATTAAATGACGGCAAAAGGCTTCTGCTCTGGGACGACGAACCAGCAACACATGTGTTGCCTCCAATAGATGTCATATTTGGAAACTCAAGTTGTCCAACAAAATGTGAAATGTTGCTCAGAAAAAGAGATATTCCACCCTGTGAATTTTGGCGACCAGCAAAGCTGTGCAGTGCAGCATGATAGTATTGCTGCGAGCTTTGCACTGTCACAGACATAAAACAACAAGCATTGCACTGTCGCTCTAAGTGCCCTTTCCACTGTCCCCATTATGCCGCAGGTCTGTCGGAAACCTCACGTTGACAGTAGTGAGATGACCAGAAGCATCGTTGCCGGCATCTTATGGCTTTGCACTCGGTGCCATGGCACTTCTCCTCATAAGCTCGCTGTTCCTCAGGCATGTTGTCGTTCAATGAACATGGCAACATTGATGCAAGATTGACTCCTGCAGATGCATCCACGATTCACTGCAGGAATAGAGCTTGCGATGTGCATGCAAAACATCAAGTACCTCTTTGTGGTATAGTAGATGACGAGGATACTGGTGAATGCGCAAGAGCGCGCCAATGTGGAAAGTGTCAAGGTAGAAGAAAAAGGAGTCATGTGAAAGGCAAGTAGTGGCTCTTGCTGGCCAACGGATAGGTGTGCGCGGCAGAGCCCAACACTGCACGTCTGCTGCTATGACGATGCACTAGTGAAGAGGCCATGAAGGGGGCCGAGCGAGTATCGACAGAGAAGAAAAAAAATTTGTTGCACAATCTCCTAGGTCCTATGCATGTATAGTTTTGCTGTAAAACACAAAATATTGCCAAGTAATCACTATGACCAGCAAGGTCACACACCAGTTGGCCCACAAATGAGCATCTCATTCAAAACATCTGAAAGATACATATTGAGGGGACAAGCTACACTCATCCAAAACAGTTTGGGGACAGTTTGCAGGCACGGGCTTGTCCAAAACAGTTAATTCAGTCTCACTATGTTGGTATATGCTAGCCGCCTTGTTACCTAGGGAAAACATAAGCCATGGGTTCGATCCCCCAAAAGAAAGACACGGTTTTTCTTCAAATGTAAAGCCTTCTGAAAAACCTACATGTAGTGGATCCCGTTTGTAGCTTTGTGTTACTGCTGGGTTGTCTGCAGCTGTCTAGATTCCTGGTCCTTCTAATCTGTCATGGTGATATGCCTAAAACAAATCAGGCACATTGCCTACAAAAAGAAATTGAAAAGTGTTGCAT
Organism: Hyalomma asiaticum; assembly: GCA_013339685.2. Lineage (NCBI taxonomy): Eukaryota > Metazoa > Arthropoda > Arachnida > Ixodida > Ixodidae > Hyalomma > Hyalomma asiaticum. The sequence goes on along the minus strand of CM023482.1, from coordinate 122,955,888 downwards.
TCTTTAACTGTTTAATGAAATGTGGTGGTTGCCAGATGAATATAAATTCACAGAAATTCACATGGCTTCGGCTTGTAAGCTCTAAAATATTATGCCTCTTCTTATGCACATAACATTTGTAGAGGCACATTCACACTGAACAAGTTACGGTAGCAAAGTGGGCAGAAATTGGGCAGGTGTCTGTCTGGGAAATGGCAAAAGCTTCCTCACACAAGTGAGACTAAAGGGAAGAAGGCTAGGCAGCAAATTCAATCAGTCTCAGACCATTTCTATTGCGTCTCGCCAGATCTTCACACTTGGCCTTAGCCAATCGGAACATAACGAGTGGCAAGTGGAAATGGTCTCTTCATCAGGCTTTGTTGATCAGCTGGATCTTCTGCTTGATTTTTCATGAAGCCCTGTGCTGCCCTGTGCTGCCCTGTGCTGTTTGACAGGTGACAAAGTAAAATGGAAGCTACCTTATTTTTTATGTCTGAGCTGATCATCCTTCATAAGAACCTAGTTGGTGGAGGACTGAGAACAGCTGATAGTTACAGCAAGTGCTGCAAGATGTCTGAATGTTCATGAAAGTGCGAGGTGCACCGCTTTGGAGAGGCATGTGCAGCCACTCTGTCTGGACGTTCTGAAGAGGCCCTTTGCCAAGTTCAACATCCCCTTGCTTTTTTACTGCTCCTCGTTTTTTACTGCTCCTTGTTACTGCTCCTCCTTAAGTATCTTGTCATGACCTAATGTATCCTTTCTCGCAGGTGAGGTGGTGAAACTGACTGATGTACGCTACTTTCCCAAGACCTTCTGGCTTCTCTGTTTTATCTGTGTGTCGTACTACGTCACCATATTTCCCTTCATCGGCCTGGGCACGTGAGTACCATTTAGCGCAACAAATGTCAGACTTCATTATTTGCTTGTGAACAGCCAGTATTCTGGCTTGATTCATGTTTAAGTGTGACTTGTAGTGAATGCATTTCTTTCTTAGTTTCGCTCAAGCAGAAGCTAAGTAGAAATTGAAATCATAGGTTTATATAGAGTTTGTGAAACTTTTGCAAACAGTAGCATCGCTACGTTCGTTGGAACTTTTACCTAATGCGTGCAAGGACTATGAAATGTTCATAGCGGTATTTGCAAGTATCGGGCTATGTAATTCCACTCTAAATTTCAATAAATCATTGCCCATAGATCATGTATTTAAGAGCACTGTGTAACAATACTTCAGAATTGTAAATAATGTTGCTTGTTAGTGATTTCATTTCTCTTGTTACTTGGCATTGCTTATTTATTATGTAAAAGCTTATCTTTCTCATCCTTTAAACATAGCTTTGCTTCCTTGTTCTTCGTCCTCTATTTGATTGTATCTTTTAACTTGTCATTAGCATGTATGCAGTCCCACTGACTGTGTTGAATTTTCCGCATTCATCCTCTGAAAAAGAAGAGGACGAGTTTGTACAAAAGATGCATGAGAGCGCATTTGACCAGGTGGCCATTTAAACCTTCTGGGCTCAGGTGGATGCTAATAAATATCTTGTCTGAGCTTCTAGTCTCTGTAAGCTTTTCTGTTTGCCGCATCTTCTACAGACACTTCCCAACCTCACGGCTGGCTGCAAATTAGCAATGTTTCATGTACCCTATTTTTGTTGTTTATGAATAACTTAAAGTAACCCTTCTTGTTTGTTGATGATCTTTCAGTAAGGTAGACAGTTGGTGCAGGTGTGATTATAAAACGTTAGTTGTGTCCAAAATCTTGTACATTTACTACAATAGGCTTTCTTCTTTTTTAACAGGGTATTCTTTCAGAGAAAGTACCAGTACTCGGCCGTTGCAGCAAATTCAGTTGATAGGTGAGTTATTAAATGTTCTTGTTTGCTGTAAATATGACAACCTTCCAGCTTTTGTAGTCCTTGTTTGCAAAAGGTGCAGTTTTGTCTGATCACTTCTGGTTAGTACATTCGTGCTGTTTATAATATGAGATGGAAATTAAAGAAGGCGGGCTTTTCACAGTGTTACTTTAAACTGCTTTCACGTGTCAGACCTGGGGAAATTCTTATTGAGAAATGCCATGCGACTGCGTATATGGTCTGGCTTCCTTGTGAATGTGGACACACCATTTTGTAGCACTACTGCACCAAATAAAAGATAAATCCTACTTCATATCCTTAACATAATTTCAACGAGGATTAGCACAGTATGCACTTTTGAGCTGAATAAAGATATTCAGTTATGTTTTCACAAACATTGTCTGCTGTGTGTAGGTATCTCTATCCATTTTCAATGTATGTAACTTTTCTCTTTTCCAGTGTCCCATATCTCATTTCGGCTTTTGCCTCGCCTGTTTTTGGAATCCTGGTGGATTTGCTGGGTAGGAACCTGATCTGGGTCACTGTGGCAGTATTTGGGACGCTTGCTGCTCACGGGCTGCTTGCCTTCACCTTTCTAAACCCCTGGATTGCCATGGTAATTGTGATGCATAGGCTGCTGCACCATGCATTTGTTTGTATGCATGCAGTGTACTTATACCTTGGAGGGGGATGTGAGTACCTGGAGAGAGTGAGGCAGTCTGTGTGTTCCCCATTTAGTAACGATTGTAGTGGCTGAGTGCATTTGCTGCTGGTACTCGTAACCGGTGATTTCCCTACACCTCCCCCCTTATACAGCAAAACCTCGTTATAACGAAGCTGAAGGGGGAGCCATAATTACTTTGTTATAACCATTAGTTCGTTATAGCCAATATCCATGTCATCTATGGGAATTTCAAGGGGAATTGCAATTGCTTCGTTATATCCAATAGTTTATGTCCGGGTTCGTTATAACAAGGTTCTGCTGTAATTCAAAAGGCACCTCTTATAAAATTTATGAGAAATTTGAAAAATCCACATCTTCACACCCACACTTGACACTGAGACACACCACCTAATTTCAATTCCTAGAGAAACCCCTGCTTATTATGTTGCAAGTAATCTGCAGGGGGTGCAAAGACAGGGCAAACCAAGATGGCTGGTAACTTCATGTGCACAGTCTTCCCACACTGCACCCAGTGGTGGCACTCGTGTTGTCTCAACAGTTTCCCCAGACACATTGAAGTGAGGCAGTGCAATGCAACTTTTTTTTTCAAGCATGGTCAGTTCATACATATGAGAAATTTGGTTAGAGTAACTGTTAGGCACTTCCTAAAGTTTAAATTTGTGTAATTTTTTTAGGGGGCAAAGCACCTTAGGGCTGAGCTTGCAGCGGCGTAACCGTGTGTGGGCCGATCCTGGAGGCAGTGCAGTCAGACAGTGTCATCTGCTGTCATGAGAGAGCGAACGGCATGCGTTGACTATGGAAACACACTTTCTGTTATGAAGGCTTTACCAGCCCGCAAGGAACAAGAACGCGCCCTCACCCCCGAGAGACAACGCTGATGCAGGCAGCGTCTGCTAGCGAGTTTCTTGACTGAAAAAAAAAAACCGACTGCTCACGCTGCACAACTGTTTACCGGCCACCCTGTATATATAGGCACTGGATCTTGATTTGCAATGTAGTGCCAGTGGGAGATTTCCCTTGTGCGTAGTTGAACCATAAGGATTCGCGGCGTGCGTGTTAACTGAAAGTAATCCAGAACTCTGCACGATCTACGACATGGGAGAGCAGGAACCTCATAAACACCAGGAGCATAAATGACAACGCGTGTGTAAATATACGCACTCATTTACATGCATGAGTGGGCAATGTCACGGGTGATTTACGGTAACACCAAATGATCCCCGGTGCTTCGCCCACTCGTCATGGTTCATTTCGTGGAGATCTGTGAATTTTTTTTCCGTGTTACAGTACAGTTAACTTCAGTTAATACAACCCTGAAGGGATGAGTGAGATGGGTACACTTGTGCAGTGTGTCAGATGAAGCAAGAGGCACAATAACAAGCAGAACGCACTTCTGACTCAAATGAATATTTTGCACGAATGACTCAAATCTGTATTTACCCTGATTGTAACACATCCCCCAACCGAACATGAACTCATGTACGAGTCCAGAGAACAAGTATGCTGCCACCGTGCCAACTGTGCCAAAATGTGCTGAAGCACAATTTCTGCTACATCCTGCTTCATTTCCTCAAAATATGAAAAATCTGTGCCTGCATCACACAAGAGGTAATGCACTGGATATCAGAAATGAAGTTTCTTCTGACCACACTGTTATAAAACTTAATAGAAAATACCTTGATAGTGAAGATGTTGGTCTGTTTTTAATTTAAAAAGAAGTATGCAGAATCCAATTAATGTCAAAATACTGTCATAAAGATATTTATGTACCAAAGACTAACTGAGCCTGTTATGAATTCAGCAAATTATGACTTAGACATGGTGAAAGACTGAATTTACTTTTCTCTAAGTCTTCTGAAAGAAGCTTGTGTGCTTGGACTGTGCTGTACAGCAAACAGCTTTTGACACTGTGCGTGTCTTCATCCTTACAATGCTGTTCACTTCATCTGCCACTACAGTATCTGTCTGCGTTGATCCTACTGGTGCCCTCGCAATCCCAAATGTCTGCAAAGTGATGTTTGAAATTGGAAACTATTAACTCTTTATGCAATGCACTTTCCACGACGCGCAGTGGCAGTATTACTATTCTGCCACGTAACGTTACTTTTGTTAATGCGATTCCTCGGCAGGCTTTATACCTGTTTAGGTCTTTCAGCAATGATTTTTCAAGCACAGGCGTAGCTCAGTGGTAGAATGCTTGACTGCTACGCAGAGGGCATGGGTTCGAATCCTCCTCGGTCCTGGTTATTTTTTTTCTAAAATGTGTGCGATAGTGGTTACGGACATCAGCAGCGGCGGCGGACAACTACAGCGCCAAAAACTGCCATTGTTATGATCTCATAACAGCTTACGCTGTAAAACACGATAATACTGTATATGACTTCCCCCTCTTACTGCACAAGAGCCGGAATGCGAAAGTATACAGTACTTTAAGCATTGCTCAGGTCACTTTGTTACCATGAAGATGGTTACATAACTGATATAAGGATTATAAATATAAATATGTCATTTCTACAGTGCAGTAAGCTTATCATAAAGTGTTGCTACAATGCTGTAAGTTCTTTTTCTTTGAAACTGGTTAAGTCACAGTGGTTTGTAACTTTCTCACTGGGCTGTGTTCCGGGTTTGTGTAGTTATAATTTGCTAGTTGTGCGATTAATCAGGATGCAAAAATTATTTGCTTCATGCAAAAGCGTACAACTCTCATTGGTTGTCCATCTTCACTTCCTCAGCATGTTATTTACAGCGCAGCTTTTCATGGCTAACCTCCAGGGTTTCATGGCGTCTGGGCACAAAAAATGCTGTTTCTTTAGGCTCCCCAAGATGGCGATATCTGTCCATGCTCTGCCAAGAGACGCATGTCTCAAAGCAACAGTAAGCAGGCAGTAAAATATAAAAGCCTTGGGGCCATCGCATTTCAATATAGGATGGCTGATATTACCCCTAGAAAAATGTCTTCCCAGCAGTGCATTCATATTCAGAAGTGAAGCTGACTTTAATGGATTAGTGTTAGCTCAATTTTTGTAGGCTGGCATTCGCACATTGTGTGTTGTTGCAGTGAAGCCTACTCATAAAGAGAAGTCATCTATGCATGTCGCAAAGCCGAGAATGCGGTCTTGTAGGTGGGCTTGATGAGCAGACATAATTTAATGTGTGCCCCAGTCGTAATGTCAGTATATCGTGGTAGACTCTACTCAGTGGTTTGAACATCTGCACACTGGTGTGGACATGGATGGCCATGTTCACAACATGGCCTTTGATGCCAAGCTAGCCACGTCACCACTGTGTCATTCACTAAACAGCTTTGCTGGTCGCTCACCTTCAAAGACTGGATGGGCTCGCAGATTTTTTGCTCAGTCATTCTTCTCATTAATGAGCAATGTCATAATTCCTTGCATTATCCATGCCTTTGCACAGGTTCTGATGGGGCTGATGTATTCTCTCCTGGCATGTGCCTTTTGGCCTCTGGTAGCCATGGTGATCCCTGAACGTCAGCTGGGCACAGCTTACGGCATGTAAGTGGTGTGACCTTCATTACCACCATCCTGTGTTTAAATACTCAACAAATAATTGAGTGCTGTATCCATGCACTAAAAGTCTGCTAAACATATCAGTGAAGTTTTATCTAATGGCAGTCATGACACAGCATTTGGAGCTTTTGCAGTTTTTGTATGACAGGCCCAGTGTTCGGGAGCTTTGGCTAACGTGCCAGAATTTACCCATGTGGCACATTTGCATGTAGCGGCATCACTGCAGCATAAAATTTAGGGTATGACGAACCGTGAAAAGTATCCTAAATAAACTATCGCCCTTACTTGTGCATCGTTGTTAATATATAAAACTGTAGTAGTAATAACAGGTCAATGCATTGGTAAGTTTCCTCTGTTCAGGTTCTAAAATAGGTGCATTTTCTTTTTGTCAGTGCAGAGATACCCATCAGGTGGCATGTCACAAGTCTGTCCAGGTTTTGATGACGAGCTATCAAAACTGGCAACTAATCTTAAAATTAAAAATGTATTGTTTGTTTATGCTTTATTTAATGTTATAGGGAGGATGTAGCCTACATCATAATTCATAGCTTAGGAATATTCATCATTCCTCAATAATCTGCTGGATTTGGTGCAAGGCTAGCACTAGCACACCAGCAGGTGCCTTGAGGTAACCTTTGGGTGACTCACAATCACGTAGCACATCAAGTAGCACATGATGCAAGCCCTGATCCTATTTTAATCTTATGCCACACGACTCTATAGACTCATTTTATGTTATAGAGCTGTTTTCTTACAAGTGATGTGGAAAAATGCCTCCAAATGATGGAAAATGTTAGTGGCTCTTTCTTTTTTTCTCATCTAATTTATCGTTATCGTCACCAGCCTGTTCTGTGTCCACTACAGGGTGAACGCCTCTCCTAGAAATCTCCAGTTTACCCTGTCCTGCGCGAGTTGATTCCATTTGACCCTTGTGAACTCCTCGGTATCATCGCACCATCTGATCTTTTGTCAGCCATGGCTGCACTTTCTATCCCTTGTTAACCGTTCCATTGCTCTCACTACCCACTGGTTATCTTTCCTACACATTACATAAGCTGCCTAGGTTCATTTTATTTTTCTCTTAAGTAATCAAGATTTTACAAAAATGTGCAGCTTTAACACTGCAATGCCCATGTTTTAACGTTAGAGGGGCCATGAAACATTTTTTTCCCCAAATTGTGCTAGTGTTAAGGCTACAGCATTATCAAACCATTCACAGTAAATTAAGTGAAACACGTTGTATCGAGGCAGCTATACAGGCTTTTTTTGTGTCAGCTTGCTCTTTAGAGTAGCCGTTCCTTCCCTACTCACCTAACCACTGGGTTCATGCTGCCAACAGCAGCACCTCCCACAGCAGTTGCATTTTCATTGGAGGAGAAAATGCTAGAGGCCTGTGCACTGCGCTTTGTCAGTGCATGCTAAAGAACCTGGTCAAAATTTCTGGAGCCCTCTACTATAGAACCTTTTCATAAACTGTAAGCTAGCTTTCCTGCAATGCAGCTTGCCCTACTAATGGCGGAATTGGCAGTCTGGCAAACAATGTGTGCAAGTGCAATTTGCTTGCGATAGGGCATGTAAAATGTCGACGCAGCCCTTCTGATACAGACATTCCCAAAAAAACTGGCCCGCAGCACGTGCAACATGAATTTTGACAGCATTTAAATAAAGACAGTGTCGCCATTAGTGGTGCAAGTTGCATTGCAGGGAAGCTAGCTTTACAGTTTATGAAAAGGGTCTATAGTCTTCCTTTCCTTTACTCTTTCATTCGCTCTCCCCAACACCCACAAAAGCTGAGCCGTGCTCCCAACAAGCACTGCAGAAAATAGGGTCTTTTCCTTAACCAAACCACAATTACTACTATTATTATTACAGTATTTTCTACATGGCTGCCAGGATTGGTAGCACAAAGGCGCGGCTTTAATTGCAAAGGCCACAGTTGCAAGCGCATCATTTAACTATACATCTCCAGCTGCTGCAACGATCCTTGCCGCTGGCCGTGAGCATTTTCTTCTCCAGTGCGCCAATAATCCACAAGAATTAATTGATATTATTAAGATGTACGCACACAAACTAAAGGTTCTTGACAATGATTATCTGAAAGCATAAAGATCTGAATGGCAATAGTTGTTATAACAGGGTTGCATGAACAAAAAAAAAACGAACAAAGGGACTCCAGGGCTGTTTGTGTTAGTGGGGGGAGGGGGAGGGCAGAGGAATGGGTAAAAGAGCCTTCCCAAACTCTCACAAGAATGACAATGAGCACAAAAGGACAGCAGTCTTTTGAAAAGGGAAACAGCAAGTGTGCAGTGACCAGAACTTTTTCTTTTCAAATATTTCACATTCCATTACCCCTTGGCACCCACACAGGGCACACCCAGCGGCCAAGCTTTATTGTTATAGCGCAATAGGGCGTGGGGGCTTTGTTGTAAGAGGGTTAGTTTAACCTAAAAAACGTAAAAATTGATGGTGCAGGGGCTATCATTATTATAACTGATATATTGTTAAAACTGGTATTGTTATAAGTGGGTTGAACTGTATATTTTAGGGAGATAAAGGCTGCAACTGCATAGGATCTTGGCATTGATCAGATAGCAACAGCCCACTGTACTGATGCGCTGCAGTGATTTCTCTCGCTTGTTGCTTTGCAATGTTTATAATGTTGCAGAAAATCACAGCTTTACAAGTCCTCAATCACTAAATTTGCAGCCCGTAATTCAGAAAGGGCAATTTATGGTGTTAGAGGAAAGAAACTTCGAGATCAACACATGTCGAGCAGCTCACATCAACTTGTAGCAAGGGGACGTGAAGCAAGCACGCCCTGACCACTAGGGGAGGGCGCAAATATTTCTGGTGACATCTCAGAAATGGAAAAATATCTTTAGTTATATCACTTACAGGCCCCCTGGGGTGCACAACGATTCAACCAGACCTCAACCTGCCTGTCTCAGAATCTCTCTCCGAAAAACCGGTCTCTGTGACACTTCGGATGTGTTTAAGCTTTCCATTTTGTATTAACTCCTAAACCCTTTCCACATGCCCCATTTTTAAAGGAAAACACAACTGCAAAGCTGTAAATATGACTTCTTAAATTTAATGATTCTAAGAGCCATCATAATTAGCATTGCACATCTTTGCGCAAGCGTGCAATGAGCAAGTGTGAAGGGCTCTGATGAGAATTGGCCCCTCTCATGCGGAATTCTGCACATGCCTGTGGCAACATGTTACTATTGCGTAAAAATTAACCAACTTTTCACTTTGTTGACCCAACACCAACATTTTGTCGACCCAACAACCACATTTTCTATCTTTGTGAACTCTGACTGTCACGCACTTTCTTGTTTGCAGAATGCAGTCCGTGCAGAACCTGGGTCTTGCCGTTATTGCCATGGTGTCTGGCATGATTGTCGACAGCAGTGGCTATTTTGTCCTCGAGGTCTTTCTCATGGCGTGGCTTTGTTGTAAGTTGTTTGGCCAACCCTTGAGTAATGAATTTGTCTTGACGCTTATGTCATCAAGGCTGTTTGTATCTCTCAAGCAGAGTGTGTGTGTGTGGCTTGGGTGGAAGGTGCCTATCCACAATTTCATCAACTGGAATGCCTCTTGCTGGAAGTTCACCTTATGCTACAAAAACTGTACGAAGGTGCATAAATCATTCGAATTTTGAGATACAGTGTACAGTTGAACCCACTTATATCGAGGTTTAACCGTATGTTGTTAAAACAAGTATTGTTGCAACTTTAATATAGTAATATTGCGAAATTCTTGATACAGTCGAACCCCACAGTAACGAAATCCCGCAACAGCACAATTCTTGCAATAATGACACACCTTGCAATCCCCTGCAAAAGCCCATAAGATTCAATGCATGGTGTATCTCTCTATAACAAAACGTCGCTAAACTGTGATCCTGCTATAGTGAAATTTGTCAGACTGTTAGACCCTATTGCAACTCCAACTAAGTTGAAGAAACATGTTCAAGTGCACCTTCTGCCCACTTAAATTCACAAAATACAGTGTACGCTCGTTATAGCGGACCCGCGTACCACAGACTTTCGGATATAATGGACCATATTTTAACCCAGGTTTGGTCCATGTATTTTATCAATGCAGCCAATTTCGCTTTGAACAGGACCCCTGCTACAACGGACTATCGGCTACAGCGGACAAAATTAATGGCAGTTTTTTGCCAAAGTTGCAAATACAACGGACTTTTGCCGTTTGACGCGGACTGACAACATACTTTGCCACGCCGGCGTTTTAAGCAAAAATCTTAAACTGCGCCTGGCAACATTGGTGCCCATCTGGCCAAGCCGAGCCTCTAGCCGAGCCAGCCTGAGAGCATAACAAACGCCATTTTGTTGTTGCGTTCCGTAGGCAATGGTTGTGCCGCACCGAGAGCAAGTGCTGAGATAATGGCCTCCAGAAAACGGAAGCAAATTTTGCTCAACGATAAAATGAAAGTTGTGAGTGCAATTACACGCGGAGAAAAGCAGGCAGATGTTGCCAAAGCGATGGGACTATGGAAGCAGACCATGAGTTCCATCGTGCACAACAAAGGTATCGCCAGCAAACAAGCGTCGGGGGAACCCCCCTAAGCGTTTCAGGCTCAATGAAGCAGCCGCCAGTCACTGATAACGAAGTTCTTCTCGAGTTAGGTGTGAATAAAAAAAGCTTTTGTTTGTTTTTTCTACCTTGGATGTTCGTCGTTCTCTCCGCAATCACGTCGTTAGGCATTGCAACCAACGCTATGGAATCCATAGTGAGGCGTTCCTGAGCTCCCAGCCCAAATACCGGTGAGTTCCACTGAGAAGTTGTAATGAATAAGCTCTTACGCGCGAGGTGCATTGGTATGAATGCACATGCTAATTCAACTTAGCAACGGTCTTGGATTAGCTGAGGTAGAAATGCGTCTGTGCAGAAAACGAATTTGTGATGCCAATCGTTAGAACGAGCCCCAGCTGGAACCAGTTCTTTTTGTAACATGAGCGGCTTTGTGACGGCAAGCTGTTAGATTAGCAGCTTTTGGACTGAGCCTCACTAATGTTTACGTGGGTTCGGCAGCCACCCACCAGGTCTTCCTGCACTTAGTACTGTTGCACTTGCTGATGAAAGTTGAACATGTGCTACAGTTATAAATTACCACTTTCGGTCGTAGCTGTGCCATGGAGTCTATATTCAGGGGCAGGTATTTAAAAAGGACTAAATCACGCAGCTGAGCGATGTCAGCAATGATAAACACACGGGCCTTAAACCCCCCCCCCCCCGCCTTCCGTTCGATGTCTGGATATTACGGACTTTGGATAAAACGGACATTTTTTCCCGGATTATGAGGGTCCATTGTAACGAGAGTCTACTGTAATGACATGGAACGCTTACAGAGGCACTACCATATTGAGAAGGTCATGGCCACCATCTCGCTTGTTGACTGATCGCATTGCCTCCTTTGTTGATCACCAGATTGCCATTGTTTAATGTCAGTAAGCACCTGCTGAATGAGAATTATTTGTTGGTTCTCATTATTTGCACATGATGTGAATCATCACGGCGTGCAGCTCAGTAGCATGCATCGAAACACGACCGGCTGTGTCCTATGGCAGTGTGTCACAAAATGTGTGCTCTTCTCGCTTTTGCGCTGTTCGCATGGCTGCACAGCTTACGGCGGTGCGGTGCTTTCGGGTTATTGGCCGGTGCACATTACAACTATGCTACTTATCACACCGCCAAACAGATTGTCGCAGACAGCATGGCCGCCGATAAGTTTTGCAGGCAGGATCATCAATTGCTAACACATATGCCTCTGTGCAACTGATGGCACAGCTCAATATCTAGTATTGCTGCATTCTTGCAGAGATCAGAATCACTGGTTGATCTGTCTCGCTTTCTGTTGCATCATGTATGTATGTAGTACTGGCCATGCCGTGGTTTGTGGAGCACAGATCGAATATTTACTTGAATCTATGGTCCGTACCTATGTTTGAAAAAAATGAGCTCGAAAGCTGCCTGTGTGTTCAAATCACGAAACTCAAACTACACGAAACCAAAACCACGTTCATGGCTTTGGTAGGAACTTCCCGTCATATAGGTTACATGCAGTGTCATCGGCATCGTAAAATGGTGACTGAGGTCAGACCCAGGACAGCAGCAGTGACCTTGCTGTGGTATTGCACGTGACCGTGGCTTTTGAGCGGCATATCTTATCTCAGTTAAGTTTACATGGTGCTGCTCCACTTTTGTTATCAAGCTCTCAAGAAAGTCATTTTGCGCTTTAAAGAGAGCTGCATCATGTCTTCCTTGCATGCCCGAGGCCTGCAACCGTAACGCGAAGAGCAATGGTGGAAGGTTCTGTGGGCCGTGAACGGGAAAACAACCGGCTATGTGAACAGTGCTGAAGAGAGACATACAAAGGGACCAACGAGGATGAGTAGTAAATCGTAGTTGGGACAAGTCCACGATTTCGTCTTCATGCATAGAGCGGCTCCTATCGCTTGCTGTATAGTGTGCTTAGTGTGGCGATTGCTTTGATCCCGCAAAGGTTACCGCACTTATGCAAACCTAAAAGTTATTCAATCTTCAAGAGTTCACAGTAAAAGTGCACATTAACGCATTATTAGGAGGCTGTGGGCATATTGCAAGGTCTGGTTATTTTGAATCAAAGTGTATGAACGGGCTAGCTGGCACATTTCTATGTAAATAGTGCAGAAGAGAGATGAAGGCAAAGGGATGGACGAGGATGAGCTTGTCCAGCTAGTCTGGTCACACACCTTGCTTCAGAACAACCGGACCTCGCAATATGCCCGCAGCCTCCTAATACCACTAGCCTGCGCAGCACACAAGGTGGCACGCCACGGCGAGTGGGAGGGAACTGCTATAGCACAAAGGAATGCAGCATTGCGGTTGATGTTACCGCTGCTTGTACGCGGCTACACCCAGATATGCCCAGTAACGTGCAGCAACTTTATCATGACGCAGGAGTTATGAATTGCCGCCACGAACAACTCTCGAATGCCACGGATCGAGTGGAGTGGGGAAGCCACAGCACGGCCGTTAATGGGACTGCATGGGGCCCAATTTGGGGGTGTGTTTATTGCGCTGGAAAAAAAAAAATCCGGCATTTGACTACTAAAGTTGGGGGTGCATTTATTATGCGAGTGCATTCATTATGCGAGCACATACGGTATGTTCAGAATCACGCTTGACGAACACTGTAGCAAGTTCTGCAGTGCACGAGTAAGAGCGGGCTCCAGCCAAATGACAAACACATTTTGAGAGCGACCGAACTGCCATTCTTGGGACATGCGGTGAGCGATTAAGGGGTCACTGCAAAGCAACGTAGCTGCCATACAGAATGCACCTGCACCATCCGGTAGAGACATAATACTTCGCTCTTGGTTGGCCATGGCTGATTACTATGCAAAATTCATTCCACATTACACTGAGATTGTCAGTCCACTCTGAGAACTGGTGACGCCATTGATCTGGGACATAGAAGGCAAGCTTCTCTTGAGGAAATGAAGTACGATTGTCAAGCACATGATTGTAGATGTTTGACTCTGCTTCGGAAACAGTTGTGACCACTGATGCTTCGACTGTCAGCTTAGAAGCAGTACTTAAGCGATGTCAAGACAAGGACCTGGTCACCATCATTTTTGCTTCCAGGCGGCGGACAGACCAAGAAAAGAACTCAATAGATTAATTAGAAGCCTTAGCATACGTCTGGGCTTGTGAGCACTGGAGGGTGTACTTGTGGGGTTGCTAGTTCATTCTGCACACAGACCACCAGGTACTGGTGATGCTTTCGGATACTAAAGGAGTCATTCAATGACCATTCGGGATTGCTAGGCTGCCTGCAAGGCTGCTAGCATAGAACTACCAGATTGAATCCAAGAAGGGCTTGGAAAATGTGACAACGGGTGTTCTTTTCAGAAAGCTGCAACAAATTCAGGTTCGAGAAACAGAATGTGATGTGGTCGAGAAACAATATGTCTCATTTCACCACGTGTGACCCATCAAGAGTTTGTCACTAAGACCATGCAGGATCCCATGCTACAGAATATTATCGGCTGGATGACACCACTGTGGCCACCAAGTAAACCTCTGCTTCAGAAGCTGTTCCTTTCCACCGTGTCCGAGATGAACTGTCCATCATGGATGGTCTACTACTTGTGGATGACCATTTCGAAGTTCCGTCATCCCTGCAGTACCATCTCACGAAGGCAGTGCATAAGTCACATCCAGTAATCTGGGACAAAGTAGAGCCAATTAAATCTAGTAGGCCTGCAGGCACTGCACTGAATGCAGCCGCCACGGGAAGCATCGAGCATGATACTTCATTCAATGCCAAATGCCACATTTATTCGAATATAAGCCGGTAGTTTTTTCAGATAATCATATACCAAGCTCTTGAGGTTGGCTTAGATTCGAGAATTTTTAAAAATGGACCAGTTTCTCGTCAAGATTCATAAATAGTGCACAGCTAGCAATGGAGTAGCTAGGTGCTGTTTCTGGTATGTTCAGAATGTCAGCACAGTGAGCATGGAAAAAGCTGGACTGCAAACATAGCTGAAAAATACGTAATTATGTTACAACTAAAGGGACACTATTACTAATAGCCCTCGGCTAGTTGGCATTTACAATATAATCTTGTTGATACATTCTTGAAAAATTTGTCTGCAATGAACATACTATCCGAGAGAACCTATGATCCATACACAAAAAAAGCGTGCAGTTTTGGTGTAAAAGCAAAGCATTGATAGTAATATCAAAATATCTTATTATTTCATGAAATTCAGGTATTTAGATGTCAAGAAACAGCAACAAATGTCAACGTGTTGGAACGCGTCCGAAGGCACGGCAGACTAACCTCAAGCGCACGTCACGACGTTGGTATCGTCGGGAGCAGAAAGCACACGTGTTGTCCCTTGCTTTAGCATTTAAACTGGTCCGAGTCTTCGAACAGCTCACGTAACATGCAACTCTGGGCACACATTCAAATCGTCATTTCCTTGGCTTTCCCAAACTGTGTTCGTTGTCGTGAATTCACAGCGCGTGAATGGCATTGAGCGCGGACGCACAGGCCGCATCGCGCTCAGTCGCACACACATAGAGAAAAGGAGCTCCCATTCCCTATGGCGTGCACGCGTTCATGTGACGTCGAATATTTTCTGCATTGAAAGTCGTGCACACAAAAGGAATGGCCTCGCGTCAACAGGCCACATGACCAGGCACATCACGTTTGTTGCATTGGCCAAACCAAAGTCGCTGGCCGTGCGAATGACAGTCAGAGCTAGTAGGTTCATCTATAGGCTCTCGAAAACATTCAGCTTTCTTTTTTCTTTTTCTTCTTAAATTTGCACTTCCTTGACCACTGCAATGCTTGAGCTGACTAACAAACGTGCAGTTTTGTTGGTGAACTGTTTTTGTGTCCAAGTAGTTCCCAGCTGTTGAAGTGGTGCGTGAGAACAGAGCACTGAATGGAACCTGGATTCGGCTCAAGGACAAAACCGGCCCAAAGCTCACATAGTGTACATAGTGTACATTTTCCAGCGTGCGGATGCGCTAGTCGACGGTCAATACTACGCTCTGCGAAGTTACATGATGCAATGCATTGACGACTTATTCAATTTGACGCGATGTGATCACCTGTGCGACATAATCACCATCCTTGCGACAACTGTGCATCCTCTCGCTCACTCAAAAATGCAAAGGTTATGCTTCACCTGGCTCCACATTCCGTATGTGTGTTGGCTTTTAAAAGTTATTTTTTTCTTGTAATGACCGTCGACCTGCAGTCAGGTAGCTTACAATCGTAAATGGAGGGATCGACAATGTTTTTGAAGCAATGCTGTGAGAATTCATTTGGCAGTGTTTGTGCTCTACTTGGCTACTGTGCCAGACATTATCTGCTCTTTTTGAGTGCAGTCCTTGAAGGCGAGGTCAGCGAAAATGGGGAAATCAAAAGTTTGAGCTTTCAAATGTTATCAATATGGCGGCACTTGGTAGGGCAAGATGGAAGACAACCTGCATAAACACTGCTGGACACAATGCGCAGCAGAATCAGTCCTGCTGAAGGAAATAGTGGTGTGTTTCGATTACTGGCCATTAAAAGCATGCAGCACAAGCGCTTCCAACAACTACCACATGCGTGCTCTTAAGATTGCCTTTATTGCGATAGTGTTAGTGGCGAATCGGTGAAGGCGTGACCTGTGACAACAAGCACGGTGATAGCAAATCGGCAAGAGAGCATGACGGCGTTTTTTTCACGAGAAGGTCGGGCAGTACTGTGGGAGAGTGGCTGTAGTTGGTGGCTACTGCTCTCGATCATGCGCGCTTCCCAAATTCTTGGTTTCACGTGGACTCTAGTGGCTGGAAGACGTATCCTATGATCATAGTTTGACAATAGACTAAAGATTGGTGCCGAATGATTGTATTATCCGGAACCTATTACCTTGGAAAAAAAAAAGAAACGTGCAACTCTGTTAGATAATTTTGTGTGCCCACGATCGTGAACGTTGGAACTTCGGAATTGTATTAACTGGGGACGTATCAACAAGGTTCTGCTGTATCAACTGCACAGTAGAACCTCTCTACGCACAGCTAGGAGCTTTCTGCATAAAATCACTGTTGAAGAGGTTCTGGCACAGCCATCTTCAAGGCTACAGGACACCTGTATGTTCTCCACTCTGTTTAATAAATATATACAATAACATTATTAAACTTGCCATATTTTATTATTGTATAAAGACTCGGCCTCTTTCTAAAATTTTTGTTGATTTGTTTTAAACAACAGTGCCTTTTGTGCTGGATGTAAAAATGTGTGCTTGTGCAACCAATAGTATTGCTGTGAGCGACACCATTTTATAGGAAACCTAACTTTGTTTTGACAGTGAAGTGATCATAGCTGTAGATGTCAGCTCTTCGTTGCTTAAATGGTCCATCGGCCGCAGAGGTGATGGCCACAAGAAAGGCCACTATTATCATGTGTGCTGTTGCACTGTTTGGGTTTAGTCTTTTTTTTTTTTTTCTTTTAACTGCATAGTAAACCCATGGAACTGACTCGATAAATAGACACTGCAATATCTCACTGCTATGTTGCAGTGCACACGATCCGTACAATACAAAAAAAAAAAAAAGTGGAGCACCACCTGGTTATCCTCATCACCAGTTTCTGAGCGAAAATGTCAGCCATCCAGCTGATGTCAGAGCATTCATGGCAATGCCATAAACATGTTTCAAGGTGCCTGCAATGTCACGTGCAAGCTATTCAGAGGCCAATGACAACACAGCAATCTGCCAGCCATAGTGGAACAACATTTTACAGTACATAGAAAGATAGGCCTTCAATGCTGTTGCGTAAAGTGAAATTAAATGTTTTCTATACCTCAGAAAGGCATTTGATCCAAGTTTGATGCAGTTATGACTTGCCATTCATAAGAGCTGTGTTTACGGAAGTTCAATGCCATGCATGAGTACTATAACATTTTGTGGTGAATGTACAAGCATGCATAATTGTTTCATCGTGCCAAACATGTTAAAAAACAGGTGCATCTTGTGTACTAATTTGTTTCTGCGATAGCCATAAGATGTAGGGGGTTGTGTGTTATACAAAAGGCAGCTTATGTGCTGGGATGAGATATGTTACATGTATGTCCAAGAATCAGTGTTTCACGAACCTTTTTTTTTTTTTCTGCTTTGCTCTGCAGGTTCCCTGATTGCATGCCTTTTGCTTATTCTAGTGAATGCTAAGCAAGGTGAGTACTGCACACACTTACTCTTAGGGGATTATGTGGGCTTACTTGCTTGGGTCTCTAGATAAAACCTGCAAAACACTGATTTGCAATAGTATCTCCAAAAACATGCATACAGGCAAACATTGATGGCAAACCTTAATAGAAACCTTCAGTGCACTGGAGTCTCTGCGAAACATATCTAATCACATTTCTGGTGAAAGCTGTGTCCCTTTCTTTTCAGTTTAGTAAAACGATATCCTTTCAATCTTGAGTGTAGTCAAGTGTGCCTGCATCACATGCATGCACTTGAAACTTTTGTGACTTTCACACACGATGGAATACATGCAAAAAAACTATGCATGCTTTCCACATGGTAAAGCTGCCGTTGAGCTGGGCACAGAACAGAACAGTGTCATTGTTCTGTTGGTGTGTACATCAGGCTGATTGAACTTCATTAGTATTCATGGATGCACTCCCACCATCATTTGTAAAGAATATACCAACCAAGATTTGCTGGTGACTATAGAGACATTCTCTGCAAGAACAAATGGCAGCCTAGAACTGGCAGGTCATGATGGTATAGTGCATGCATATAGGTGATGTGCCGTCATATATTTGTCGGTTTTTACACAGAAGCATACTGTTTTGTCAACAGTTCGGTTCAATTTAGTTGCAGCATACAGAGCAACACAAATGTATTTGTTGATTGCCTCTAGGAGAACACGAAAAAAGAATCTGTACAACAGTAACAAATGTGTGGTATCAATGTGGATTGGTCTAGTAGCCAGATATTTTTGTTTGTCATTGGTAGTGATGGCTTACTCTTCTTCGTACCACTTTATAACTTCTTTGCTCAATTCATGATCAAGAAGTTCATTTTTTAAGTCCTTTATGCCACCTAAGCATGAAAAATGTCATGAGTGAAAAGTATGGGAAAAGCATCTTTGAACTGTTCGTGATTGCAGCATCCCTTAATGTAAAAAGTGAAAAACCAAACAACGAGAAATAGAACAGGAAAAATTATTATAGATTATACAAGGATAAAGGTGACAAACTAGGCAGTATGGTTAGGCATTTTCGATTCAAAGAAGTCCAGATATCTTTTTATCTTGGGTGATGGCAACGTTCAGAAAGCTGCGATAACTCCAACTCTGGCTGTCATTCATGGAGTGCTTCCTTTCTAATCTTATGATCCACTCCTGCCAGGCCACTGAGTCATCCATGCCATTAAAGGGGCCCTCTAACACTTTTCTTGCAACTGTTTTTTATTCGTGGGTCTTGGACAGGTGGCTGGGTGTAGTTTTCCACTGGTCAGACCACCCTTACCGAATTATGTAATATTTTAATCGTGTAATGAAGTCGCCACGTCGCTGCCGACTGCATCAACCCCTAGTGGGGCTCACCAGAACTGTTTGCGGTGGAAGTTGCAACATACTGCACAAGGCAGTGATTGGACAAAGGTAAGATTAAAAGTGGTTGTGGCATTACATCGAAAAAACACAACAATATTTGGTTTTGTTTTCCTCCTCTGTGTTTTTCATTAAACATGAGAATGTCAGAGAAGCTGATAATTTAAAGCACAGCAACTTCAATGACTTCGCTGCCTGCGACAGCACGCACGCCTCCACGTTGTCCGAGTTGGAGCAGCTGAGGCCGCAACCTTCCATATTCACGCAATAGCGCCGGACCAACGCAAGTGCACTAATCACTTCGGAGGATGTAGGCAACGGGCCATCGTCAATTTCCTTATTGCTGTCGCTTTGGCTCGTGGTCAGCATGACGTCTGCAACATAGTCCTCATCTTGTAGCTGGCCCATGATGGCGACATCATCATCCGCACTGACGAACTCGTCGAATGTCGATCCGTTGATAGCACCCGGGAACGGTCGATAGCACCCAATTTCGAGTTTCGCGGCAAATGGAAAATTCTGCCTCTTTGCACAAGCCATGACGACAGCACGCCAAGAAAGTTCACAGAGCGCCAACAGGCAACACCACCAGCACAGACCACACTGAATGAGGACTCGAGGAAAAGAGGCAGTAGCAGGCACACAAGCATAAAGAAAGAAAAAATGGCGCTCACTTGTATTGCCTCCGCGCCTCGGAGAAAGCATGACGGCCTCTGATTGGCTGTAAGTGCTGCGAGCAGGCCAGGATCATTTTTTGCAGGGGGGTGTTCGCCCATGCACAGCCGGGTCTAAACCACTTTTTCTAGGGTGGCGCCGGCAGTTTTCCCCGCCACCGCGAGGGAAAGCCAACTTGCTGGGGCACTTTTGAGGCACATGGAGTTTGATATATCGGTCGTCGTTGCTATTTTCGTTCGATGTAACAGTAACTTTTGCTATATATTCTCGATGTAAATTTACTGTGTTTAGAGATTGTTCGATATACGGGATAATTTGATATAAACGGGTTCGATACAGTCGGGCTTGACTGTACCACAGCACTGCATGCTGCCTTAATGGAATCCAAACACTGTGAAATTGGCCAAAAGGTAAAGCTGCTTTGGCCAAAACAAGATGATGTACTACTGTTAACGTTGCCTAAGGTTAGCCATGCTTATGTTACTGTTGGAAGCTATCATGGAGAAGCCATCCGTGTGCGCCCACTCGGAAACTGGTGTGTCTGTTTGATTACTGTGATTATACTGCAACAGAAGCATTTCAGTAAGCCTGTCATAGGTGTAGTCCCACAAGGACAGCTGAAGATGAGTGTTCAAACATTGTCCCCACAAAGTTTACCCTCCTGAAGTATCATTGCTATGCCTCTGGTCTCCACTTGTGTTGGTCTTTCATCCTGTTTGCTGAAACAGCCCTCATTACAGCTTGCAAAGCAAAAACTGCTTTACATGTATGTAAAATTTTGAATATATGCATGTTATTTGAAATAGAGGCTCTTGTCCAAAGAGTTCGGATAACATTGAATACAAGGTCTTGCTTTTGCAAGTTTAAATTCATGATATACCGGATGTTGGAGCACGCACTTGCGTAAATTCCAGGCAGTTTATTAGGAAATAGTAGTTCTCTTAAGGAGCAAACTGTAACATTCAGCGGACATCTGTAGTTGTGAGAAACGCAAACAGCGAAGTGCGTCTGGCAGTTATTGCCAAAGGACAGTCAGTAGCCGGAGAACACAATGCTGTATATCACTTTTTAAAGCAAAGAAAGTCATTTTCTGAAGCACTGCAGCCTGCGAAAATATGGTGTTTCTTCTGTACTTCCGCGTGAAACCAAAACCTGCTCCAAAAGGAGCACCAGAAGGCGTGTGAAAATGTGAAGTCTGCTGGCAACATGTTCAAATGACTGCAGCAGCCTATTTGGTAGGCTCTCAACACTTTTGGGCACGTAGTTTGCTATGATAACTGACCTTTTTCTAGCACGCTGGCTGCTTCCTATACTGAGCATTGTACATTTTCAATAGGACGCCACAATCATTGCAGTACGTCGCCAGTGGATGTTGCATTGTACACGACTTCTGGCACTCTTTAATATTTTCTCCACACCAATATGAAACTGCGCTCACGTTTTTCTACGCTGCAGAGCATTATGCAACTGTTCCTTTTTCTTTATTTTAACACACTGATATAACATTGTCTTATCCATGGCTGCATAGATGTCATTAAAAATAACCTACAAATTCATATAACTTGAAATTAATTAGCAACTTTTAATGAGCATTCTTGTTAGCACATTTCTGGCACTTTGCAATGTCCACCAGAGTTATGTTTCTTCCTGGAGATGTTTGTTGTTTTCGAATAGCTTTTTAAAAGAATCTTTGAAAGTTGGCTGAATCGCCCTGTTGTTTTTGGCAGTACCTCCACTGTACTGTCATCTCGTGTGCGCACGCCTTGAAGGTATATGTCTTAGACAGCCAAATGGGCAAGAATCATTCATGTAAAACTATTTTAACAGCACATAAGCATGTTATATGTCATCTCGGGCAGGGATGACAAAATCCTTTTTAATGCAAGACTAAAAGTCACGCTGACGTTCTGATGATTACTAAACCTGCAAGTGCTGTGGTGGACAAAACGATGAAGTACAGTGCTCACGGAATGAAACACGAGACGCAAACATTAGATCATGAGAACCGATAGGTGCAATTACTCTGGATGGTGAGGCCATTTTGCAACGAATCCGGCCACTAAAGGTAAGTGTGTGAGCCAATATTACGCCGCTTTAACACTAAGAAGACTGTGGTAGAAAAAGTACATGTGCTTTACATTGCCCTAAATTTTCGCGTTTCCTTCCATTGGTATTAAAAGTTCTTTGTCTGTCTCTCTGTCTGTCCTTCCATGGGTACTGTACGTACTTGTTCAGCATTGCAAAAATATATGAAATTTTTTACAAGTGTGACATAGATCTTCTACTGTTGGGCTAATGTCACCACATCGCTCCGCATAAAGCAGCTGAATAATATATGAAGGACATTGCAAGGAATAACAGTGCTCTAATGTAAGTTGACCTTTAATACAAGTTTAATATTGTGGGCCATGTAATGCATTGCCAAATGGCAATTTGACCACCTACATGGTGGTGCCCCTTCTGAGTGAATAAGCAGCCTGTAGAGCTTACTTAGTCAAGTGACTGAACAGCTCATAATAAAGATCTTAGCGCAAGGTCTCTCCACTCTTACACCGCAATCTAAGAAATAGTGGCAGCTTGAGGATGTGCAGAAGTTGTCTTTTGCACAGATTTTGATCACTGTCTTTTTTTTTTCTTCTTCCCAGATTATGTTTTGGTTCTTAAGATTGATTTATGCGTCATGCGATTCTCTCCTGCGCAGCAGTTCCGAGCACGTGTAGAGGCGCGTGCGCACTTACGCCACAGGCGCACTTCCAGCCTGACAGACGCCAAGAGTTTTCTTATACGTTCCTTGAAGATTCACTCCGCGACTCTCTCTCCTACCTACGTATCGATCGCCGCGCAACCCGTCAGAGGGGAGGGGTCGGTGTTTGCGCTGATTTCACGGGACACCCGAACCCCAGAACCGTGCTACGAAGTGGAGGGTCGAGAACGTTACGGAAGAGTATGCACTTCCACAGGACAGCCGGTCTCCGTTACACGCGTCGTCTATCGATCGACCCGCGTGGCCTGTATGTTCCTACGAACCAGCATTGACCCTTCCGAACAGCGATACTGGAAAACAGGCTGAACACATCGGTGGTTATGGCGTTCGATCTGCTTAGCTGGCCGGGATGCTCCTTGGTTGGTGGGACACTGCATGCGGGTTCGTCGGGACGGCGTTCCGATAAGGGAGCCGTAGAAAGGGTAGATCGCATCTCACGAAAGTTGTGGTATTACCATTCAGGATATAATATGCGGCGTGCAATTTATCCGCGGGACCCTAGCCTGCTGTACTACTGACGCACCTCGTTTGGCCTTCCCAGCAAGAATAATGTGCGACGCAGTGCTTCATGCTGTGCGCACGTAAGTTGCCGGTGAAGTAGGCTTCTCCGTTCAAAGCCTCTTGCTGCGGAAAAGCCTGCTTCAAAGAACATGTTTTGGTGAGACGGTAGCCAGCTGTGCCCCACGCGGGCACGTACGTACATATACATCTTCACGTACGTCCTGTTCTGTTGTCGTCCCGATTAGTGTTTACCACCGTCATATAAACTGTGCGCTTAATTATGATATCGGACTCTCCACTTTATCTGGATGGCACACTGAACTTTGAAAAGGTGCAATTTTGGACATCTTCAATTTGAGCGCCGACACAGGGTGTTCGCCACGGCGCGCACCTCAGCTGCGCAACTTGAAACCACGTTTGAGCAGTGGGCCAGCGGCTTGCGTGGGCCCGGAATCCGCCAAAGCGCTGCCGATAAAGTGACCCGCAGCGTCAAATAGTTTAATAATGCGTCATCCGAAAGCGAAGCGGAGGCCAACGCAGAGCGCCAATCGAAATGGGTCACGTTCGGGAAGCCGTGCATCCTGTCGGCGGTGCTGGTGGCAGCCTCGCTTTAGGGAGCCTACGGACAGCCTACGTGACTGCCAGTCACGTGGGCTCCCTACCTCGCTTAACGACACAACACACGAGGCAGCAAGGACGACCACACGGAAGAGGCGCATTAATAAAAGACCTAGTGGGTGGATCCTCGCTTTGGCCTTGTCAAAGACTGTTTCAATCACGAACCGGTTATCGGCGCCGGCAAAGGATCAGAACTAAGCTCTGAGCGGCTGCTGGAACTCCGTGACCTGATCGACGCTGCCACCGCGCAGCTGGAACGCGCTGGAAACGATGACAGCTGCTGGATCCCCTTACACCTGGGCAGATTCAAACTGCGGCAGGTGCCTTTAAAGAAAAGGTGGCCGCCTGGGCAACACCCTCTAGTAAGTTTTTTTTTTTTTTTTTTTCTAGAGGGTGCTGGCCTGGGGCCGCCTTGGACGTTGCCCTTGCCAACGCCCGACGACTTCGGCAAGAGCAACCACACACATCTCGGCACTGAGCTGAAGTGTCTCCTGGCCCTGTAAGGCCAGGAACCCAGAGGGACGAGGTAAAAGGCGTCGCCAGTAGCAGCATTCCAACCGAGCAGGTACGTCCTGTTCAAGAAGAGCAGAGGCGGAGCGACGAGCGCCTTATAGGAAGACAGCTGAGGCTCGAGAAGGGAAAATGGATGCTCTATATGCTCCAGAAGGAAGAATGGGTGCTCTATACTTTTTTTTTTTTTTTCGTGGTTTGCCTTACCGTCTCCGCCGCCGCTTCTCTCCCTTCCCGCCCTACTGGCGGCCGCTTTGAACCGCGGTGGCATTCTTAACCGCTACGGTCCCCAAAATGAGCAACCACTTAGGACCACGTCCGTCGCCGCGCGTGTCGTTAGGCTGCCGATGGCTTTCCCGCGATCACTTTGATGCGGTACGCCGAAAAGCACTCTTTCTTTCTTTCTTTTTTTTTTTTCTTTTTGAGTGCTTTCGTGGTGCCCGTCACATGCCGATTACCCCTGTCCTTCGCCGCCGTACGCGCATTCGAAGAAAACGTGTAGGCTCCCCTCTGCTCCCTCGCATCTTTCCCCACTCACTTTCCCTAACCACTTAGTAAACAGCTTCCGCCCTTTCTCCTATGCCCACATAAACAAACAGGAGAAAAAGAAATACTCTCTTGATAAAGGTCAGGCCCTCACCGAAACGTTGACCAATAAATGGAATATCACTGAAGTGCTACGCCTCATGCTTATATTCATGCGGCAGCCGAAGCTACCTACTTCGCCACACACACACACGTGTGTAAGCGCAAGATGTATAGCCTTTGGTCGTGCTTATTTATCACGCGACTACTTTCATATCTTTATTAACTGCACGAGCACCACGAGTGATACTTCTGTTTCTTGCGCAGCACCCATCGTGATCGTTAAGGGGTCTTTTACTAAATCAAAGCAAAAGATTCGGCGGATCCTTGTTGGAATCGATGTAATGCTTAAGTAATCAGCGAGGAATTGTTGCCTATGCCGAACTGTTTGGCAGTCAGCCAAGTGTTACGAGTCGATCAACATCTGTGCGCGAACGAAGCGCACGCAACATCACAACTGCTGATGCAATCGCTATATATATATATATATATATATATATATATATATATATATATATATATATATAGACACTGTACGAAGGACAACATGCTGACATTTGTGTCTAATAGATACTATATAGCAGCATACTTTAAACAAATGAGGCATTTAGCCGTCAACGATAATTATCGGAAATGATCAAATAAGAGCGCGGGAAATTGGAAAGCGCGGAACGTTTGCGCGTCGTTGCACTCGATGCACTCGTTCGCTTCCGCTGCGCGCGCATCAAGGCACTCTATGCAGACACCTAGGTCAAGGAACAGGGCCGCCTACCACTTTATTCCTATTACGATCGACGCATACATATATGGAACGCTGGCAGGGAAACCAAACCTGCATGCCGGCATATCGTGCATTAGCGACTGCAGAAGCGCTTTCGCTTCCCATTATGCAAAACAAGGCACGTTCAAGGCGTTCGCAGTTGTCCCCCCACTCAAGTCCCTATTCAGAGAAGAGGAGGAGGATGCGGAGGAGGAATCGTTATTCAAACAACTCGCGCGTCTGAGAACGAATGACCTCGACGCGACTGCACGCGTGTCGCTCGACAGCTGATAGGTGTATCGGATTGTCTAGAGTGTGTTTCAGAAGTTCCGTGCAGCACTGTGGAAGCTACAGGCCTCCTTGACCAATCAGGAGGGCGAACGCATGTTAAACGTGTCCTTCCGCGGCTTGTCACCCGCCAATGGCGGGCTCTGCCGTGGCAGCTGCAGCCCAGAAGGGGGAAGATGAAGCGGGTGTGCGCGTCAGAACAATGGCATTTCGTCTCGCCTCGCAAGAATTCTGCGCTCGATGGCCTCGCAGCCTTGGCTCTGCTGTACAGAACTAGTGAAACACACTATAGGCGCGTTCGACGTAACGCACGAGGATCAGCAGGCTGCCTTTGTGGCAAGCGCTACGGAGTACGTGCGCTGTTAGCGCTTGGAGGAAGAATATGACTGTTCAGTAGGAGGGTCCCGCACGCGCAAGGATTTATACAGCTCCTTGGTCTAATTTATGGATAAACCCCTGCTGTACGCTAAAATATGTAGCGTGAAACGAACATTCCTTTCCACTCATTATTTATTTTGCTTTGATGCCACGTCACCTAAATGAACTGTTACCATTCAACTGTTTGAAGCATGGCAAGTTGATCCTGCGGAACTCCGCAAGGTGGACAACTAAAGAAAATCCATATTAGAACGAATTTTTGGTCAACTAAGAAAGAAGCTTGTCATTACCGAGAATTCCGTATGAATTTCCTTGTAGATTTGTGCTACAAACGGGTGGATGCTGATTTTGCTCTTCGTAATCGTTTCTCCACCATGCGGAATTCCTCAGAGTTCATTTGCCATATGTTCGTGTCCATGTGCTCCAAGTTGTCATTCCGCCCTCGCCCTGCCAGCTGATCCTCATGGTTAGCTTAAAAGGACACTGAAAAAGTAAAGTGGTTTAGAATGATCACTTATATTTAGAGAGCTCGACTGTCGTTAATTTTCCAATTTTATGTTGAATAATAAAAGAGAAAAGCAGTGTCAAAGGTTTAGCCTTGAGATTCGTGCTGTAACTTCGGCCTCGTGAAGTCAGAAGGCCAACTTTTTTTTTTTTGTATTCTTGCCAAATTTACTCCGCCAAGTGTTCCAGAACTCCCTGTGTTAAGTCTCTGCGGGGCTTCCTTATAAGAGAATGTGCGTCTTCCTTACCGATAAAAATTAGTTATGTAGGCCTTGTCAGGCGCTGTCAAAATCTATGACGTCACGTTTATTAATGCTGTAACTTCAAAGCTGCAGCTGTCGCCACTAGTATATATATATATATATATATATATATATATATATATATATATATATATATATATATATATATATATATATATACGCGTTTTTTAGCTTACCGAGTGTCTTCTCGCAAGACTGGTGGTTACCTTCAAAGAAATGAATGATGCTGATGCTACGTGTGGGAGGCGCGCTAGCTCTCTCACTCTTCCATCTGCTGTCTTGTGAGAGAGATAGAGACAGAGAGAGCGAAAGGCGCGCGTTGACTGTGGAAACGCTCTTTCTTCGATGAACGCGCCTCACCCGCAAGAGACAAGCTTGACGCAGGCAGCGTCTTCTAGCGAGTGTATATATATATATATATATATATATATATATATATATATATATATATATATATATATATATATATATATATATATATATATGAAGTGCCGGTGGGAGATTTCACTTGTGCGTAGTTGAACCATAAGGATTCGTAGCGTGCGCGTTAACTAAATTAATCCGGAACTCGGCACGATATACGATGAACCTCCGGAGCTTCGCCCACTCATCATCATTCACTCCGTGGATATGCTGTAATTTTTTCTTGTTGTTGTTGTTTTGTGGGGTTTTACGTCCCAAAACCAGTTCTGATTATGAGAGACGCCGTAGTGGAGGGCTCCGGAAATTTCGACCAAACTGGGGTTCTTTAACGTGCACTGACATCGTACAGCACACGGGCCTCAACATTTCGCCTCCATCGAAATGCAGCCGCCGCGGCCGGGATTCGATCCCGCGACTCTCGGATCAGCAGCCGAGTACCTTAGTCACTAGACCACCGTGGCGGGGCAATTTTTTTTTCTTTAATGTAGGAGTTACTCATAATAAAAACTTTATTTTCTTGGGACTATGTGAACTTTCTTGCATACATGACGCTGAACAAAAGTGATTCACACATAGAGACACCGCTAATGCAGCGTCAAAGTGAATTTTATGTGGCTTTTCACGCAGTGATTACGAAAGTTCGATTCAGTATGTCACCCCGTTTGAATCATTGCAAAGTAATGCAAGTCCCGAGAAGTGCTTGATTTTAGCGAATATAGGTTAATGAATGAAATTATTATGCTTATTGAGCAGCTACAGAACATATTCATACCAGGCGTTCGTTTTATGAAAAGGACGCAAGCCCGCAGATAAGCCGCACACAATTCTCGTTTCCTGCTCTTCGTTCCATGCCCAACCTGAGTTGTTATGAAATCATACTTGAGAGCATTGAATTCTCAGAAAGGTGCATTATCTTCTAGTAGTGTCTGTATAAAAAGACTGACACTTTCTTCAATAATAAATTTACTGGTGCGCAGTTGTAGTTTGACGCGCCGCACAAGATTGGGAACAAGATGGTAAACTCTCTCACGCACAACAAATCGTGCCCAATCGGCGGGAACGCACGCGCTTTGGCGCGTCGCGCAAGTAGCCATGCTCTTCCCGCTCCCAGGGTATCTTTCCGTAGCGCCCCCTGTCCGTCCGAGCGCCTGCGCGAGAGTCCGTCCGCGCTTGATTTTTGCCGCTGGGAGTGTCGGATGCGCGAAAGAGACGCCGCCCGAGCCGCGTAGTGTGTGTTAACGTGCGCGACGAGAGCGGCTCGCGGGCCCCGTGAGCAGCATTGATGCGGACCGCCGCCTGCGGGCATCCACACCCGAGGAGCCGGCAAAACACGCCTCGCCCCGACTGACAAGCATCCGCCATTGCGCCGAGCCACTTTGCCGCTGCGGCGCCCGCCTCGGAAGAAGCCATCCGTCACCACCTGCGGATCTCGGGTACGACAGCTTGCTCTTCACTCCCAGCACGCTCCGTCAGGGCATTGTTGCATGAAGGCCCGAAGACAAGCGCGCGATTTGCACGGCGCATCGGTCGAGAGCAGTGTGTGTGTGCGTGCGCGCGCGCGCGCGTCACTTTCTTTTTTTGTTTCCGAAAAGAGAGCAGCAGACCGCGGTCCGGCATCAGCGGCGACTTTTGCTGCGATTTCCTTTCTTTTCGTTTCACCGCGCGCTGACCAAGTTGTAGGCCGGCCCAAGGCCGGCGCTTTAAACGGATGTAACCTTCGACTCCTCTGCGACAACAACGTGCCGCGAGACCGGCAATTTATGCCCCTCCTCCTTCGGCGGCTTTCGAGCGTTGCGGGGTGAGGAAACGGCTTGGGGACCGGAACCATTTGACGGCAGAGCGCGTGCGTCACTAGCGAGTCTCTCTTTTTCGAAGACCTCGGGACAGCACACGTTAGTGCTGTATTTGGTGTCCCTAGAAGCCTTCATTGGGCCTTGCGACGCCTTCGGAGGACCACTAGCGGAAACGAAGCGATCCATACGCCCGCCCGGCGCCGTGCAAGAATTGGAGGGAACACGCAGCCCGAGCCAGTGAAGCCTTAGTGCTGCTGTGTCAAAATGCCGGTTAAATGAATGGACGATATTCACCGCTGCGCTCCGCAAGGTAAACGCTCATCAATTTTCTCCGTCACCCTCATTAGGGTCTCTCGAACACGGCTTCGCGATTTGGCCGAAGTGAGAGAAAATATAATTGGAAGCGAAAATGACATATGGCTAGCGTGCAGATCTCTTTCCGTCATTCCCGCTGTATATTCTGCATCAGTGATAATACGTAAAGAGCCTTGTTGTTGACGCCAAAACATGGACGTGGAAGACCGAACAATTAAATTTCGCCCGTTTTTTCTTTCGGCGCCGAGTTAGCCCGAGAAGTGCGGAGCCTGCATTGCGGAGAAACATCCTGGTCGTACGAACAAGTAACGTCGCTTTAACTGTATCGTTTGCTGCACATTCCGAAGTCGCTCCTCAGAACCATCCTCTTGAAGTGATGTGTTGTGCCTTACATATAATCTGCACTAAAAAAAATTAAAAAGAAAATGGAGGGGGGGGGGGGGTGCACTGCTTGCTCTAATGTTGCTAATGGTACCCAAGGACTAAATTCACTTTTATAACGAAAAGATATTGGGAATCTCTAAAACTGACTGGGTAAATGCAGTTGTGCTGCTTTTGTCTCGTCAGTGCAGGATAACAGGAGAGTGGTGCCGGCGATCTAGCACAAGAATGCGTAAAAGTACGGATCACAGGAACATAAATACACTTGTAGAGCCTAGTTTTATGAAAAATCACGATCGGAGTTCAGTCATGTTGCTGCACGCGAACAGGCAGAAATGTCCTGCGGAAAAAATTTCCGGGCAGTCGAAGCAGTTGTTCATGATTCTTATAATGATATTTGACTGATTGGAAAAGTTTATTGGATTCACTTGTTGGACATCTTTTCGACGAAAGATAATTCTTGGGTGTGCCGTGATTTGGCGTCTCCCAGCAAGGAAATATATATATATATATATATATATATATATATATATATATATATGTGTGTGTGTGTGTGTGTGTGTGTGTGTGTGTGTGTGTGTGTGTGTGTGTGTGTGTGTGTGCGCGTGTGTGTGTGTGGCGCGCGCGCTGTGCGATGTCAGTGCACGTTAAAGAACCCCAGGTGGTCGAAATTTCCGGAGTCCTCCACTACGGCGTCCCTCATAATCAGAGCTGGTTTTGGGACGTTAAACCCCACAAATCATCAATCATCATATATATATATATACTTGCGCACGATCGCCCGCAAAAAGAGAAGCAACAAATTAAAGGAAATCACTTGCCATTAACGTCGAACTACTTGTTGCTGGCAACCAAGCGATTTCTTTTTTCCTTTTTCTTTCCCCTGCAAAGTGCGCACGGGAAATTGGATGACATTTGTTGGAACACCAGTGGTGGAATGCGTGTAGAAACGAAGTCGAACCTGCAAAACAAGAAATTTCCGGTTCGCATTTCGCTCTATCGTTTCTTCTTTTTTTCTTAAAGAAATTCCCCGCTGTTCCATGTACCGTGCTAGTCTTTCCTTTTTTCCAGCTTGGCGAGATTGTTTCACGTTCGGTCGCCCTTTTGTGCGCGGTCGGTCGCGTGTTGTGTTTCGAATCGGCGCATGCCGCTGCTGCTCTCCAATGGCTGACGTCACGACTAGCCTTGGAGCGATGCCTGCACGTGCTACGAACCCGTAATGAAAACACTTGTGGACTGCCAAGAATCCCGTCAATGTGCGCTCATACGAGCTCATGCCTGCGCGTTCAGGTGTCAAGGTGGGTCACTAGGTTTGAGCAGCGCTGGTTTGAGCGTGAGAAATAGACTGACAGGGAAAAAGAAAGTTTATAAAAGAATTAAATGGAGGACGCTTCACTGGGCCCCGTAATTCTCATCGCCTCCTCGTAACAGAATTGATTTTTTTTTTCTCGTACATTAAGATTTCTGTCCGAGCTGTCATGTGTGTAGGTGTCCACTCGTAGTTTAGGATTGTTCCGACACCGGATTTTCTTTAACGCTGCCGCATTAAAAAGCATTTGCCATGTGCCAGGGGTGTACGTTGTACGCGATGGACAAATCTCTTGACTAGGAGCACGCTTATCACTGCGGCGTTCCCTTCATCGCATTTATAGCTTGAGATGTGTATCACCGCTGTACCGGTACAAGGCGAGAGAGTACAGGAGTAATCAGTTACACGTACTCGATTATTTCGTTGCGATAGCGTAACGTGAAGAGGTAGAAAGATGGGCGAGGTGGTTGAGAGGACAAACAGGTGTGATCGATATCTATAGTAGATATTAAAAAAAAGAAAAAAAGGACCTGGGCAGGCCGATGGAATGGATACCAAGAGATGGGAAGCGCAGCTGAGGACAACAGAGGTGGGGGCGATGAAATAAATGCAATAATAAAAATGCAATTAGCTCGAGCTGGATAGTGCGTGTTGGATATCATTAAGAGAGACCTTCGTACTGCAGTGGACGTAAGTTAGGTTGACAGTGATGACGATAATTCAGTAGCTTTGAGCACTTGAATTTGGCGGGCACTACAGTAGAAGTGTACTATCCACGTGGTACTCGCAGAGAGAGAGAGAGAGAGAGATTCTTGAGAGAAAAGCACAGGATAGTAACTGTCTCTCGTCGAAAAGGACACCTCAACCGTCCTGTGCAGGGGATGGGGAAGTGGGACTAAAGCAGAGAGAGAAAGACAATGTAGAAGAACAGTGAGAGGAGGGAGACACGGGCAAGATAATCACGGGGACACATCAAACTCGACACGTGGGAACGTGAAAGAGACGGAGAACGAGAGGAAAAATTAAACAAAAATTTTCTTGGAAACGTGGGTTTATAGCCCGGATACCCACACTCTGAAGGCGAACGCCATAATAACCAATAATAACTATGCGATATACTCCCAAGCTTGCAGAACGTGCATTTATGAGAACCACGTGATTGCGTTGCACCGATTATTGTAGCACAACTCGCTATAAGAGAGAGAACGAAAGAGAGGGAAAGGTACACACAGAGATATGAAGAGAGATAGATAGGGTGGAGCTAGGACGATTGTAACACAACTCGCCATAGGCGACAGAAAGAGAGACAGAGAGAAAAGGTCCGTGTACTGTGCGTTGTCGGGTGGTCAAAATTTCGGGTGCCCTCCATTATGGCTTTTCTTTCCTTTCTATCTCTTTCAGTCCCTCTCCCTTACCCCCACGGGCGCTTAGCCGTGCTCCCGACATGGGCTTCAGTAATTAGCGTCCTTTCCTTAACCGAACTATTATTATTATTATTATTATTATTATTATTATTATTATTATTATTATTATTATTCAGCCACTTTTGTAAGCCCCCGCAGCTCCGCTGGTCATTGGTGCTAGAGATTGCACGGCCACACCTAATTTTTCGTTTAGAGTATTTTACCGTATTTTACGTGCCGGTCGTAGGTACTGTTCAAATCACCAAATCCATGCATAACACTGTATAAACGCCGTTTACGCACTTAGTTAATTATCTTGCCTTGAAAAGGGGAAAGAAAATTGTCATCTAGCTGATTCAAGCGCTGGGCGAATAGAACGCTGGGACATGCTAATGATATGCGCTTTCCATTCGCATGACTTAAGGCACACCGTGCACGGCGGCCTTAAAGGAAATGCAGGCGGCCAGACAAATGATGATTGTTGTGTTGAGCTCAAGAGGTCCTCCACAAGGGATGCACGGTTTTTGTAAGTGCACTCTTTTGTCTGTAGAAAAGCAGCCTGGTGGCGTCTGCAGAGCCACTTTGCCGTGGGATAATCATGAACGGGGACAGAGACGGGGTATTCCCCCGCACCATTAGCAGCCGTTCCGAAGCCGTCGTGCTTCGCTGGAGAAATGTCGCAACAGCGCCTTCTTGAATCTCGTGAGCAGCGAGTTTGCAAGTGTGAGTTATAACACGCCATTTTGCATCTAAAGCACTAAAGAGAAACTGCATCAGTCCAAGCATGCGGACAGACGAGGAACATCTACTAAGCTCCGGACTATATATATATATATATATATATATATATATATATATATATATATATATATATATATATATATATATATATATATATATAGAGAGAGAGAGAGAGAGAGAGAGAGAGAGAGAGAAGACGCGCGCTCGCGTGTTCCCTTTCATAAAGGACCGCTCTGTGTGTACTATACATTCCCGTACTTGGCGCTCTGGTGAAGCCGAATATGTTCTCGAAACTTGCAAGGTGACCAGTGTTTAGCCTTTTTAGGTCACAGTGTAGTCACTCTTACGCGTAACGAGTGAACTTGGGCTTTTGCAGGCTGCCGTCGTAATTAGTGACGTCACGGCGAGCCTTTGCGGGAACACAAAAGGGCTGTATATAAAGGTATCGAGGACTCGCTGAAACTATTGCCACAAGGTTCGAATTCGCTTGCAAGGAGCTTATTGCTTTCTCCGGCTCGTCTCTGATAAGTGGTCGGTTATCCCAGATTTCTTAGCCTGTGACTGTAAACTGTTGGCTGCTGTGCTTTTGCACCAGCGAAAATAGCAATTTTCTGTGTGCGATCACAAGTATACGACAGCTCCTCCTTTGCCGCAACATTTTTCCTTCAGAGATACCGTAACCTACCCCCCCCCCCCCCCCTTTTTTTTTTTTCTTGTGATGAGCGCTTGCGCTGTACGGGAACTAGTAATAATAGTAACGAGAGGGCGGGGGAGGGGGGATAAGAAAGCGTGAGACCACAGCGATTCCTTCTTCTCCTGATTCGCTTACTTCACTCGACAGAAGGATATTCCAACGTTGAAGGTTATTGCGGAGCTATCTATGAGTTGCTTCCCTATACTTTCGCGATTGGCGTTCTTCTGAGCCTCAGCGATGTTTGGCATCTCGTACCTAGCGTTTACAGTGCCGCCGCATCCTATAGAAAGAGCTGCTTTGCTAAAGGTCCCCTTAAAGCCCCTCCATCGCGTCTACTGCTAGCCGGCGGAAAACGCATGGAGGGGCTCTAGGTCCCCTATCGGAAATCCCACCGTTGCCCACCACACATTTTATGGTGGGAGTGATGGAAATTAAGGAGGCTGTGATGGAAATTCTGATGTGATTGCTGGGTAATTAGCTGGACAAAGTGGGCAGCTGGTGGGTACATGGTGAGATTGGTGGACGGTTGGTGGGTGGACGGTGGCCGTAGCTGGTCGATAGTGGGTTATGTGGTGGTTGCAATGGTGGAATGTGTGATGGGCGGAAATGCTTAATGGTGGGACGCATGGTGACTTGGTGGGTGGTAGTGGTCATAGTGGTTGGTTGGTGGATTGGTTGGTGGGTGGAAAAGCTTTCCAGCCTTTTAAGTCGCACTTTGGGACTGTCTGTCGGAGGATGGACGTTCTCCCGCTCCAATAAAACATTTTCTCACTCGTGATGGCGTGTGCGATACGTCTGCACAACGATGTGTCAAAAAGTTCTCGAGTTGATCCTTTGGTTGAAACATTTTCCGGAGTAGAAACTCCGGGTCCCCACTGTTTCCGCTCCGCACAGCATGGCATTGTTGTTAACTACGAAATGACCTTAGCCGAATTTGGCATACCGGGAACCACGGAACAAATTAACGCGTTAAGTGTGCTGGACAGGGAATTAGGGTACGAACCGGATGTAATCCCATTTATATACCATCCCGTATGCAGACCAATTCGTCGCGATTTGTGTTCCTTGTCCCGTTCATTTAGCCTGTTCATTTATAGCTTGTGCCGTTCCTCTATGGCATGTTGTTGCGGCGGCATGCCACATCTGCAGCTTGCAAATCCAATCAGGGAAGCTTGAGAGAGAAAACCTGATTTCGACTTGATGCATGATTACCGCGGCAGTAGTACTTTGTCGGCGTGCGCCCACTAATGATAGGAAAACAACACGTTCTGCGGATTTTTCCAACGACAATGAACATGCATGCAAAAGAAAAAGAAATGATGCGGCTACACATTCAGCCCGCGAGGCGGCTCATCTATCAAGTCTGTTCTGTGCAAAAACGTGCGAACGTAAAGATATTGCATGACGGTGGTGGTGGTAAAAAACATTTATTTCAGAAAAATTTACTATAGAGAGTGCCGGCGTGGTGCATGACGTTAGCTTCTTGCTTACGCTTTTCTAAACGAGCCCGCGAATAATATTCGGAGTTGAAGATTCTATTGGGAGTAAGTTTAATTGTTCTTACGCAGTGTAGAAGTGTTTGGCTGCAGTTAATGTTTTCCTTCATGCTGTATAAGAGGTCGGTACGTCTCGTAATACTTAAACGGTAGCGCGTATGCGTCAGGCTTAAATATAAAACTTATAGAACCATATATGCTCTTATTTCATTTCAGTACCACAGACCGTGCGCGCGCGCGCGCGTGTGTGTGTGTGTGTGTGTGTGTGTGTGTGTGTGTGTGTGTGTGTGTGTGTGTGTGTGTGTGTGTGTGTGTGTGTGTGTGTGTGTGTGTGTGTGTGTGTGTGTGTGTGAAAACGAGGGGGTGTGCGAATATTCGAATCTTCCGAATAATCGTCGAATGTTGCTATTCTCTCGCTATACGTTTTTCTTTTAAATCCTGATCAATAATATAAGGACAATGAGGCTGCGAGTGAGCGTCGCTTGCTCTCGTTTTCTGCACACGTAAAAGGCGGCACCGTGCAAAAGAGGCTCGGACGGCGACCTGTTGATGAGGCAGCGCAGGCGCCTCGCTATGTGCACCTCTCTTCTCAGCAGCGTTCGACGCTGTTGGATCTGTGGGTTCCCCTGTATGTAAGCGCGTTCCTTGACGCCGTTTATTGGGACGCCGAAAGTAACTGCAGAAAGGAAAGATATACGCAGCTTCCTTTCTCTGTGGTGTAACTGTGCGACGCCGGCGCCATCTGGTCTTCAGATTGCGACTGTCCCCAGTTTCGTCGTAAAAGAACTTCGGTACCGAGGATGATACCGGAGAGAAATGGGGCAGCCAGCAGGGAGTGGGGAAAAAGGGGGGACGAAAATCGCACGAGGGCATTATCGCGGTTCATATGAGGCGTCCAGGTTGCGCGCGGCCTTCCGAGTCGTTCGTGATGTGCCCTCTGATGGTCTACTGGCCGCGCGTCTTTCCTTTTTTGTTTTTTCTCTGGGACTGAGTGCATCGATCCAGCGGAGCGAGCCGTTATTATCTTCGGAGTCCCGCGCCGCGCGGGAAAAAAAAGGGGAAGACGGGCAACTATATAGCATGTTCTTTCTCATCTCTCTCTGTCTGTCTATTTTCCCCGTTTGTCATTGGCCGCTGCAGGCCTCGACGGTAAAAGAATACATCAAGAAAGGACTATTTGGGACCGTGGTGTATAGTAATAGTGTATCTGGATGACCAACGAGGTTCCTATAGTTTGTTATAGGGTGTGTCGCATGACGTCTATCCGCGATAGACGATCAAGATATTTCAGTCTCTATTGCACACAGCGGTTGACCGGACTGATTGCGAAGGTTTCGTGTGTCCACGAGATTGATTTTCCCGTCGTTTCGATTTAACTGCTATGGTGTGTGTGTGTAGCTGACACTGACACGCGCACTGACAACGCACAGTACACGGGCCTCTGGCATTCTCAGCCTCCATCGAAATGCAGCCTTCGCGACGGGGATTAGATCGAGCCCGCGAAATTCGGGTCCGCAGTGTATATAATCTCCCGTGTCCAGCGATTAAAGCGCGACTGCTTTCTCGCCTATTGTTTAACGAGCTAATCAGCGCGTGCTGAAGGTGATATGCCACCGAAAGAAGGTAATCACAGAGCACGATCTCATGCACTGAAAATGCGGGAAGGTTTCAGGGGAAACGTAATCTAAACAGAAAATAAAAAGAAGGTATTCTTAATTAAGGAATAAAAATAGCAAACCGAATATAGCAGAAAGAGCAAATTAAAGTGCATCAGAAGGCAACACCGGTGACCCTTATCGTCATACTGCGCTTCGACTTTCGCACGAGTTCCGTTATCACCTACTTTCATTTTTTTATATTCCTCGTTTGTTCTGTATCTTGTGCTTTACCTACACAGTTTGATGATCGATTGGTATTGTGTGCTTGCAAAAAATAGGGCAGGCAAAGGGGGGGGGGGGGGGAGGGGCAGCCTTTTTCTTTTATTTCAGGCTGTGCACGTGCACGTGGTTTCGGTTATGGTTTTGTTCTTGGAATAACCCCCGAAGTGGCTGAACGAGACAAGTCATCTTGTCTTGTTCAAGATATATATAATCCGAGACAAGTCATCTTGTCTCGAATTGTATACAGTGTCTGGCGCTGACTCCGTGCAGCTCCAGACACACTGTATACAATTCGACATGCCGAGACACTGTTTCGAATTCCTATACCTTCCTCCATATTCAGTTTGCGGAGAACGCAAACGAATATCGATCTGTGTATAATTTGACGGCCCGGAAACGAAAACGTCAATGTCGCAAACTGTCAAGTTAGGCCAGTGAACACGAAGAGCAAAATCGATGAACGAAAGTACGCACGATTTTTTGCGACTGGAAAGGTTAAAAAAGAAAAGAAAAAGAAAAAAAAAACCTCGTTAAGAAGCCGAGGTTGTTGCTTTAAGCGCGTAAGCAACAACACTCATGATGATGACATTTTAGTCGGCGAGGATCGGCGCATTGAACCTGTGCTTATAGGACGAAACCATTGTGCGTTGGATTTTCGTCCCCTGCCATCTATATGTATGGTTTCTTTTTCGCATTTCTATATACCGTCGCTGTTGCGTGCGCTGTCAGTATACGTGATTTCCTTCAGCAGGCTTCGAGAACGGATGAAAAAAAAAAAAAACAATGCAGCGAAATATGTAGAAGCCGCGGGAAAAAAGCGTCGTGTAGTCTTCACGTACGTGCGCTGACGATCGTGGGAGAGGGGGGAAAAGCTACTACGGAGTATAAAGTCAAGCCGAGTCGGTAAATTAAGTTACGCGCTTTTTTGCCAGAATAACAAGAAGGTTTGCTGCTGCCTCGTCGTGCAGCTCGGATGCTTGCTTAAAACCATGAAAAAAAAAAAGAGAAAAAAAAAGACGTGAAAGCTGTGAGGGCGACCGTGTACGATATGTCGCGGCGAAGTTCCCTCGTGAAATATGCGCGACGACAGTTTTTGACGGCGTCTTATCCACTTTGTTATACTTATTGATGTAAGAGCGCGTGCACGTTGAGAACCAAGTATTGCTGGCTTTTTTTTTTTCTTTTTCTGCTAGGGAAACATGCCCGGGCAAACGCATCAAATTATTCTGTGACGTTGCTCTGAATCTTTGACGTTTATCGACCTGGTAAATCCAAATTGACAATTCAGAAAAAGGAATCCTCGCAGATTCAACCGACAACGCAGGGAAGCCGATCAGGTGTACTAAGGGTCGCTGTGTATAGTGTTCTTTGTAGGCCGTCCTCGCGTTAAAGTCGAATGACAGCCGTATTACCACTAATTCTAATTATGAGACGTGCACGGCATTTGTCCATAGATGCTGACTATACAATACTTACCCCTTGAGACCTTAAGATGTACTGCCGAGTCTTTATACCGATCTATCAATATACCATATGCGCCTTTCGATGTCCGCAGTACTTATTCCGCATCACTTTCAGTACTGACGAGCAAAACACTACACATGAATGCAAGTTCGAACAACGCGACTAACCCCATGGCAACACTTGCGTCGCTTTTGGAATAGCAATGTTCGCGTCACAGCCCTTGCGACAACACGCAGCGAGAACTGTACGGGTATCGGCACCGACCTAGCCGTTCCTTCGATTTCAGACATTTTTACGTAAGTAAATCGAAAAATTGCATAAAAGACGCCGTCGTCGGAGCGAAGAGGAAAGTATTGGGGAACTGGTATAGGGAGAGTTCGGCGTTCGTTCTCTTTCCTCTTCCCTGCTCAAAGGTTAGGGCGTCCGCATAAGGGAATTAGTGGTTTTGATTTCCACTGCCTCCGGGAATTTAGTTTTCTTTTTCTTTTCCTTTTTTTT
Organism: Hyalomma asiaticum; assembly: GCA_013339685.2. Classification (NCBI taxonomy): domain Eukaryota; kingdom Metazoa; phylum Arthropoda; class Arachnida; order Ixodida; family Ixodidae; genus Hyalomma; species Hyalomma asiaticum. Next base: position 122,916,466 of record CM023482.1, on the reverse strand, counting down.
TTCTGATGGAGGAGGAAAGGTACCCGGCGCTCGGTACTGTGCGTGCCCATATCTAAAGAAAAAGTGGTACTTCTTTCCGCTCCTCTCTTCTGGGCTGCTGCTTGTCAGCCGTCTGGCGCTTTTTAATATATATTTTTTTCACCTGAGGTCATTTTCCTTAAGGGGAAACGAGATGTCATCTTATACGATCCATTGCGGTATCTATCGCCTTTTCCCACCGTTCTTAATCCTATCCACTTTGGCGCTTCGCTGCGCCTTTTGTTTTCTCTTTAGCACGCCATCAAGGCCAGTAATGCGTTAAAAGCTACACATTAGGGGGATGGGTACAAAACGTTTATCGAAGCAATATACGAAGCGAAAGGGAGGTAATTAATTGTATATTGGGAAGCGATTCTCTGGTAGTAGCTTCGTAAGGAAGGCAATTAATTGTAGATTTGGAAGCAATTCTCTGGCAGTATAGAGGGTGGGATGTGATCCCACTTTCTGCTTCTCTGTGACGAAACAATGTAGCAACAACTTTAGCGTGGCGGCAAAGGAATCGACAGCTTTAATGAGTCAACACGAGATTGAAGATAAGTGGGTTAAACACCCGACTAGTGCTTGATTCGAAATTATTCGAAAAAGGGAGGGGGGGGGGGCGGTGACAGAGAAAATCCACTCTAATTACCGCGTACACAAGTCTTATATACAGCCGACTTCATCAACGTGACGCTACATAGCATGAGCAAACAGACGAGGGTAAGCAAAAAGGAAATTAACTGGTCGGCTCTAAAGGCGAATATATTCGCGAAAACATGCTTTACCGAGTTTAGTCTTATACAGGCGCTCATTTCATGTTCCGCATAAATAAAAGAAGCGCTAGCTGCGGTTTGGAAGCTATACAGCTGCGCTGCATGCTATACGCTTTGCGTGACGGACTGTGAGAGCGTAGTGTTGACACTTGACGGGCATTACGGGGCGTGTTGTAGCGTCGTCATGTTAGACAGACAGACACGAAACCAGAGGAGGATGGAATCGTCTGTACGTTTCATCCCACTGTAGCGTATGTGCGAGAGGCCCATCGCGACTATTGCCCATCAGTCTGTCCTTTTGCAGTGACAGCTGGCATTATTATACGCCCATGTTTTACGCGTCGTATGCGTCCCCGCTTAAGTGCGTCACTTTCGCATCCGCGCGCTTGCTGTCTTTTTTTTTCTTTTCTTTCAGACTAATGCGCAGGGGGCGTTGTGCACGCGTCGCACCTATTCCCGAGTGTGGTAATTCACCCTTTTTGATGAGCGACCGTGTCGGCAGTGTTCACGACTCGATCGACGCACGCATGCCGTGATATGGCGTTAGAAATATATGCAAGCGCGTACGCGCCTGCCTACATTCGTCCTAACAATGCGGAACCTGTGTGACAGAGGGTCTTTTGTTGGGGGCGCGAGATTCGGGGTAGTAGGGGTGCGTGCGCCGTTCTTTGCAATACGGTCGTTCTTTGTCGCTGTTGTTGTTGTGCGCAGACAATGGCGTGAACTTTTGCTATAAGAGAGATGGACGGGGTAATCGGGATGCCTATATGGTAGGGAGCTGACCGAATGAATGGGGGAAAAAGAAATGAAGCAGGCAACGCTGAAAAGAAATCTAGGTGCTGTGTAGAATACAGACTGTTCCCTTTTTCCGTGCCCCTATGGCATATTAGGGGCTTCGTCGCTCCCACTTTTTTTGGTTTTACTTATGTTTTCACGTTCGCTCGCACTTTTCTGGCGGCAGTTGCAAAAGTGGCTGCCAGGGTTCCATTTTTTTTTTTTTCCGCCCCTTTCTTACGCCTGCTTTTCACGTCTGATTGTACGTCTGTTGCTTCTTCTTCTCTGTCGTCTGCTCGCTGGAAGCGTGTTCGCTATTCACTGGAATCCACAAGCCAGCCGCGGCAGAGCCGTAGGAAGGAGGTGGGCGAATGAAAGCAGCGAGAGTGTATCGAAGAAATAAACAGGCTCACGCGGAAAGCCCCGGAAAGAAAATGACGATCGAAAGGGGACGAAAAAATAGTAATAATAAACCAGTACATATACAAGAGCTTTTTCCGAAGTTGTGATCTAAACAACTCCAGTGAATCTCGAGCTCGCCGAATGACAAGTGCCGAGCGAGCACATCCGGTGCCTTTTACGCTGCGGAGGTTGAAAAAGGCGGCCGGCAGCCCGTGAAAGGAGAGCGGAGGTGGCCAGGAAAAGAAAGCTCTCGAAGGTAGCCTCTTACACTTTGTTTCAGCTGTTACGTGCAGCACTGTGGAGACTTCAGGCTTCCACGATCAACCAATCAGGAGGGCGAAAACACGCCTGAATTGTAAATCCCCCTAAATATAGCTTTACTTAAATGTGTCCTTCCGTTCCTTAAGTTGCCGTTTGCTGGCGGCGAGCATTGCAAGAAGCAGGATCATCCAAACACTCGCGCCACATCCCGCCTCGCAAAATTCTGCGCTTGATATTTGTGTAGCGTCGGCGTTGGTGCAGGTAACTATACTGAAACAGGGTGCAGTAATAATAACAGGAAGTGGACCGTGCTGAATAAAACATCTGCAAGCGCGCTAAAACGCATAAAAGGTTCGTGCCAGGAATGAGTGTTCATGAAGATGAAAGCCGCGACGGCGAATTGCCGAAGATGTGCGAAAGGTCGCGGGCACCGTTGCATGTGCGAAAAGTGGCACAGCCAATTGTGTGTAAGTGTCAGCACTTGTGAACCCCCCCTTCTCCTGGGGAACTCTGCGTGCGCAAAGTTCTCCGGGGTGGAGGGGGACCATCCTTTTTGTGCGCACACCTATGTTGGCAGCCGAAGCGCTACGCATGTCCTCACGCTGCGCTTTGTGTGCATCTGACAGCATCGAGCAATAGGTCAGGTTAAGGCTTTCTTTTAAGCTTACTTGTAATTATAATTACGCGCTGCACGGGCGCAGAAACGTGAAACTAGCTCTGATAACGAGGCGCTTCTATCGGCAGCTTTATTTGTTTATTTCTTAAGCGAGGCACGAAGGGACGGAGGGGGGCCATGGCCCCCCTCCGTTGCTAAAAATTTTCACCACCACCCCCACGGTACATGGACCGGGGTGAGGGTGGTGGTGAAAATTTTTAGCAACAACGCCAATGCTTGAAGAACAACGAGAAAACTGTACTGGACATGTATGACGTACCTATTAGCACCTCGCGTTTGCACTGCTTGGTCGCAATGGATTGCTTCTTCGTGCACATGCTCTAGTTCAAATCCGTACGCACTGGCAAGATGCCAGTGCGTGAGTAATTGCTTATTGGCGTTACTGCTCGCAATTTCCAGCACCTCCATCACTGTGTTTTCCTAATGAATCGGTTGATAGGCCCGTTCACATGCATGTTTCTACTTTGCAGCACTATAATTGCGAAGTATGTTCTAGTAACTTTGTTGCGTAGTTAGATGCGCGGTACGATGCGTTGTTGGAAGACTGCGTTGGACGGAACGCGGACGTCACTAACGTATACACGGCGTGTACGATGTGACACGTACGTCAACACCGGTCTTTCGACGCGTCACCCTGTCAGCGAGAATTCTGCACCGCGCTGCAGCTGCCGTTTGAGCTTTCGACGTTGCGCGGTCAAACATGTGGCCGTCCGCGTGTCAGGCACTCACTTGTCGGCGTTCCCTGAAATAGTGCGCGCAGTGTTCTTCGCGGCTTTATACAAAGAGCAAAGACGTGTTTAGTTTGGCGCTGAGCTTGGAGCACGTTGTCGGGTGTCGTGGCTCCCTTGCCCCAATTTTTTTTTTCTTTCCCGCGTTTCTAATGTGCTTCGTGTTACATACCTGCATGGCATTGTTGTGGTTGGACTCAGCTGTGCTACATATCTGCGACATATCAAATCAACATGTATGACCTGTTTGTCCCACCTTTAAGCCGCGCTATTAATAATCCACGTTAGCGCATATGGAACTGAAAAATTTGAGGGAGACAGCGCCACTGTTTCCCTTTTCCTTGTTTGCACATTTCTGAGGCCATGTGCCTTTACCTGTTACCATGTACGGTAGCCTACTTATATTCGCCGAGAAACTCCCACATTTGCGTTTTTTTTTTATACGAGAGGTCGCCCTTTGGCATAAAATTTACATAATTTTGAAAAACGCTTCACACGCACACAAATAATTTTCATGCACGAGGGATTAATGGACCATTCCATCGGTCGCGTGCGTTCTTCAAACGCTATTTTTTCAGCGTGGCGTCGTACGACCTCGCCGTCTAATCGACTTATGCTTTTTAACTACTTCAATATTAGATTTAACGGGACTGTAAACGGATTGGAACAACGCTTTGTAAAGATCACTTGGCACCTAGCGGCCAACGGTCGAAGCTTCCAAGTGTGGATGACTCCTTGCGTCGTCTGCACTTATGTCATGATGTACTTGTTCTTTGACGTGTAATTGTACGACTGGCACTTTGCCGCCCCGGTACCACTACGGAGAAAGTTTGCGCCTCACAAGTGAATTCTGGCACTCAACCCTAAAATTGAGGGGCCGGCATTTAATACGACTTGAGCTTCATTGTGGCACTGCTAGCATGCCCATGAAATGAATGGCTCTTTTTCGTGTCGCGGTCATGCAAGTAATTATGCGAATAAGCCATGTGTTCAACTATCAAAAATTTTTTTACTTGATATAACCGTGTGTCGAACACTCTGATAGTGCTCAAGCTGTACAGTCAAGTAGTTTGACTGAGTTGTTTAGGTGCCTGGAACTTCATAGAAGATGGCAAGTGGTGTAGTATAGGGCACGCAAGCTGATGCGCACTAACACTCCAAGAGTCCCCCCCTCCCCCCCCTCTTTTTTTTTTCATGCAGTCGATAATGAAAGAAAAGCGAGAAGTTAACACTGAACTCCCCCCCCCCCCTCTTTTTTTTCATGCAGAGATAATGAAATAAAAGCGAGAAGTTAATACTGAACTATCTCAGTCACCTAACAGCAATGCAAACACTGCATACCGAGCAGAAATTAAGTACGTATAAAGGGAAGAAAGGGAAACACTGGGAAGTCAAGACTGTGAGGCTTGGTGCAATCAACGCTTTTATTTAGCAAACAATTGCCTCAAGCCGCTTACAACAGACAACCGCTGTGTACATTTCAGTGCGCCCCGCCGACCGCCTATCCACACTAACGCGGAGACGGTGCTGCCACCTATGCTGCGATCTTGCGGCTGTCGTCTTCTAGCTGTTTCATTAAAAGCGGCAAAGCGCGTTAGGATAGTACCTTTCATTGAGGTAGAATGGGAGGGGTTTTAGGTGCTAAACGGGTAAGGGGCCCCACTCCAGGGCTCCACTGGCTTCTGCCGCCAGGCGTGGCCCAGGAGCGCTAGTTGCACCTCCGGGTCCGAGGTAGCGAGGAGTGCCTCCTACTGTTCCGGGAAGTTTTTTATTCTGTACATGCTCTCCTGTAAGATATTCGGTTTCGCCGTCTTTTGCTACATACCCATGGGATGTGGTAGAGGTTCGGTGGCAAGTGGAGACAGAAAAATTCTGTGTAATCGCAATAAATTTTGATAGATTTCCGCTTGAATTCTACGAAAGTCCACAGCGTCTTCCCCATCAAAAGATTTGTGAAGGGAAGGGGGGTGGCATATATATATATATATATATATATATATATATATATATATATATATATATATATATATATCATCATCATCATCAGCCCATCTTATGTCCACTGCAGGACGAAGGCCTCTCCCAATCCTCGCCACCCTTGCCTGTCCTGCGCGAGCTGATTCCATTTGATGCCTGCGAATTTCCTGATTTCGTCCCCCATCTTACTCTCTGCCGCCCAATATATAATATATATATATTTTTTTTTCGCGTCAGAAGCTATTGTTACAAGACGTACTCATCGAAAAAATAAAAAGCAAGCAGCCGCATATTCATGACACTGCTGTCCCTGCTTTTGCACTGCCGCGCAGAACATAATCCATCGTTGCACCCTAAAATGTTTGCTGTGTGCGCGCTGATTAAGCTCGACAGCTCCGGATGGCGCCACCGATAATTCAGTATACAGATCCACGTTTCCGGCATTCGCGTACTCGGCGGAGGATTGTTCGCCTTCGTTAATACACTTATATATGTTTATAGGCTTTCTAGCCGAAATACGTGTTATGCGGTTTCCGCCCGGAGCAGGCAGCGATCTTGTGTCAACACAAGTCGCGGCGCTGTCATTACTCAGCGTGCCCTCCATGCGACGACGAAAATACGTCTGAAGTACGCGCCTTGCGTGCTTCCGCACGTTACGTATATATACGTACACCGACAAATGTTGTTCGAGGCCGGCAAATGCAGAAGAACAGAACGATAGCTCCTCTTTCTCTCATTGCATGCTCTCCGCATTCCGTAGGGAGGAAGAAGTTGTGTGTGTGTGTGTGTGTGTGTGTGTGTGTGTGTGTGTGTGTGTGTGTGTGTGTGTGTGTGTGTGTGTGTGTGTGTCGATCACTCCGCGGAGCTAGCGATTGACCTCGCCCTCCCATGTTGACGCTGCGGCTCACAGATGAGAGCCAGACGCCAGCGAACTGACTGTTTACGCACGGGAACGTCGTTGTTGCCGTAATGGAAACACGGCGCGCATCGGAAATAACGCGTCCTCCGTGCGAGCAGCGCTCACTCTGCGGACGCTGATTGAGAAGCGAAAGGTCGCCAGGGGATAGAGAAAAGGAGAAAGGGGGGACGAGTAATGCAGGCCGTGCTAGTAACGTTGGGCCGTGCGCTTCCGGCACAAGACCGCGTGATTGCCGCATGCACTCGCCAACGGTGGGGTTTGCCTCTATATATATAAAGCAAAGTACGTCCGTGGGATATATCTCAAACGTCAGATTGCGCGCAACGTGTTCGAGGGAACACGTCGGGCGCGCGGTCGAGGCGGCATCTCAAAAGGTTCACACCTCTTCAAAGAAAGCTTATCTCTGAACATGTTCGTATAGAGTGGTCCGACTTCGATCCTTCTTTATTTCCCCTTTCCCTGCCGCCCCAATTCTCCCTCGCGTGCAGGGCGTGGTAGTCCGCAGCTTCGCTTGTTGCTTCGTCGATTGAGGTCGCGGACGCCTGCTCACATTGGTTCAAACGTACATCTTCAAAGCTTCTGTTCTTTTGTTTCCCTTCTCCTTTCCCTGTCCATGGCGTTGAGTCGTGCCACGACCCTGTGTGTAGAACACATGTACACGGCTGTGGTCGCGCTTTCTTATGGGCTGCAGGAAATGGCGCCACCCTTCAGCAGTACACCACTTGCCAGCGTGATCGAAATCGACACAACGCTGCGCCTTTTGAATGCAGTGCACGCTGCGAAATGTTCACTATAGGATCGCGTGCATCGAATTTCGTAACATATGGAAAAGAAAACAAAAACAAAACAAACAGAATAAGTCGAGTCCATGACGAGTACTGATGCGAGCAAATGGAGAAGAAATGTGAGGTTTTAAATCGATCGGACAGAGCGCCAATTAATAACGCGGCTGGTTTTCTATAGTCCCATTATTGGCTTAACAAAAGAAGCGGTGAGTTCACCTAAGGAAAAAAAAAGAAAAGGTAATAGGCTGTATCATGATGGCTACAGTTCTTAATGAAGCTCGGTGGCCATTTGCGAAATCGCAAGGGGTTTCCCAAAGCTCGTCGCATTTCTATGCATCTCAAATACAGTGCAGGGAATATGTATCAGAATACCTAGAATTCTCTGGCGTATATCAGCACCAGTTTTAGTAATATATAATTTGTAGCCACTTGAATGGCCAGACCAAATGTTTGTATATAGTCTCGGCGACGTAATTTAATGACCAGCAAGACTGCCCTGGCAAAATTCAACGGTCTTTCGCAAACCGTACACACTGCCTCGTCCCAGTTTATTGTAAAGCGACATACATGACCTTCACTGATAACTAGAGACCGGAAGTTCAGGCACGAAAAAACAAAGTTTTAGGCGCCTATAATAGGCCCTAAATGCTGTCATTTAGGCATATATAGGCGTTAAAAATTATCGTTTAGGCATATATAGGCACAATTCATAATTACTTCAGCAGCGTGTTTCAGGACAAATCTTCCTTCTAACAAACACAGCAGGCAAATCCTGTGCTTTGGGAAAGTTAATTTTATTTTTTTCATGAAAAGAATTAGGTGAAGAATAACCATTTGAACAGATTTAGGTAAAAGCTACGGTGACTGGACACTGTGAGAAAGGCTATGAAAGCAGTGGCAAACCAGCACCATCTCAAGGTTTTCGGGCTTGAAGTTGTGCCTTCTTTCAGTCAGTATTTGTTTGTATGCGGAAAAAGAACGCTCGACGTCCACTGAAGTTAGAGGAGCGTACTTGTAGTCCGGCACTTTCGATGCTCTAATTTCACCTGGAATCTTCGAATCGGTACCGCTCAGAACATTAGACACTTGTTTTAGCACATAAAATCCGGGATTCTTGTCCAAGACAGCTTTAAGCTTCGCGGTGACCCTGTCAGCAACAGGCCCATTGGGGACGGTGGCGAACCTTTCCTGCACGTCCAACATTAGCTCAACACTCTGAGTCAGAGCGGCGCCCGAACTTTCAAGTTTCTTTGTGCTTTCTGCAAGGAAAGTAAAATGAGCACACAAATAGGCCAAGTCAGATTCAAGTGTATCGTGGTGTAGAACAGTCTGGGCTCTTCTCACGGTGATGCTCTCGTCCGCTGCAAAGCTGTTAATGCCACCAAAAAATGCATCTTATTTGCGCAGGTTCAGGGGTTATTCGAATTGGCAGTTGCGTAAGCAATGTTGGGAGCTTTATGCCAATGCGTGTGTCAGAGTGGATGTCAAACGCGACCTTTGCAATGTCTTCTCACCTGCTTTCCACATGGATGGCAAAATACCGTTTCTCCATCGACGGAGTAGCACTGGAATCCACTGGTCCATTGCCTGAAAAGGACACTTTTCGGCGTCTTTTTCTTCGGCATTGCTCGGCAGACTACCGACAGGTGCCGTTATGAAGAACACAAATGCCACCGAAACTGACGCGTAGGCTGTAGGCTGCAGCGCAAGCGTAGCTTAGCTTTGACTTGCTAGAGTAGGCTCTAGCCTCCCTCACGCAACCGCCGAGGTGCACTACTCTCGAACCAAGCGACGGAGATCTTTAAGGGGGAGAGGGAGGGAACACTAGCGCTAGCCTAGCCTCGCTTCCCCTCGCTAGAGTACACTCTAGCCTCGCTCACGCAACCGCCGTGCTTCTCGAACCAAGCGACGGAGATCTTTTAGGGGGGCCCACTAGCGCTAGGTTAGCCTCGCTTTACCTCGCTGGGATACACTCTAGCCCCGCTCACGTAAAGGCGCGTTGATAGTCCGACGTTATCGGCGCGTTGGCGAGCGTCACATGCGTCGGAGCACATCGGCCGAGTCCAGTTATGCGTTGGCTGTGGCAGTGCGTCGAACTATGGTCTGTATTCGCCGACGTGACGAAGCGCATGCGCGCGTCTACCCTAAGCCGCACTGTAATCGCGCCTTGACAGGAGCTAAAAACGTGAACGGAAAAAAAGAAACATAATTAGCGCGCTATGCGACTGTTGAAGTTAATATCGCCACACTAAGTGCTTCTTGTTTTCCTCCGTATGAACAGCTCATTTAATTAAAACGTGTACTCGACGAACGCGAAAAGGCATTTTTAGGCGCTGAAAAGCTGATATAGGCACGAAGCTCGAAATAGGCACTTATAGGCACAATAAATGTTTGATTAAAACGTTTCCCTTCCCTTAGTTCGTGCTTATATGTCAAATAGGCTCGAAACGGACTCCAGGAAAAAATAGGCATTTTGCCTGAAGTTCCGGTCTCTACTGATAACTATATCTCTAAAGGCAAATCTAAGAGCTTATCTGTTTGGGTGCGCCGGGACTGTTTTCTTAAAGGCAAAGCGCGATCTTGAGATGTGGTATGCCGTTTTCGATAATCGAGATACTCGCCGCGATAGCCTATAGCGGCTAAGTCACTGCGCTCTGGGATTTATGCAGAATTCGGATTTTAGTGTGTATTAGAGGAACTGGGAAGGAGGAGGGATCCTCTTGAAGAGGTGTTGAGGGGGGGGGGGGGGGGGAGGTGTCAGCTCACGAGAGCGCAGGTTCTATTCGAGGCCGCAGCGGCAGCATTGTACCTAGATTTAGGAGCAATAAAAATTAATTTAGAGTGCCCTATAACGGCGTACCTCGTAATCGTATGTTGTTTTTGCGCGTGAAACTACAGAATTACTAATTTGCGTCCTTTTCCATTAACACGATTTATCCTTCGTACTGCTAACTCGCCATCGGAGGAGGCGCTTGAAATACATAGACGCCTGGGAACATTAATACGTGGTGCAGAATTCCGAGCAGGTTCTCCATCACCAGGTGACATTTCGCTAATATATGGAGTGTATTGCTCTGTGACCTCTTAAAAAGAAAAGAAAGAGTAAAGGTTACCAGCGGCCACGACGCGCGTGTACTAACGGTTTTCCAGAGTTCACTAGGCCATGTGTCAACTTAAGAAGTGAATGGATCGACTTTTATTCTAACGGCGTCAGACAAAGTTCATTGACCCAATGTTCGTCGCTAACATTTAGAACCTGCAGTTAGGAACTTTTCTTATAAGCGTCACGGGCGCCTTCTCTCTTTACGTATATGACGACCTAACAGAGCATCCAGAGGGGAACAGCAGTTATAAATGGTGCGGACAGCGATATGTATACCGATCCGTACGTTCTGGGCATTATTATTATTATTTATTTAAAAGTACTGCCAATCTCACATGATATCAAGACAGGGAAAGGGGGTTACAGCAGCAAAAAGCAATAAGTAAAAAAATTCAATTACAATTGATCATAAAGTAACATGGAGTGGCAACTTAAACAGGGATACATAGATATGGTAAAATATTACAGCACTTAAAGTGAAGCGCGTGACCAGTGCCTCTCCTGTCACGACTTACAAACGAAGGTTTCACGTTTCGAACTTTGGACGATGCTTATTTATGACGACACCTATCACTGGCTGGTCTCGCTGCGTTCGTCGCTGCAGTTGCGTATACATGTTTACAGAACACAGGTTACGCCGCCCGTAAACGCCGAAACGAAGTGAGTGAAGCTGGCTTCTCCGCGTAAGGCTTATTGTGAAGACAGCTTTGAGAGGTGTTTGATTCATTGATTTGTGGTGTTTAATGTCCCAAAACCAGCTCCGATTATGAGAGACGCCACAGTGGAGGGCTCCGGAAATTTCGACCACCTGGGGTTCTATACGTGCACTGACATCACACAGCACATGTGCCTCAATATTTCGCCTCATCGAAATGCAGCCGCCGCGGCCGGGATTCGATCCCGCGACCTTCGGATCAGCAGCCGCGTGCCATAACTACTAGACCACCGTGGCGGGGCAAGAGAGTTGTCCTTTGACGACCAATGAATAACGAACGTGGTCAACGCCTTGGAAGAGGTGGCGTATAATCTAGTCAAGCATAACGTCGCTATTCGATACGATGCTTTTTGCAGAAAAGGTGAACGCACGAGGTGTTGCGAAAGTGCCGGCGTATGCGGCCTACTACGTGTGTGACCGTCCTTCCTCAAAGCGTGCCGCACGGACGGTTTCGTCATGCAGCGGCTCACTCAAGGACCGACTTTGAGGGTCACAAGTACGACGCCCAAGCTATCGCGTAGAATGCTAATTGAGCACGGGGGCTGTTAAACAGAAGCAGGTAAGCGCGCAATGTCGACAAGCACGCGAAACTGCGCGTGTCGCATTTGCGTTGTGCGTTTCGTCATGGACAGTTTTAGGCTTGCTTTTACCTCCACTTGTCGCTCAGCTCTTGGCACGTCGGTTCTGCGGAAGCCCGCAATGCGGAATAAGGCGCGGAAAACTGTCGTCCGCCCTGCTGTAGCTCAAGGCAAAAAAAAAAAAAAAAAAAAGAAAAAAAACCCCTTAGGGGAAGACGAAAAACCTTGCCGGTTGACATCTGTTTCGGGAGTTGCGTGCAGCAGAGCCAAGGCTACGCTACCACTGAGCGCAGATTCTTGCGAAGTGAGATGCAGTGCCACTTCCTGCAGCTTCCGCTGCAACGCTTGTCGTCAGCAGACGACAGTGCGCGGAAGGACGCATTTGGGGTGTGTTTGCCCTCCTGGTTGATTGAAGAGGCCTCTAGCTTTCAAGTGCTGCACGGAACTACTAGACAAAGTTATAGGAAGCTGTCCTACAAAGTGCATTTGCATCCTGGCACTCTAGCAAGGTTACAGGAAGCTGTCGTGCAAAGTACGTTTGCGCCCTTGCACTCCGCGAGTGAGTTTATTTGAGCCAACTGGGAAGCTTCTTTCCGCGAAAGAAATCCCTACGGACTTCCTTTCTAGCGTCGTGGTACACAAGGGAGGGCGGCAATTTTGTCCCTTGCGTCGTTTATCTTTTGTATCACCATAGCCCCCGGAAACGCACATTTGCGCGCGAAATCTCGGGGTTTGTGACATTGCACGCAACTATCGAAACTAAACGGCTCAGACGAAGATGGAGGCTTGAATTGACGAACAGGTCGTTAAAAACGTTGGAGAACGGGGACCATTCCTTGTTCATCATTTTTAACGATCTGTTAAAACAACGAACAGCCCTCCCCCCCTCCTTCTCTCCATTTATTTCGAGTCTCATCTTATCCTTCCTGTTATTCGTAGATTGCCCGAAGCAGGATTTCTCTGCATCTCCAAGACCATCCTGGTGCATGCATTTAATTCTACATACTCGCGCTGGAAAAGGACGATCTAACCCCAGGTCCTCCGGGGAACAGAGCCGGCGGCTGGGAAGTTTTTCTTGTATGGACGACGACGCTATTTCTCTTTCTTTCTTTCTTCTAACGTACACAGAATCCGTGAGGAGAAGAGCTCTGTCAAAACAGAGCGGGGGGAAAAGAAAAATAAAGGTTAAATAAAGAGTCCCGTTTCTGCCGGGTGTCGTACACGGCGCCTTCGCCTTGTCTCTCTCCATAGCTGCGCAGTCATAGCCGATATCGGATTATCGACTTTCCTATAGCAGACGGACCCACCGGGCTGTCGTGTTTACTCCGTGCCTGGCTGAAAGACAGCCCGCGATCTCCACATGCTGGCAAACAGGTCCGCGCGAGCCCAAAACCGCCTGTCAGATCGACGCGGACGTATCGCACACGCCTGTCCTCAAAATAGATTACACATGTAAACGTGAGACGTCTGCGCGTACACTGGCGAGCCTTCGCAAACTCCGTGGATCTCCGGAGAGTGGATAAACTTTAAGCGAAGTATCTTTGCTTTGCAATGCATGCTTGCATTCACCCATTTCTCTCTCTCTCTCTCTCTCTCTCTCTCTCTGCGCTGTCAGAAGGGAACGGATGTGCGAAGGTCCACAGACGGCGGCGAGCTGAACCTGCGCTATACAGTTGCGTGTTGTTCCGACAGGCTCGGAAATGGCGTTTCCGCTTTTCCAGTAATGCGCGTGCACTATACGTGGACAATCTCTCTCGACGTGCTTATGACCGTTGTGTTAAGAGCCGCCGTGTATGCGAGGCACGCAGAAATGGCCAGTAATGTGAAGCAAACAAGTCAGCTGACACTGGTGAACCACGTGACATATTCCTTTTTAAATGTGAGCACTACCCGGCGAGCAGTGAAAATTGAAGGTTCTGTTCTTCTTCTTCTCCTTTTTTTCAAATTTCGCCCCAAACGTCTACACCAGTAAGAAATGCGAGTGAAATAGCCGTGGAGGAGATCAAAATCCGTACGCGCGCATTCGGTTCCTATCCGGCGTGCCACCCCACTAGCGACAGGTGCCGATGCGCGGAGAGGCGGGCGCGCGCGTTCTGCGCAGGTGTCTCCGCCACTGCGACTGCACAGAAACGCAACCGTCGGCGATGCAACGCGGCATCGGAATCAGTGTTTGTGGTGCTGTGAAAGGGTAATTTGCTACAAGTGAAATCATTTCTCACGAGATGTAAAAAGTGGTGCGGGCCACGGAGTGAGGCCATGGTGCAGCGTTGTATGGCGGCCCCTGCGACGTGGTCGAATATTCGGTTCGCCACTGCGAAAAGCACTTTGAAAGGGATGGACGACAATATGGCCCATTTTCTGTATTTCGCATTCACATTCAAGAATCCCAGCTGCTACAAACCGGCCCTGCAAATGCGTGCGGCAACAAGCACAAAATCATCGTCATCCTCGCCCTGTTCAGTGCCCACTGTAGGATGAGGTCCTCCGAATAATCTCCAATTTACCCCATTTTGCGCGAGCCGATCCCGTTTTATTTCTGCCACACTCTAACTTTATCACGCGCGTAACTTGCTGCCACCCTTGGCTTTCATTTTCCATCTCTTGATATCCATTCGGTTGTACTAACTCACCATTGGTTGTCTTTCCTGCGAGTTTAGTGGCCTTCCCAAGTCAATATATTTTTCCGTATAATTGTCTAAATATGAAAGTGCCTAAAAGTAAATATTTAGGTGTCCTTGTTTTGGTGAATGGAGGCATAAAGTTAGGGAGCTATGTCAGCTTTTGCATATACTGTTAAACTCGATATAACGAACTTCGAATAACGATATTTTCGACATAACGAAGTACTTCGCTTTTTCATCATGTCCATAAAACACGACGTATCTTTTACCTCTGCACAACGAAGTATTTTTGCCACGATTTCGATATAACGAAGTTTCAGTGCTGCCGCAGAGGATTACCAAGCCGATGAAATAAACGTTCCGCTGGTGCCAGTACTCAGACGACTTCCACGCATTTTTTGCTCACGCATTTTTTCAAATCGCGCGCCAAGCGACAAAGCGGCCGCCGACGCGGAGCAGTGCCTCTCTCGCCCTGCAGTTTGCGCACATGAGCTCCGAGATTGTCGATCGCCAACGTAGCACACCCGAGTGGAAGCCATTATTCTTTCACCAAAAGTTGGCAATTATGTGTGCTACAAGCCAGAAGCTTTCAGTAACAAAAACAATAATAATAGCACACTTCTCGTTTTATAGAGCTGCCGTGTGTACACAAACGAGTATGTACGGCATTTCTTCCGCATCGCATACCGCTTAAAGTCAGTTCGAAGGTAGCTTCCGCATAGTATGAAAAGCCAATCTCGGAGGCAATGGTTTATGTTGCGCAGGAGCACAAGTGCGAAAAGAGAGAACGATAGCAAGAGCCGGAAACATGTCAAACATGCATATATGTATATATATTTGTGCAGGGAAATATGCGGGGATTTTTAGCGATGCATGCAGGGAAAAATGCCTGAAATCGGGAATTTTCATGCCTCGGAAAGGGAATTCTTCGGCGCAGGACGGAACATCACTGGTTTGCGGGAGGGTGGCAAGTGGCAGGAACCTAGCATATCGTACTAGTGTTCTGTGGTACTATCTTGTCGTACTGCGCACCTTGCGACCTCCACAACAGATGTAGTTCCGAATTTCATGCCGCCCGTACCGCGGTCCGGCGCCGATTTGATATTTTTGTTGGCGCCGAGTGTCAAGTGACAAGCATGTGCAGCCATAGGAACGGTAATACTAAACTCGGTGTGCTCTCTCTCACTCGCAAAAGATCGCGATCGTTTAGGAAACGGGTGTCGCCGACTAGGTTTGTATCTGGCTAGCGATCCCGACCCGGGAATTATACAACACCCTCCCCCCTTTCTGGTAACACCATGGGTAACAGCCCGTTCCAAATGGAAATTCTTGATAAACCCCTTAATTCCCGATCGCTGAAAAAAAAAAAAGGGGGGGGGGGGGGGGTCGTCACTGCTTCTTTATAGAACTGCTATCAAGTTTGTGAACAGCGGCGTTGCCCTCTCAATCTGAGAACCACCGGAGGTTTTGATAACAAGCCGCAGTACAACTTGGCTGGCTCATCACCTCATACCACAGTGTTTTATCAGTGTTTCTTTGGATTTACGCTCGACGTACGGCTGTGTGATAAGGGCTTCGGTGGCGCGTTATCAAGCCGTGGTCGCCGGATGCCCGGTGCAACAAATTTTTGTTAACTCTATTAGAGTAGTTATTTTCCCTACTGTTGTTACTAGAAGGTTCTCGCGGCGCATTTCCATATAAATAAGAATCTTTCGGCGACAGCACAAATCATGAAAGGCCGAGTTTCGATTTAACGAAGTTTCGATACAAAGAAGTGAATTACCGATTTTACCGACTTTGTTATATCAATGATTAACTGTATTTGCAGCATTATTTGCAGATAAGTACGTGTGCTGCACTGTATGTCTGTTCTAATAAAGAAAGTCAGCCTAGTTGATCGGCTTTGTGCTCACTGTTCATGCTAAAGTAACGCATTTGTTTCACCATATGCTATATACCAGAATGCATTTCTCAAAACTATGGACTTCATTGTTGCATGGAATATTCAGCACTGCTTTTAGGCAGGGACTGGACAGTAAAAGAACACAAAGGACAGGCACTACTCCAACTATGTTTATTGAAAACCACATATGTAGGCTTTTCTAACGAGTCAGGACAGTGAACGCATGTGCCGTACCAATGGAAACATAGTTGAACATGCAAAAATACAGCTGTCACTTTTTCTTTAGTATCCTAAGCTCACAGTCACAAAAGGAAATGATGTGGTGCTGATGCACGTGTCGCCTTTCTGCTTGATAAAGGTATGCTTCCGATATTTCGCGGGCTGTGGCTTAAAATATTGATTTCCTGTGTTTTATTAAGCTATGAACTTGTGGGGTGCATCTAGTCTGGCTGTTGACAAACAGAGCTCACAATGGCAGCACTGTTTCCAGGTTCTTTGCAACGATCATCACTGTGAGTATGGACGACACACCTTCGTGCGCAAGTGGAACAGAGGCTGCTGCTGCAGAAGAATCCGCCAAGAGGCAAGGGGGCACACGGTATGTGCATGGCACGGAATGTATTGCTCATTCCAAGCCTAGATTCATAAACAAAATACCTCGAGGATAACATGATGCCAGTATCTGCTGAGCAGTTTTTCGCTATACAGTAGCTACCTGTTGATTCAGATTTGTGAGGACTCCAGAATTTGGTTTGAATTATCAGATGCACGCAGAAATATGTCTCACTGCAACATACCAGGAAAGTATCACATAAAATATAGCAGGCCGACACAAATTTGAAATTTGTTTGAATTAACCAAAAGTTTTAATTGTCATAGTTTGAATTATTAACAGTCTACTGTACATAATGCTTAAGGTAGGATTGACAGCAATTACAGGAATCCACAATTTTGCTTGACTCATGACTTACCATATGGAGCAACTGCAGTTGTGAAAATCTA
This sequence comes from Hyalomma asiaticum, assembly GCA_013339685.2. Taxonomy (NCBI): domain Eukaryota; kingdom Metazoa; phylum Arthropoda; class Arachnida; order Ixodida; family Ixodidae; genus Hyalomma; species Hyalomma asiaticum. The sequence goes on along the minus strand of CM023482.1, from coordinate 122,899,231 downwards.
TTTGTCTGCTAGGCTACAACATGATAGCACAGTGATTTCTATTATGCGTTTCTGACAATGTTTTTACCTATACAAACATAATACTAAGATGGTATAGCCCTGCAGTGTCACAGCATTTAATGCTACTGCTTTAGTAAATTTTGTCTACGCAGTAATTTGAATTTGACATGTATTCGTTTCCCAGGTTCCTTTACCCATCTGGCTGACTTGTATGGTAATTTTTCATGCATATAGGGTTTTCAAGAAAAGCTCACCAAATGGCAAGATTACAATGTACTTGGGGAAGAGGGACTTTGTGGACCACATCACCAGCGTTGATCCCATAGGTGAGTACCCACGGCACATTGAGATGTGGAAAGAAGCCTTACTGCATGTTTTGAATTCCTTGAGAGTTATTGCACACCACTCAGTTTATGGAACACCCTTGCAATGGTCAAAGTCATGTTGAGATGTTCATACTGTCATCATATGTATTTTCTTGTTCTACATATGTAGACACCACACTTTAATTGTGGCACTTTGGGACTGACGGATTTCCAGTTCTTTACATTAAGTCATTGTGCCGAGCACTCAGACTACCAATATAAAGTCAAACAGCAGCCTTGTCTTACCAACAACTCTTTTCATGCTGCAAGTGGTGTTAGAGGAGTACTGTGCTGATCAGTGTGTCAGCGAGGATGCGGCATTCTTATGCCTCTAATATGTGTTCAAATGTGGTGCTTTATCACTTGAAATTTCAGATGGTGTAGTCCTGATTGACCCAGACTATGTGAAGGAACGGAAAGTGTTTGGACATGTACTGGCAGCATTCCGGTACGGTCGTGAGGACTTGGATGTACTGGGACTGACGTTCCGCAAGGACCTCTACCTGGCCTCAGAGCAGATCTACCCACCTCTAGCAGAGAATGCAGGACGGCCATTGACGCGGCTGCAAGAGCGGCTACTGCGCAAGCTGGGCCCCAATGCATACCCATTCTATTTTGAGCTACCACCCCACTGTCCTGCTTCGGTAACCCTTCAGCCCGCTCCAGGGGACACCGGCAAGCCCTGCGGAGTCGACTATGAGCTCAAGGGCTACGTTGCAGACAGCCCCGAAGACAAGCCTCACAAGCGGTGAGCAAAGCTTGCTTTGGCACCATGTTGCCATTCAAGCAAGCACAAATCTGTCACTATGCGGGTAGCTTCAGTGTTGAATAATTGAGTGCCAGCTGTTATCAATACGAAGTGCGATATGCAAACTGTGCTACAACAAAATATGACAATGTGGAAATAGTATGCAATCAGCTGACCTTTTTCAAGCTTTTTGTGAGATAAGGCTAGGTGATACTCGGAATACATTGCATTCCTGATGTGTATGCCTAAAATAAACTTCACAGGTGCATTGAAGAGATTGTTTTCCAAGAAGTACCACAGGTAGTGGTCAAGGAAGAGTGTCTCATTCTTTTGAATTTCTTTGTGACCGACAGGATAGTGGGATATGCAACTTGCAAAAAGCACTTGGCAAGAACAACTGATAGTCTACCTGGTTTATCAGGCTAACCTCACTTGCAGCGACATCATCACCACCACTGGCAGCAGCTAATTATATTGCACTCCTGCCCATGGCTCTATTGCTGCATTGTTGCTGCCGGTCTGATGCTTAAGGCCAGTGAGCTGAAAAATATTTGGGTTTATTTTTAATGCTACATATGAGGAAAAAAAAATTGGCAGTCTCTTGGGAGCCACGAAATCACAGTAGGTGCCGTGAGCAAAGCCAGACATTAGCTCAGAAATTACTTTTCTTGTGTTCTAAATTTCATTTCATTCCGATGCAGGAACTCTGTGCGCTTGGCCATCCGCAAAATCATGTATGCACCCAGCCGGCAAGGAGAGCAACCCAGCCTGGAGGTGAGCAAGGAGTTCGTCATGTCGCCCAACAAACTGCACCTGGAAGCTTCCCTTGACAAGGAGCTCTACCACCATGGGGAGGACATTGCTGTCAATGTCCACATTGCAAACAACTCCAACCGCACTGTGAAGAAGGTCAAGGTCTCTGGTGCGTTTTGCATTCATTCCCGAGGGGGCACCTGACAGTTCCGTATGTGCTGTCCATAGCTTCTGTGCTGAGATATCTATAATGTACCTGAACTATGTAAAATGCCATAATAGATACATCTCCATCTAAGCAAAGCACCTGAGATGAGGAAATAAGGAGATCACTCCATGCTTAGTACTCCCAGCATAAAACTTCATTTGCTTTTCTTAACAGTGGGGTGGGAGCTTCCAGAGCCCTTCCCCTGATCTGGGAATGAGTGTCTTTGTCTGTATTCCTTGTTTGTTCACTGTTCCTTTTTTTTTAAATAGCAGCAATTAGTGTTCATAACTCGCTATTTCAGTCAAGAACAGTAGCAAGTGTTTTGATGCACACAGTATTCTAAAAAGATTTTATGCTTAATGATCATGTCAAATGTAACTGCAGCAGTCTAGCAGTAGAAGGTATGGACTTTATTGCTTTAAATTGCTGACTTAATGTAAAGGCCATTCTAAGTAGATCAGATAACAATTCTCTGCCAGAATTAATGTTAGGCGGAAGTGGTAGTGATCTGAAATACCTGGAATATGGACCTTTCTCTTGCATGGAAACCATATGCATCCCTTCGTTGTTCCAGAGTGTTGCTAGTCATGCAGTTCTAAGATGTTTGCACTGAGCAAAAAAGCATGTAAGACAAAGGGGACAAGATGCATGTGTACAAAAGCTTTCAACTGTTTATTTTTGCAAATGCACATAAAAGATATACACTCGGACCTCATTATACCATCTAACAAGTGTTTTTGATGCAATGTTGATTTGTTATATGCGCATTTGTATAACTTGCTTTTTTATATGCTTGTTACGTCATGCGTTTTAGCGTTCCCTAGTATGCTAATTTGTTTTATGTTATGCCTGATTTCCAAGCAAATTCTGTACCCACCCCTGCAATGTCTCGCAATGAGACGGCAGTATATGTAAATAAAAAAAAAACAATGTTGAAAGAAGACACCGAATTACTTTGTTATATCCATTATTTCCTTATAATGATTACTGCCCAAACTGATATATCTGGCATTCAGATGCAAAAATTTTGACGTGCAGCTAAGAAAACTGCCCTGTGGCCCGCGGTAATGCTGTACAGAGTCCGGTACAATGGAGGTTTGTAAAAGCAGTAAAAAAAAAATACTCGTCAGTAACCATGCAAATCGGCAGCTGGCACGACAGGCCGCGTTCTATCGCAACGCAATTGTCTCGTTTCCGTTCAGCACGCAGCTAATCTACATTACTGCAAAACTGAGGAAATGTCAACACTGTCAAACAGCTAACAGTGAAAATATGCTCGTCATAAACGAGCAGCATGCGGCGGACTACGGAGCGCACTGTCATCACCGCTACGACGCACTCAATGTGCGGACCAGCGAATGTCGCCGCACCGGCTTGCAATTCCCGAGGTCACTACGTCATCGATACTCTCAGAAGCCACGCCCAGCCGCATCAGCTTTCAGTAGCATTTGCGGGCGGCCGTATTGAGGGAGGTGGATGCACTAAATCATTTTTCACCACTGCACAAAGCGACGGTGTCCCTCAAATCTCCCCTGCCTGCTGTCTGGCTGCGCAGTTAGTATGGCCTCCGAGATTGCATTACGGCAGTCTCAGAGGCCACACTAACTGCGGCGATAATTTTAGTATGTTATATCCATTGAAGGGTCAATTTTACTTCGTTGAAACGAGGCTTCTAATGCATCTATGTCTATGGATATCTTAAGGGAAATTTTATTTACTTCGTTTTATCTATTATTTTATAGTCCTGTTATAACGAGGTTCGAGTGTACATGCAGCACAGTAATGATAGTGATGAACTTTATCATAACGTTAATCACTATCATTACTGTGCTGCATCTATATCTTTCGATGTGCTTGTGTGAAAATAAACAGTAGAAATTTTGTGCACATACTCATTTGTCCCCTTTATTTGTCTCGGGCACCTCTTGTTCAGCAACGACTCTACTAGAGTGTCGTACCAACTTGCCCAAGTTGAAGCTGAAGTCCTGCAGGTTGATAGAACAGCTTTAAAAGCTGCAGGTTATTACTCTTCCATCTGATGCAGTGCGCCAGTTTGCGGACATCTGCCTCTTCTCGACGGCACAGTACAAGTGCACGGTGGCTGAAATTGACTCGGAGTAAGCATTTCCCTTCGTCCTTGCATGTGTAATCAACAGTGCATGCATCTATAATAGGATACAACATTAAAAAAAAAAAAAAAAGGAAGGGCAATTGGCAACAGAGGCCAACAGACCGCGCGCATCGGTGTTACTCCACCAGCCATTCACAGAAGCAAACGAAATCATCCCCATACAACTTTTTCAAAATGGCACCGTGTTTATGCCTTCGGTATCCGCAGAGCGTCTGCTACTCCGAGTCCTTTCATAGGAATAAGCCATGAGGTGCTTGAGAAGCATGGATAAAAATGTGTCGGGTCTCAGCGTTACCGTTGCAAAAGGCTGCAGCACAGTTCATTTCACTTTCAAGCCCACTTTACATGTGAAACTTCAGTGAAATGTGTTGAAAAAACTCGAGTGGTAGTGCCTGTAGCAGCACCAGGTTTTATTTGCAGGTGCTTGATGTCAGCTCAATAAAGAATTACCCTTTCCATGTTCCACTCTAGTAAACAAGTGAAGACATAAAATTTATGCAACTATCCATTATTGTTGCCACCCTTGCTTTATTTTGGTAACATGGAGTCCAAAGAAGGAGCTACATTTGAAGCTTCGCAGACGCATAGTGGCTGGTGGTTAAAGGGGCGTGGGAGGGGCTTCACAGTAGACTTGAGTTGTATCAGACTATAGTTATTTTGTTTTAGTTCTGTTCTACATCACTGCACTGTGTTTAAATGCTATCTGAAAGTGCCTGCTAAAGCACAGTTACGAAACTGCTGTTCCTGTAGGCTTCTTAATTCAAAGCTTTCCTTGAAAATTTTTATGGGGTTTTGATGCTGCATTGGCTGTACTGTAAAGAGAGGAGGTAAGGTTCAGTGGAGCGGGTATGGTGCATGTAGGGCTTGGTGCCAAGAAATTGGTTTCGCCAGTGGTTTCACGTTCCACCACAACAGACATGCACATGTATTCGTCAGAAACATTGCCTAGTTTTTATTGTTTCCCACAATCTGTTTGTCACTCCACATAGAGTCGTGATTTGAAAAAACACCCAAGTGTGATGTAGTGCATGAAGCTATATAAGCCAAGAATTAGAACCTCCAAAATGGCAAGGGATGGCCAAGGCAGCTGAACAGTGAGAGCCTTGCTTCAAATGTCTGCAATGGTTCATGCATGCTTTTCTTTTGTGGAAAGGTGCTGCATTATTGCACTACTGGCTTTCTATAAAGACGTTTTCTTCTAACACCATAGTTGAGGAATACACAGTGTATAAGAAATCATAAGTAGCAAAATGTGCAGTCTAGTCAAGATATCTTCCCACTTCCCAGGGAGGGGTGTCCGGTAGGTCCAGGCTTTACGCTTTCCAAGGTGTACTACCTGCGGCCCCTGCTTGCTAACAACAAGGATAAGCGGGGTCTGGCACTGGATGGGCAGCTGAAGCATGAAGACACCAACCTTGCTTCATCCACTATGTAAGCTCACTTTTGTTTGTTGAAATACAACAGTGTCCCTTAATATATTGACCTCCTCGTAATTTGCTCGCATGCTATAGCACAAAGCAAACTGGTTGCACTGAATGTCATTTGCAGAATCACTGATCCAGCACAGAAGGAGAACCTTGGCATCATCGTGCAGTACAAGGTCAAAGTGAAGCTCTGCCTAGGACCACTTGGAGGGTCAGCTTTTACATATGTTACCTCCTTTTTTCTAGTTGTTAGAGAGATGCACTTTAGACAAAATTCTAAGGTCATCAAGGCAACTCGAGTAACTTCCGACCTCTTACTGTAACATTAAATTTTGTAAGCTTGCGGCAGTGTACCTGGGGCACTAGTGAAACTTTTAATAATGCATACCTTCCATTGTGTGCACTAGGGACCTGGTAGCCGAGCTGCCTTTCATCCTGATGCATCCGAAACCTGAAGAATCAAGTCCAGTTCGAGCTGTCAGTGAACCCAAGGCTCCAGGCCCTGTACCACTGGACACCAATTTGATCGAGCTGGACACGTACGTTTCTTTGTTGTCTTTTATGAACCAGTATGGCAGAACAAAGTAGGCCTACACTGGTGGTTACAGCAGAGAGACTAATCAGATATGTAAACAGATCTGTAAGGACTCGTTTCAGTTTACATGCTTATCTGAACTAACCTACCACGGAAAACTAGATGCCATTGATGTAATTTTCATGATGAAACTTCTCGCTCAGTACATGCTGTCATTGTGGATGATGTAGATGTCTTGACAGTGTGCGCATTTGCATTGTTAGCAGCCTTCCACACTCATTCGTCAAAGTAACATTGCTATACCTCTTATGAACTTGAGATGTTATGCACAGATTAGCACACTCTTGTATGTTCAACATATCTTAGTATTTATTTCATTCCTGTAATAACACAATCGAGCCTCAATACTATACCAAATAGTATGGGGATCACAAAGCAGTTCAATATAGCCAGAGTTTGATGTATCATAGACACGTCAAACACACCACAGTGAGCAGGGTTGCATTGAAAAGGAGCTGCAAAACCTTATTTTGTGGACTTTTGAGCATTGGTGGAGGTTTCTTTCTTGCCAACCTGCATGTACATGCGTTTTGTATTGATACTTTGTGTTCTGTCCCCTCTCCCCTACTGTAATGTCCGTGGGCACTGTGATAAATAAATAAATAAATAAATAAATAAATAAATAAATTGTAGTTTCATACAGTGCCAGGATGGATGCAAACCTCAATTCTCATGAAACTTTCATTACACTGCAATTTCCCTAACCCATTTGCCATTACTATTCTTCTTCGTGGCAGAGGTGGCTTGCACCATCCAAAATAACTTCAATGTCAGATTGTGCAGCCAATGCTACTCGTCTAAACAACTTGCCCATTCTTTTGCGTAGGGATGCTGCGGCCAGCCTAGATGATGATGACATCATCTTCGAAGACTTCGCACGGCTGCGGCTCCGTGGTGAGACGGACGCCTGAGGGGACTGCAGTCTGTGCGCTCCCTAAGTGCCAAACCGTCGACGAGCTTAGCTCCCGTCCCCACACCTGGACTGGCGGCTCCACTCCCTGGTGCCCCGCCTCTGCAGGGTCTGTGCAAGAAGGCAAGGCTGCAGATCGACAGTCGCCCACCCAATGTTCCCGTCCCTCACCGTGCATCTTGTCCGAGGCAGGTCACCAAGCACCTTTAGGCAGGCAGTTCCAACAGCCAAAGGTGTTTGTGACACCTCCCATTTGTGCTCCAGCTCCCTTCAGCAGTGCCCACCTATCTGAGGCACACACCTTTCATGTGGACTCTTGCGATCAAGCAAGCTATGGACGTCCATCCATCTATGTTTCGGTGTAGAGCTTACTGCAGTGTGGCTGGAGAGGGAAGGGTGCCGCTGGATGTACTGTTAAAGTGGCTGGTTCCTCTTTGACTGATATAATATGTACATCTGCATTTTGCTAAGGCTCCTTGGCCACATTAATATTCCTTGGCTTGGGAATCGGATAACACTCAATGCCATGCTTGACGAAAACCCTAGCTTTAATGTCCCGTCCCTTACACGTGCGACAGGGTTCTATGTTTTTATTCAAAGTCTTACGCCCCACACACACACACACACACACATGCTGCTCATGATATTCAGCAGCAGGCTTCCCTTCAGCTGCGCTGCAGGGAAAATGTGTGGCTTGTCAATGTGAAGTTTAGTCCCTTTTGCAAGTGGTTTGACGGTTGGTGGGCAAGAGCGCCGCCTCTACCCGCACTGGCACTTTCATACTGTATTTTAGCGGCCATGCTCAAGCTCACACCAGGTTCATCAGGGTCCCTATCACCGGCCGCTCGAGCGAAAAACCTGTGATGGAAAGCAGTGTAGCACTGCACGCAACAGTAGTAGGCTCCTCAGCCGGCCATGTGTGGTATCATTGAGTGGTTTCTGAAGGCACAATCCTCGCTTGTCATTTTTTCCAGCTGAGCACTGTGCTCCAACAGTGGAACTGTTTTTGGCATTGTGCGAAGTGGCCCCTTGTGAAGACACTTCTGTGAGTGATGAATGAGCATATTCAAGTCCTTGAATTCGAGCAGACTGTGGCCGTCTTGACAAGAGGTCAATCAAAGAAGTCTTCAATGTCCACTTCAGGGTCGAGCAGGTGATCGGCAAGTGGGCCCAGGTCGAGTTGGTCAAGCAGAAGGTTCTCGCATGTTTCCTCCAGGTCTGTCTCGCCGATCAGCACAGCACCCTTCAGCCTCCCATCATGGAGGAGCAGCTTGATGTACTCTTGGCCTGGGTTCACACGCACAAGAGCTCTGACGTCAGCTAGCCCTAGGCCATTGAAGACACCAAGAAGGACCACCTGCAAGACCATCCCTCTGAACCAACCAACAGAGCGAGCTAACTGCAATGCTGCTGTGAATAAATGCCCACCATGGACAACCATGTCTGCCTTTGTCACTTTTCTTATGCGTCTATGACTGACTGCACCTGCGATGCTGTTTGCTATAAATTAAACTGTGTAGCAGTTGCTACGTCATGACAACAGTAGCCGAAAACCAGGCTGAAAATGCATAAATGTTCACCAGAGTGACATAAGTAGCACATTTAATAGAATTTGTTGTAGCATTTTCATACAGTTGAACCTTGATATAATGAACTTCAACACTGTAATGATGTACTTGGCTTTTTACCTCCATATAGCAAAGCATATTTATCAATGATTTCGATATAACGAAGCCCCAGTGCTGGCACAAAGGAATCACCCAAGTCTATAAATGAAGCTTCTAGTGGTGCCAGTGGTAAGATGGACTAGTCGCACACAGTTTTTGCAAATGCATTTTTGAAATTGTGCAGTGGACATCATAGCGGATGTTGAGCAGCACCTCTCTCGTCTGTGGGACAAGGGGTATGTATGGCCCCTGTATGCTTCCCTCTTTGACAACAGAGTAGGGGGAGCGTGCATGAGAACAGTGACAACAGCCAGAACAGCCTTGTGCAGTTTGCACACACTGCTACTGACGTAGTCCTATATTTCATGTTTGCTGTGCAATGGTCCGGCGTCTAATTTGTTTTTGTTATCACCAAGCGACAAGTAGGGGTATGCGAATTTTTTAATATTTTTCAAATAACATTTGCTATTCTATTCACATCAAAATTTACTCTAGTCCAAGCTTGCAATTCAGGGCAAAATCTGCTATATGTCTGGTGACAAATGGCCCATTCCCTCATGTATGCTTCGCCGCATAACACTCGCGTACTGCGGCAAAGCTAACTCGTGCATATGGACTGTGCTTCAGGACTTCACTGTTACTAGTTGCTAGTCGCGCAATAAATTTTTTACCCATGTTTGGCAGTACATTTCCCTGTAAATTAACATAGTATTAATATTTTAAAAATATTCGAACATTAGTTGAGAAATATTCCAAATCAAATTCAAGCATTAATATTCAAAGTTGCATCACACTAAGAATTTTGTCATTCACACGGCTCTAGCGACAAGCATGTGTAGCACTAGTAAAAGCAGCAGACCCTTGCTCGTCTTGCAAGACATCATGATCATTAAGAAAACGGATGTGGCGACAAGGCTTGTTTCGAGCTATCGATCGCGATTGGCAGAAAAAAAAAAAGCAGCACTGCCTCCAGTGCTTCCTTCTGGAACCGCTAGCTATGAACTTTTCTTCTTCATAACTAGCCTCTCCAGGAACGTGATAATGTCACTGTTGCCCTCTTGATCTGGGAACATCAGATGTTCTCATTATCAAACCAATGTGGCAGAATTGAATGGGATAGCTTTGCTTGTGCTTCTCACCACAGTGTGTTGCAGCTGTATTTTTTTAATGACTACAGTCTTTCTTGGCTACCTAAAGGCAAAAAAACTTAGTCCGTCTGTATGTCTGTCACATGATTCGATCGCATGGTCCATGAAAATAAACCACAAAACTAGGCCTGGTTGACGGAGCCACACAATAAAGCGCAAAGAAAACCTAAGGCCCATTTGAGGCAACATATATGTACATAATCGTGATCTGCAGCATTCATTTAATTAATAATACATGTCGGACTGGTTTTTTTGTTAGTAAATGAAAAATTAACAAGTTAGAAATGGTGTTGTAGAGAAGTGAGCTGGGAATGGTGAAACAGCCTCTTTCCCATTCCTCGCTCCTGCCCTTTCTCGGCCGCTAGCCTTTGTGCGTGCTCACCTCTATGGAGAGAGTTATCGTGCACGTAGCATTCATCACCCTCGCTTCCTATTGTTTAAGAATCCCCTCCATTTTGAGAAAGAAACGGCAGTGGCCATCCGGCAGCACCGCTAATTGCGCCGTTGGTGGTGGCGTTGCCCAACAGATGGTGCGAGAGCAGGGCGAAAACGCAAAATTTGAAGTTGAATTCAACAAATATTCCATTACATCCTTTAGGGGAGGAGTAAGGGTAGAGGGGAAGAGCGGGAAGTGGTGCTATGTATCAGGGGTGGCAGAAGGCTACCGGTTTTCGACATTATTTGCTGCAAAGCAAGCAGGTATGTGGCCTTTTTTTGGGGGGGGGAGGGGGGGCTTTATGCGTGGCGTACCGCTGCTGTGATGAGGGCTTCAAAGGCGCGTTATCTAGTGATGGTGGCCGGATCACCAGTGTACATATTTTTTTTCATTTGTAAGCATTATGGAAATTACTTTTTAATGCTGTTATTAGAATGTTCTCTCGGCACATTTCAGTATAAGTAAGAATCCTTTAACAACAAGGTTGAATTTTGATTTAACTAAGCTAATTTCTGATTTTAGCGACTTCATTATATCAAGCTTGATATGGAAGGGTGTGCTGCTAAAGGAATGATGTAATATTCTTATCGATTTATTTGGCTGAATGTTCATGGGACAGGGGGCTCAAACAGTGTGCAATGTACACACTGAATTTCGTCAGCAAGAATGTGGCACAAGTTTCATGCTACTGCTTTCAGCAGTGTGGGACAGCGCACTGTACAAAAGTGCATGAAGCTCAAGTTAGTGACCTAGCAATGAAAATTTCACCAGCTAAAACATACATCAAGAAGGTTGAACTATGTGGCTGCCAAGAAATGGTGAATTTCAGCCTGTCGATTTGATGGGAAACGCAGGAATGGCAGGCAAAAGGTTAGATAGGCCGCTGAAATAAAAAATTTGCAGGCATAAAGCAGCGTTGATCTGCCCAACACAAGACAAACTAGGAGATCATTGGGACAGGTATTCGTCCTGCAGTGGACTTAAAAGAGGCTGATGATGACATTTTATACAGGGTTATATAATCTAGGTGAACACTGGATCTGATGCACGCCAGGATCCACCTGGACACGGCTTGCATGAAAGCCTTCAATACTGCGTGTCTGCATCCTTTAGTGATCCAAACTACAGACCCCCTAGTCCATTGGTTAGAAGGGTGTAAAACTGCTCTTAAATCTGCATGTCCTCTTGATGCAGCCACCATATTTTGTCTTCCAAATCATCAAGATGCAGCCTTCTTGACACAGCGCAAAGATTGTGCAGGCAGTGCAGAAGAGCTTGCCCACGCAAAAAAAAAGAAAGCCTCACCCGGTATCCAAAGAAGCGCGTCACATGGGAGAAAAGGTCGAAACGGGCATCCACAAGGGGATCGGGACCCCCAGACCAGTGGGCTGCCATACACGTGCCTGCCCAGTGGCCCATCTGTCGTGCTTGTGTCCACAGGCGCCGTTGAAACCAGAGCTCGGCAGGATCCCAGCCTGCTGTGCAAATATCGCCTGCTGCATACACACCTGCCAGTGAGGTTCTCATCTGCCGGTCCACCAGAACACCTCCATCTGTGGCCACTTTTAGCTGCAGTAGAACACAAAGAATGATGACCAATGCTCTCACACTGCAGCGTCCTTTCCAAGAGATTCTTAAAGCAGTGGTGCTCTACAGCTGAATTCTCACCAAATTGACCTCGATGCATTAAAATATGTAGTACTGGTTAAATTCAAATAACATAAAACATTTCAAGGCCCATACAGTATTGAAAAAAAAATGCTAAAAGGAAGACAATGTCCTTTCAATTCATTTGATGAAAGCTTCGTGATGCGTGTGAAAAGGTAAGATGAAAGTAAATTCTGTTGAGTCGGGCAAGTATGTGAGCATGTGCTGTACAAACAACTAGGCATGTATATTATGTGTAACAAAGCCTACTGCTTGTTTGTCTGCAGAAAGCCATCCTGCATGGCAAAACTGTTGCAGCTGCACCTATGGAGGGAGAACTGAGCAGGCATTGTCGTACTCGGAAGGCATTCCTTGCCTTAAACCAGCTACAGCATCACTGTTTCTTCTGTAACACTTATGTCACAGTATAACAGGTCATAATAGTGGTCTATCAGGGCACATTTTGAAAGCCACGCGATCACTTTTGGAGGTGCAGTTCCTCACCTGAGGTGCAGTGATGGTGTCCGCATTGGGTACGACACCAGTTGCACTCACGATGAGATCAGCACCAAAGCACTTGTCATTGGTCAGGAGCACATAAACAGGCCAGTCGGAGCCGCATTTAAAGTCATAGCTAGCATCAGTAAGGCCCTTCTGCTTGAATTCGGCAGGTGTCAGCAACATGCGTACCTCACAGCTGTACTCAATGTGCACCTTCTTCTGCAAAAAAGTAATAAGATGGCACATAAGTTTTGCACAGTTCCATAAAGTGGAATAATGATTTTGACAGGGCAATTTAGCATGAGCCCGCTTGTAGCGCAATGCTACGAGGAAATCCAGATGGATTTCTCGGAAATGAAAGCTTCAGTTACCATATTATCAAACACTTGAGTGTCAACCACATATGCAGAAGTACCAAATAGTACACTGTTACGTACAAAGGTTCTGCTTTGGATCAGCACGCTCTAATTTGACCAACAATATGAATAACAGGATGGACAGAAACATTACCTAGTACATCGTGGGAAACATCAACTTATATACACACTTGAACAGAGGTTCAAATGCTTATGCAGAGGTGTCAATTAAAGGAAGGCTCTCCCATCTCTAGAGGATCCAAAGAAAAATTACGACGGGCTCTCCCGCTTGAGGCTGCACACTGTAGCAGCACTACCTAGCAGCTGCATTTCATTCTATGCATGCAGTGTGCCGCCAAAAAGAACCTTGTACAAACTTCATAATTTTGATCGCAAGGCTAGATTGATTTTGTGTACCCCCTTTCAATGCACAGGTAACCCTGTGGCTTGACTACATCCCATCAGGCCAGGCAAATAGAAAAAATGCACTTCTGTGCATAAGAATATACAGGGTGTCCCAGCTACCTTGAGCCAGCATTTAAAAATATGCCGATGCACCCAAATACAACGTGACCAAATGCAATTTTCTTACTATCGCACGGAGTGATTCAGACAATTTCTGTGTTCCACTTAAGTGGTTAATTAGGAAAGATTTATTAATTAGCTTCAGAAGCAACAAAGTTAGGCAAATAATTCCTATAGAAAAGTGGTAGAGTGGTCTGTCAAATGCCCAATTAAAAAGTGCCCAATTAAAGCTTTCTATCTATTCACAATTAGTATTTTCCAGCTTACGGCGGATGCCCACGACATACAAAAAAATATCATGTGGCATAGCAACTTTGCGCCCCGTGATTTTATTGCTCTCAAACTTTCCACGTACGAACTAACATCGCATTTAGCCAAACGTACCACCGAATAAAAGCAACAGGACTGTGAAGCAGGCGATGGTCGTACGGTCTAAATCAGGGACCGTCATCGCTCGCGCTGCATAAATTGATTGACGGACGCTTGCAATGCGAGCACACTACACAGAGTCACACTACACAATTATCAAGAAAAACTGTACTAGGATCGCTCATGCTATATTTGGAAAAATTAAAAACAGAACACGGTATATTTTCTTGGATACACTACAACAGCACCACTGCTTGTGCCGGTAGTGCTGTCATAAATGTCGTAATGAATGTGACTGATTGATCACAGGTCTGAAACACACCAGTTCTAACCTGAGTTCCACCTTGCAAGACACGACCTTTTGCCCAGTCTGGCCCCAAGGCACTTCCTGGAAGTGAAGAATCCTGGTAAACTGCACAAAAGAGGACGAACATTCTCAGCACATTTCCTGCAAGCTGGTATGCCATGAGGGAACTGTATTCTAGCCATGCTTACAGCACGTTACTATGTGCCTTCAATACCAGAGATTCTGACAAAAATTGCAGCACTTGTTACATTGCTGTATAATGCACATTCTGCAAAAGGTATGTCTAAGTTGCACACATACGAAAAACAGCCAGCTCACTTATTGATTAAAAAAAAAAAAAGGGACTATTAAAAGGTCCTCCTATTCTCTCGTGGTCCTAAACCTTATAGACCTATTCCATGTTGGTAAACAGTGGTAGGCACCGGCGATATAACCAAGGCTTGTGTCGACGTCGCGGCGCGGAGGCCCCGCCCACCGCTTGCCGCGGCCCCGCACGGTCGCGCCACCGCCGCCGGCGAAGCGCGTGCGAAAGCTGCCTCCGAGCACGGGGCGTCGGAGCACCGACGGGTGTTTACAACAGTTTTCGAGGGGCAGCCGCGTGAGATGAAGTCGCATTAGCTCTGTAGGAAGCATTCGATGAATGTAGAAAAGAATGTGCTGACGACCAGCTATGACAAGATGTGAGAAATTGATTGAAAGGATAAGCACCTTGCAACATGATGCGAACGATCGCGAGCTATCATGTCGGCATCGCTTCATGCGTATGCTTTAATTCGGTAACTGGCGCAAGGATGAACCACTTGCAACAGTGTGACTTGTTTAAATACGACTTGAAGATGCCTCAGCTAAAATACTGTTTCGGACTAAAGCCTCTAATCCCTACACGAAATCCTTGCGCAAAAACAAATGTAACTCAAGCATGCGATATTGGTGACGCTAGAACCTATGTAAATACGGCTGTGATAACGCACACACACAAAAATGCAATGACGAGCCAAGGACAAGGCTCTCAAATAACTGACAGCAAGGCGCATAACCGCGGCTTGCGGCTCTGCCCATACGCTGAGTTCCGATCGTGACGGCGTGAAGTCCTGTGACGACGCGGCACATTTCAAGCGTGTAGTTCATTCGAGCAGTCTGACAATCGAAAAAAAAAAAATTAAAGCGCATCGTAACCACTACAGCATTGCCAAAGACACTTCTCGTGTGTATGCTATCGCAGCCACAAGCAATTTGCAAAAGCGTCGCTGTAATCGGCCTTTCGCTCACGTCTACGTGAATTAAGCTCTTGTATATTTGTTTCATTTGAGTGATTGAAATTCGTATGACGTATGTATAGCTTCCCCACGTCAATAATACACGGCGACCGCGATTACTTCTACACATCGAGCTAAGCTAACGTCGTGCGCGCTTTGCGGTAAGCGCCATCGCTCTGTGTCCGCACTTTGTTTATGCCAAGAAATTTGGTGTCGAGCATTACACTTGCCAAACTTGTGACAATGCTATTTCTCTCAAATGAAACAAGCCGCACTAATGCCAAATAATTACCCATACGCTTAACCGTGACGAAAATGTTTGGCGCATAACCGATGCGCCAAACAACCGGCATTACAGGTTCGTCCCTTTCCTTAAGACAGACATAAGCAGGAAACCGATAAAAACCTATCGCACATATCTTGTGCGTTGCTGAGCAACCAACCCACGGCGCAGGTCATCGGTAAACACTTTTTTCTTCATTTCACGGCGGTGAGAAGCGCACGCACCAGCGAAAACACAGCGGCTGCTACGGTAGGCGCGCCGGCGGTTGCCTACCATGCGAAACCAAAACTCCCGACGACAGCGCCACCGCATCTTCGTGACGTAGGCCGGGTGGAATAGGTCTATAGTCTACTTAGCGGTTAATGCTTACAGGATGCGTCTTAGCACAGGATTCCTTGATCCATAAAATGTTCTGCTGCATATATAGCACGTCCCAAAAGCTCAAGGAATGTGGGTTCTTCAGAAAGGGCGCAATTTCTTTTTATAGTGTACTGTGGAAGACAACACTGCACAGTCTGATTTTTCCAGCCCAAGCCCAGCATGGGCCTGAAAGTGCCATGCACTGGCCTGCCTACCCGATCCCGGTCTCATGTTTCAAAACTTCGCCTGTACCCAGCCTGGGCCTGAAAGGTTTGGCCCACCCCGACCCGGCCTGGTTCAGCCAACATAAATGGGGCTATGGTGGTTATAGTGAAAAGAACAGGCGTGCAAAACACGGACACAAGTGGACAACAGTGGACAACACGAACGCCGACTATCAACTGACGCAGAGCACAGAGGCGAAAAGGAAGAAGACACACAACTTATCTGCGCATGCTCAGGAAAGGTAGCGCCACCTGTCAAACGGTTACACGTGCCAGTCTACGTGATAGACAACTGTTAAGGCATTCTATCTCTTCTCTGTTTAAACTAATCAACGGCTGACTCACGCACTCGTGTCCGTGTTTTGCATACCTGTTCTTTTCACTGTGGACCCTTACCAACTCGCTCAACTTTCTGTCCTTTTGGCGGTTATAGTGAACGTATTAGCACAACGGAGGATATTTTCAAGAGAGGAGCTGTGACTACTCCACGATTTCCAATGGTGTTGCATATAGGCTCGTTACATGCATACGATAATAAATAAATAGTCACAAACCAATATAAGCCAACCCATAACTGGCTGTCTCATGTACACATTTCTGACCCTTTATTCTAGCATAATGCATTTCAAGGCACCATTGCAACATATAATACCTAAATTAGGCAAGTAAACATTGCATAGGTGTCTGGTTTGATGAAATGTATACAGACCGGTGACACGTAGGTTGATATTCATGTAGAACGACAGTTCACACGGTTCAAGCACGTTGTAACACCTTATTTGGCTTCGTTCCAGTGGTGTGAACTTACACAGAACATGTGCACACGCAAGAATGCAAGAGACACCATCCACTACAAATAATCGAACTTATTTTAACACGACCACGGCTGCCTGAGAAGTTTCCGCAGCAGGGCGGAGCTCACAATGGCAATTGTATACACTGCTAATCATGAGTAGGACAGTCTGCTGGTGAAGAGAGTCGACTGAAGAAGTTATTCCAAGTGATGGCGAACCCAACAACCATATCACATGAGCAACCTAGCTGGTTTAATATGCAGTTTTTTGGTGAGACATTAATTAGTTTCAATCAGCTCTGCAGTTCATTATCCAATATGCTAGAACAATTACTGGAGAAATTAAATGGAAATGTTTAGCAAGTCGATTGTACAACCTAGCACGCACCATAAAAAGCACTTGCAATCAGTCTTATACTATGGCCATGACCACATAAGTTAAATGCCAATTCTTGTTTGCTTATTGCTAGGTGTTAAATGTTTGCAAAGGCACTGCTAAAATATTGGCAACATTTGCATTGATAGAAATGCCTTTCAGATGAAAATTTCTTGTTGGAAGTCAGCGCTCTTGATTCTACTCTGTCCTTGCTACATTCACAGTCTCTGTTAATAACCATTATTAACATTTCTCTTCTTCAATTGAAACTGCAAGAAAAACAACTCGTGAGTAGTTAATGGCTCAGGAATCATGTTGACCAGTCTATACCATCCCAAGCACTGAAACAAGTGCGGCAAGCAGGTGGTTGCAGGCACACACTACAGATATTTTCAACATGTGCAATGGGCACTACTAATAGGCACTAATCTGTGCAATGCATCTTAGCTGTGCTGTTGCGCACCTACCATTTCTTTCCAAGAGGCCTAAAGCTTGTCCTACTCAAAATTACACAAGACCAGGTATTAAACTACCTACTTCCCAAACTTACATATATAGCACATCCACGCCTGTTGTGCCGTTGCAAACAAACGCACAAGATACCCAGGCCTATTTTAGGCCTGACACAGGCCCAAGCCCGACCGGAGCCTACAGCCCATAGGCCTGAGCCCAATCCGACAACTTCTTGAATGGCGGACCAGGGCTTTCAGGCTAGGCCAAACTTGTGTAGTGCTCTGTTGTGGATGAATGGCATTGCACTGATACAAAGAAAGGTTATAGTCACACCAACAGTAGTTCTAAATGTGGGTTTGTGCATCTTTGGTACCAACCATGGCTGGAGCAGCTGGAGTCCCCACAGCCAGCTGTGGCATCATTCCCTGTAACTGCTGAGCTTTCACTGCCTCCAGCACTCAGTTGTGGCAAAAAAAACTGTGCAGCTCCGGGGTCAAAGAAGGTAGCGCCAATGCTGTTTTCACGCACAGCCCAAAGGACTTGGCAGCCACTTATTTCATGTCTGCGTGCAGAAAAAATGTAACCTCAATTTCCTCGCATTACCTCCAAGATGAAGAGACGGCAGGTGACATAAGTTGGAGAAAGAAGAGGAGGGGTGTAATAATGTAAACAAAAAAAAAAAGAACGAAGAAAAAAAGATAAAAGAAGAAAAAAAGACTTCAGTCATTCAATTCCTAAAGTAAGCAAATGGCATTAACCAATTTATATGCTGATACCACAGCTAAGTGTCCACTTTATCTGCACATGACAATATTTAAGGCAACATAAGTAAAAGAGATCTAAAGCAGGCCTTCATATGAGCTGCTCAATATAGTAACTACCTGTATCAATTTCCGCAGAAATTTTATTTCAAAATGCTTGACACGATGGCTGGCACATCTGGGAGCACAAAGTTCTTTTCTCATTTTGAGACACAGCTACTGCAGTTTTTTTAGTTCCATCAGGTACAACATTGTAAAGCAAGAATTCACTGAATGAGAGAGACATTTCAGCGAATGGTGGAGGCTCTAACTGTTGGCTCCACCAACATTCCCTGTTAGACGATTTTCTATCACTTGAAGGTTCAACTGGATCTGTAAAGCTAATGTTTTGTCAAAGTAACCCAAAATTTTTCATTTCAAAATTTTGCTGCAATAAAGAAGGAAAGTTGGGTGAATGCTTTGTGAGCAAGTATCTGCGGAGGGGCAAAATACCTCAAGACATCAATTCTAGCACGCTGTTTTAGACCTCAGAACTGCGATACCGATTAGTGCTACCTGCCACACTTCTTGGACAAGAAAAGGAGACAGACATATTAAAAAAAAAAAAAAAGAACAAGCAATTACTTTTACCAGTTTTTCTAGATTCACAAAGCCATACGTATGAGCATGGTTATGTGTGTCAATGCTTACACTAATTCGGTAGCAATTCCACCGTTACCAATGACAGCTATGAGCCTGGCATTACCAAGTCTATTTTGTAGCATCTGCAAAGAGACAACAGAGCACATATATTCTTGTTCATGGCTCTGAGCTCCAGGCTGGAGGAGAAAGTTCAGAAAGCATAAATTTGGTGTTACCTGGACAGTCTCTGTATCTCGAATGCCCAATACAAGTGGATTGTCTTTGGCAATTAACTGAAAGTGAACAAACAGACTTACAAACTGACCACAAAGAGGAAGCTCTGAAGAAAGTGCTTCAACCACTTTACCTGAGGCCTCGCACCCATGCAAAGGCAGATCATCCTGTAATTCACAATACGACCACTCTTGAGGGAGGCATTCTGCAAATATGTGGAAATCGGAGTAAGTGGTATTAAGGTGACCTAAAATATCTCCTCTGAGGAGAGCTGGCGAAGAACAAGACAAAACTAAAGTTTCTAAAACGTCAATGAGAAGTTCTGGAACAACGACATTGGTGCCTTTTTTAAGGGAAAGATTATACTTAATTGATGTTATGGAAACCGTACAACAGTGAAGCAGGTGTGCGATACTTGCCCGTGCGCTGGCATCCAGAGATATGAGCACATCTTGCAGTACCCTTATGTTGCTGTACTGCTGCTCTAGGTAGCTCAGAGAACGCTCTTCAATGTCGAAGCTCTCCATGACTCTGCGAAGCTAGCAGGCAGAACAAATCACCAGAAGACTTAACATCTATTTTTCTGTGGGCCTAGCGTTCTGACACCTAGCGGTGCCTGCATGTATTTTGACGGGAAATTAATAGCTGGACTTTTCGCAAAAAAATAAAAGAAAGAAAGAAAACTTTTGGCAAAGCTGCTCTGTCTGTGCCACTCACCTTGACGACGTTCGTCACGGCTTTTACAATAGGAGACGCTGTTATGAGTAGAACAGACTCCTCTGGAGAATGAACGGCGAGCTGGAAAATGGTGACAGAAGAATGAACGCAAACAAATGAGTAGTGCCCGCCTCAGATACCGCTTAGACAGAGAACAGAGCAACAGGTGCTAAATACGCGCACTCAAGGGCGATACTACGACGAACATCGAACAACATGGTTACCTTCGATCGGAGGCGTTAGCCCACACATAAATAAATTATCGGGACCGCTCACTCACCTGCTCAGCGCACGACACGCCTGCAATGCCTCCACCGACCACAAGAAATGTGCTTTTGAGGTCCGATACTGCTTTTGCAGTAACATCGCTGGCGCTTGTTACAGCTTCCATATTTCTGGAGGTTTATTCCCCGCCAGAAGTTTCGTCAATCCTTAGTCTCGGTTTTACAGGAGTAATATAAATGCTGTGAACTAATATGCAACGATGAATTTGAACATATCAGAAACTAGCACGCGCGGCACATGTTCATCACGTTCATCAGCTGGCTGTGGCTGGCTGTGGCTTATATTGGATTTTGTTAGGTTCAGTTCGCGTTTCTCCTTAATGTGACTTCCTTGGTTCTCCTGACGTTGGCACGGACGACGAAGGCGAAAAAAGGGTAACAAGAGCACGAAGCTGTCGCTGATGCGTCAAATGAAATATGATTAATGAAGGCGCGTTCGTTTCGATATTCGAAGCTGCATATATTCATATTCAATTCCTATAATAAGGTATTCGCACACCCATACTTCACAGTTAAATTAATGCGTACTGCATGGTACAACCACGACCTACTGTACTCCTGACCTGCCCGGCGAGCAGAATGCCAGCGCGCATGTGCTAGCTCCTCTTTCTACCGCTAGGGGCCTTTTGGCGGCGGATTTTGGCGCCACCAGTTACCCCACCACACCACTTCTAGGCGGTCGTCTGCTCGCGTTGCGCCGAGACGCCTGTGCGGGCAGGCACTCTGCGGAGCGAAGAAAACATTTGCAAAACTGCTTCGATTGAGGTAATTCAGCTATGAAAGTACAGTGTAGTTCCCAGAAACGCGCCCACGTGAGCCATGTACCACGGTAGTCTGTAGAAAAGGTGAGAAATGTCTAATATTGGCATGCGCAGTAGTAAACAAATATGTACGTTTGTATGACTAATGAGCTGAATTCGCGACTATGCTTTTGCTCGGTAAGGTTTTACAAGTTACTGACTCACAAATTAAACCAACTGTCGCTTGAGCGACCGAAATAACAGGAAAAAAAAAAGCTACTACCGATTATCTCAGTGGCGCAACAGTGCTGTTGGTTCCTTGGTAAATAGACTCTGAAACGTTGGCCGAAGTACCATATGAACATTCCTGCTATTAGATACAGTGCAACAGTTCGCATATATGCTCAAATTTCCGAGAACTGCGCACAAGCAAAGTACTCGCACGGTGCTTGTTGTTCTGCACCCATGCACCCGTCGACGCTCAGGTGGGGTAACTCGAGCGCCATGGTAGCGGCGAAGTCTGGAACGAGAGGCGGCGCAGGCGTCTCCGTAGAACGCCGCGAGCTTGGTCAGGTCAGGAGTACAGTAGGTCGTGGGAGGGTGCTAGCACTCACCTAGGCTACAACGGCGAAGCTATTACTGTGTACTGCAGCGAAGCTAGCACTCGCGTACAGCGGCGAATCTATTATGTATTGCGGCGAAACTAGCACTCGTGTACTGCGGCGAAGCGTATAGTGACGAAGCTAGAACTTCTGTACTGTGCCGAAGCCATGGTGGCCGAAGCTAACACTTTAGAACTGCGGCGATGCTAGAACTCGCGTACAGCGGCGAAGCTATTAATGTGTACTGCAGCGAAGCTAGCACTCGCGTACAAAGACGAATCTATTATGTATTGCGGCAAAGCTAGCACTCGCGTACTGCAGTGAAGCTAGCGCTCGTGTACCTGGCTCTTTTTCTTATGTATTGCGGCAAAGCTAGAGCTCGTGTACTGCGATGAAGCGTACAGTGAAGCTAGCGCTCGTGTACTGCGGTGAAGCGTACAGTGACGAAGCTAGCACTCGCGTGTTGCAATGAAGCTAATACTCGAGTACTGCGGCGGTGCTAGCACTCGCGTACAGCGGCGAAGCTATTACTGTGTACTGCAGCGAAGCTAGCACTCGCACACAGTGGCGAATCTATTACTCATGTATTGCGGCGAAGCTACACTCGCATACTGCGGCGAAATTAACTCATGCCATATGCCCACTTAGAATTCCTTAGAATTTGTTCTTTTTGTAGGGGCGACCTAAAGTACAGTGGTCATGCGATTTTTCTTTTCCCCATGTGTAGCAGTACATACTTCTATAATTTAATGTGTTATTATTTAAAAAGTATTTGTACATTATTAAAAATATTTGATTCAATTTGCACTCAAACAGCAATATTCGAATTCATCTTGAAGAGAATTTTGCTATTTGCACCAGCTGTAACTCATATGCCATGTATACACTTTCAATGACCACTGAGATCAATGGACCTTATTTACTTCATTAAATCAAGAAGTATGAATTGTCATCAGAAGCACAATGTGAAAGAGAGGACAGATGAAAAAAGAACCTTCTCGTGTGACTCAAAAAATCAACTTTATTTGCTATTAATTTATAGTGCTCTCTAAATTCAACAACATAATGGCAAACTCGAAACACGTTCAAAAACTGCATATCAATGATTTTCTCTTAAGGCACAGAGCATACTGTGGGGAATGTCAATAAATAAACCTGATATTTTCTCCTTTAGTTGCAAGCATGGCATGCCTCATTTAAAGCCAAAATTGTACACACACAGAAGAGAGGCGACACTGCTTTGCCTTTTTCAATGGGCTGTAATACTGTCATAAAATATCACAGAATTAGCAACCACATTTGCACGCCTCGTGAACCATGATGTTACGCACAATTTTCAACGTTCCCTCGAAGCAACAAGTATTAAAGTAAACTACATATATATTCTAACAAGCGTGCCATACCTCCATTTACTGGATGCTCAAAAGTGCTCCAAGATTGCAGATTGCTGATTGTGGTGTCACACATCTACACGCAACAGTCTCGCTCACGAGATGGAACTAAAAAGACGATACAAATGGCTTTATGCCGACCAGCGCCTCATTATATTCATGGTGCACCTATTTTTACAACTGAAGGACCATAAATACAAGCACCACAATGAGGGTATGTGACATTTGTACCTCTAAAAAAAATTAAAAAAGAGAGTGCATCCTCCGTTTTGTACAACACAAACACATCATGACATGCTTATGGTTATTGCCACCACACCACCGAAAAAATAACTCTCTGGCACATTTATCTTTGTACACATTGTTTTGGACAGCACTATCTGAAACTACATTCATCAAACCAACTGAATGGCGTATGGATAGGTGCAATAGAAACTCAATGCTAGTTACATTGCCCATTTAGGTGCAACAGAAACTCAATGCTAGTTACATTGCCCATTTTAGGTGCACAGCTGACAATGGTCTAATTCGCCCAACACTGCTAAAAGAACCGCAGGTGCATTTCACGGACAAATATATGCACAGAAACAACCTTTAACTCGCTGCACTTTCGTGCAACATAATGTAGTACTTCAAGATGACAAACAAAATGGTCACTACAGTTTGCTTACAAGCTAAACCAGTTTTTCTAGCAGGCAACCGGTCTTTCTAGCAAAAGTGAACAAGAGTTTCTGTACACAGCATCGGCAGTTGCTAACGGAACAGCTAACTCAGCATAAATGTACATGTCATCTGACACAATTCTTATATTAGGGCATAGATATCTTGAAACCGCACACAACTACACAACGTTGCTGAATACCTAAATATGGGCTGGTATACAATAGACGTCTTTAACTTGCATATTTAATGCTTTTCTAGGCACACTAGCCACTTCTGCTGGCTTGCATTCTCTTGGCTACCTTTCCCATGGGCAGTGTATTATTCACGAGGGCAAATCCACTGTAGCATTCTAACCATGACTCCAGAACCAAGGGTTCCATTCAGAGTGAGCAGCAAGAGCTGCCAATTTCATTCAAGCACTGCAGCAGCTACATCAAGAAAAAATTCACTAGTAATAATAGTGATAAAAGGACAATAGATATCTTTAGTGATCCACTACAGGTGAGTTTGGGCACTTGGAATGATAACGTTTCATCTATTCTAGCTTAAATTACGGCCCAGAGGATTGAACCATCAGGCCTCTAATTACATATTTCAAGCACAGCTGTCTACTAGACCAGTTTATAAAAAATGTAGCATAGCATCATTTCATGGCAAGCCAATTCAAGATGATGATACCATGGCTGTAATGGTTGATGGACGATGGGCGTGCATCCGGAGTGGCCAAAGCACTGTCTTGCAGAAATGACTCTGAGTCACACCATTTAGTGGCATGTGCAGGCATGAACCAATGTCCCCGCTTATTGGGCACAGCCTGAGCACAATCTCTACATCATCTTCACGCTGTCTTTAGGCAAGTCAACCTTCTGGGCACAGCTTCACGTCCACTGGCAGACACCATTCACATGGCAAGGCTGGCCAGGGATAAACAGAGAGGTTAAGCAGAGGCACAACTGTCTCGCTCTGCTTGCACGGAGATAGCAGACTTCTGGACAACTTTACAAAGTGGTCCACGTATCGTGGCCGCAGTGCAGCATTGCCGCAGTAGTAGCAGTAGTAGCAGTAGGAACTGAAAACTACAGGGGCAGATTTCCCTGCTCTCTTTGGGAGGTCGAAGAAAAACTATGTTCAAGGAAACAGGAAGTTGAACTCGAGCAGGAGAAACTCGATGACTTGGTTCTGCTGCATCATGTCCAGTGCCAGGTTTCGGGGCTCCTCACCCGATGACAGCAATGTTGGCCCAAACACGATGGCCAGGTTTTGGATGTGCATGCGGTTTTTGTCACTGTACTCCGTCACCCTGCAGTGACACCAACATGCCAGGTTTAAAGAACAGGAAAAGAAAAAAAGATATTCAGCACAATGATTAAAGGGACTGTCTACCGTCCTTGATCACTCTCCTGCTTTTTGGCTGAATAGAAAGCATACCTTTCGAAGTGTCCCAACGTGCAGTGGCTTCTCTAGAAACTGAGCAGAAATTATTAAAAGGGATTTTTCATCTACATAGTCGCTCCTTTCCTACATGTACAGATGCGGACAACAATGGTACGGGGTGCGATGCGTCGTCGTCTCCCTGGCAACCCATTCAGGCGCGGGAGGCTTTTTCTCAACCGGAACCGGTTTTAAGGACAACATACCAGAGGTGATGAGGAGGAGAGGCGAGGGAAAGTCGGCGCATGGGGGTGCACCTCGAACATGCAGTGCCGCATGCATGACAAGTGCAGTACTGTACAGGTGCGCCTGTACAGTACTGCGCTTGTACAGAACGCGCCTGTACAGGCAGACGAATTTGAAGGCAGCACCTCCTGCGTCACCCCGAAAGCAGCGGAAAAAAGAACAAATTGCTCTTGTATGCTATAAAATGGCATCTCATAGGGTGAAGTACGCTTGTAAGTCATACATTATTGTTTTTCAGCAGAATATGTATGCCTGCGTGGGCTGGTTCTCGTACACTTGAAAATTGACAAACACGCTGTTGAGTATCGCCAGCGGCATTTTTTGCACCACTTTCAGAGCGAAATTAAAAACAATTTCTTTTTCGTGAGGTGAAAGTGTGCTCGTTCCCATAAATGTGATGCGCAGTCCGCCCATTTTTACCACAATCTTAAAAAATTTTCCTAGCGGTAGACAGTCCCATTAACAGATGATTCAGATGCATGCGCTGCCATGTAACTCCTTCTGAAAAAGAAGTCTCCGGAAATCTGCTTGTGGCACACAAACCTGCAGACAGCTAAAGGTGTGTTCCCCTTACTTGAGCTTATCAAGAAATTGATTAAAAGAGGTTTTGCCTCACCAGGAGTCGACTGTACAACAAACGAGATAGGAAAAGTAAGTTGAACAGACATTATCTGCATACCTGACAAAACGAAACCTTGTAGAAACTTGTTGTAAAAAGTTATGCATTAGTGTTCTGCCCTGTTGACAATGCTAAGAACTAGGAAATGTGAAAATAACACTAGTGAATCACACATATGCTTGCAGCAGGCGTGTGTGCTCACACAAGCTTCTGCTAAATTTAGCTAATTAGAGTGCAGTGAATCTGTATACCAGAGCAGGTGGTATTATCAGCTCGTGCTGTAAAGGCACAGGCAAATATGGCCTGACAGATGGCTCTTACCTCAGGAGATGCCTAAGCAGGTACTTGAGTGTGTCATAGTTTGGTCTTGGCAGCTCAGACAGGAGATCTCGAAACATGGCCAACTTAGTTGTTCTTGTAGGCTGACCTGTGGCAACAAAAACTACCTTATAATGAAAGAAATAGCCCCAGTGAACTCTAGACTTCTTATAAAAATTAGCACATTTGCATCTGCAGTCGTACGCAGGGCATTAAAAATGACCATGGTACAACTTCAATCGTGTCATTAGCATCCTAGCTACTGTAAAATGGCAAAATTTCTGGAAATACAACACTTCCTTGTGTGGTGCACTGCACATGCAACCAGAACTGTTTCTAAAGTGCTTCCTTCCAATTTCACGATGGAACATGCAAAGAAAAGCTTACACAAATCAAAATGTCTTGATATTACACACAAACGAAATACTGATATCCCGATATCAACGACGATGACGATGAAAGGTCTCAGACGCACCGATTGCCTTGAGGAACTTGTTGAACAGGTTGTACGGGAAAAGGGGCTCTTTCATGTGCCGGAAGAACATCTTGAGTGCTCCAGTCAGCACATGGATGTCTTCTTCTTGTGCTAGGACAGTGTAATCATCTGCACGTGACAAAGCATGACTATGAACATCTGCTCTGGCATAACATGGTTATCAGTGAATGCACTGCAACCCTATTCATATCCTCTTGACTTGAAATAAAGTCAATGCAGTGTTGGGCACAAATCCTGACAGACCAGTTAGCAGTACTCCGAATTACAGTTAAACCTCAGTACGTATAATGATGTTGGTAAATTTGCCAATTTACTCCATTATATCAAAATTTAATTAAATGAGAATATTGAAATGCCACAATATGGGCTTTTATGCAAAGTATTGTCGCTGAAGGGTTCTTTTTACACGAAAGTGCTGCACGAATGTTTGAATCATCATCACCATCAGCCTGCCAATGTCCTCTGCAGGGCAAGGGCCTGTCCCAGAGATCTCCAATTATCCCGATCCTGTGCTAACTGCGACCAGTTTACCCCCGCAATCTTCTTGACGTCATCAGCCCAGCTACTTTCTGCCACTCCCCATCATGCTTGCCTTCTCTAGAAATCCACTCTGTTACCTCTAATGACCAACAGTTGTCTTGCCTTCCCATTAAATGCCCTGCCTACATCCATTTCTTCTTAATATCTTCAAAGGTGTCCGTAACAAGCGTTTGTTCCCTGACCCATGCTCCTCTCTTCTAGTCCCTTAACGTTACACCTAACATTTTTCGTTCCATTGCTTGCTGCGTCATTCTCAGTTTAAGTCGAACCCTTTCAGTAAGCCTCTAAGTTTCTGCCCTGTAGGTAAGTACTGGTAAGATGCAGCTGTTGTACACTTTGTTCTTGAGGGACCATGGTAAGCTGCCATTCATTATGCGAGAATGCCTGCTGAGTGGACTCCACCCTACACCCTATTATCTCACCCTCCTGGTTCGGATCAGGGGTCACTACCTGGCCTAAGTAGACATATTTGCTTACCACTTCCAGTGCCTCACCACCTTCCTCAAAGTGGTGCAGTCGCCCAAGGCTAATAATGAACACTGCTTTAGTTTTATGCATATTAATTTTCAAACCCACCGTTCTACTTTGTCTGTCTAGGTCAGTTATCATGCTTTGCAATTCGCCTCTCAAGTTGCTTAGCAAGGCAATGTCCCCAGCAAATCGGAGGTTACTGAGGTATTTCACCATTAACCCTTACATCCTTCCTTTCCCAATCCAATGTTTCAAATACCCTCTGTAAACAAGCTGTGAATAACATGGGAGAGAATACATCCCTTTGTCATATGCCCTTCCTTACAAGTATTTTACTGCTCCCCTTATGGAGGACTATGGTAGCTGTGAATAGCTTCCAGTATTGTTACATAATGCCTGTCTATACCCCGATTTCACAATGGCTGCATGACTGCTGAGGTTTCAACTCAGTCAAACGCTTTCAAATAATAAAGCAGTACGAAAAATCTAACTTCAGTAATGTTTACATAAGGTTTTATGCTGAACCAGAGATCCGGCAACGACATGATAATGCACCTGTGAAGCCCTCGTTATATAACATGCTTTGGTATATGGCTGTACAAAATACATGGTGTTCTATGGACATCACATTGTAAAGATCCAATACTTTGTTATATCGCGAATGTCAATAGGTTGAAGTTCATTATATCGAGGTTTAACTGTACTATGCAGATGTATATACGCCCACACGTGCATGCTGCACTGCCTTGTCTATCAACCAACATGAAACTTTCAGCTTGCTGTTCTCTCAGAGACATGCACTTTGTGAAAGCTGACATTTACTCCGTCAATAGAGCCAGGTGGGAAAATCCCACATTTTCAACAACATTAGACGTGCTACACTTTAGTACTAGTACAGGGGTGCCATGGCTGTAGTTCGCAAGAGGCAAGCTATTCTTTGGTTACATACTGTTTTCTCTAGTAGCCTTACCATATCATTTACTTCTGTACTTCAGGTCTACCATATGCTGAAGTCCTATGAGGCCTCCCAAGAAATGTAAAAAATAGTATTTATTGAAGCGTGTGTGCACACCGAAATACGATGAGCAGAAAACAAAAATGTCGAACACCATGAAATCATACCTTGATTGACATGGCACCGAACTTTCTGCACTTGTGAAAGGTTTCCACTGGCCCGATAGAGACCATCGGCTGTCATGTCTGCAACAGAGAAAGAACACACATTTGTTGCTTAGAAAGCTTACACGCTTGGCATGTCCATGCCTGCGAAAATACTAGGCAGAAGATAGTAAAATATAGGGCAGCAGTACAGTTCTCACTGACTGATTGGAGGCATTGGAAATGTTGGCAGAAGGCACAGGAGAACAAAAAATTACTGCTCTCCCATAACCGAGAGTATGTGCAAGCAAGAAATGGCGAGTGGCAAAGCAAAGTGGTTGAAGAGGGCGTGACGCCATCTCTCAAAAGAGGTGGCGACTCACTTCCTTCGAGCACAACCACTTCATTGGCAATAGCCGGTTTGGCCAATATAGCTGCGACCACACGACAACAGTAGGCAATACACCACACATTCAGCACATTTCGCAAACCTCTTATTTTTTTTGTGGTTCTTCCCACTGCCACGACTGCTGTGTGTGTGTGTCTGGAGCCGTGACCTTACACAGCCTTTTCAGCTTGTTTGGTGCTGAAAAGACAACACGCACGTTTGCTCGTTGGCCAAACCGGCCGCTGCCTTAATCAGCGCTTAGGTGGGCCCAGTTATAGTGTCAAGAACATGGCTGGTGGTCTTTTAGCAATGCATCGTAAGGAATGTAGTTGCATTCTATTGTTTAATGCATGCAGAAGAGTGCGCCAGAACAGAAATCCGCTAACAAGGAAGATAATCGAAACAGAAGAGATTGAAAAGGTGGGTATTTCGCCCACCTTTTCAATATGTGTGTGAGCAGGCCTTCAATTGCTTTAACAAAAAGAAAAAAAAGAGAGAATTTGATTATCTGGGTGTGACAACGCTGTTTTGAATCGCGTCGTTTGGTGATCCCAGACTTATGCGCAATGGATGTGGTTGATTAGGTGTGTATAAGTAGCATGGGTTTCGCAACAATAAAGTTTACTGGAAGCAGCCTGCGGGTGTGTGTTCATGTATGTTTTTTTTGGGGGTTTTTTTTGTGCATCTATCATCCATGTGCTCTGCGCGCTTGTACTTTTCTTCAAGATGGTATACCAGCATGCCCAAACTGGCACTTTGCTGATTCAATTCGCACTTGAACATAAATATTCAAGTTTGCTTCGCACTCAAAATTTTGCTGTTCACACAACTTTAGAAAATACCAGCAATGATGCTGATGCCTTTGCGAGTTCCCAAAAAAGTTGCGACAGCCTGTTGTGAAGAAATGAACTTTCACGATGCTTGATAGGTCCTAGCCAATTCTTCATCGGTAAATATGGCCTATACCGTATTTTCAAAAATGTAACGCACCCTCGAATCTAGTGTGCACCCAATTTTCGTGGGTTCGGAATTGAAATGCACCCGAATGTGTTGTTTTAAGAAACTGCAATGTGTCACTGTGTTAGCAATCAGAAGAAAGAGACAAGTATTACTCGCCTTTACAGAATAATAAGTTTATTCTTCCAGCAGTTCGCTTTCTATTGAGATCCATTTTTTATTGCTTTGAGACCACTTACATGCACACTTCGATTGCGCCGCTCGTCAGCGTGACAAAGAAGGAAGGAAGGAAGAGGAAAGGAGGAAAGGCAAGGATGTTAGCCAGTGCTGAGACCGGCTGGCTACCCTGTGCAGGGGAAGAGGGGGTGAAGGGAATGAAAGATAGCAGAAAGGAGACACGACAAGAAAGAAGAAAAAGAGAGAAAACACACACATACACACACACACACACACACACAAACGCGACACTGCTTAAAGTCTGTCCCTTAGACAGCTCGTCCGTAAAAATTGCAACAACGCGTTGAGCGCTTTCCGTGCCGACGATGGACCTGGCCAGTGTCCCAAGACTCGTTGCTCGGACAAAGGGCGCCTGTCAAGTCTGTCTAGAGCAGCGGTAAGTTCTTTCCTAGGGCCACTGAAACGGGGACACTCACACAGAAGATGAGAGATCGTTTCGTCGCAACCACAGTTCTCGCACACAGGGTCGTTTGCCATTCCAATACGAAATTAGTAGGCGTTTGTGAAGGCAACGCCAAGCCACAGGCGACACAGAAGTGTCTCCTCAGCTCGAGGCATTCCTGATGGAAGGCGGAACTGAAGGTCCGAGTCCAAACTATGGACACGAGCATTGGTGAATTCTGACGAATTCCACTGTGCATGTGTAAGTTCACGTGCTAGGGATTGAAGCCTTGCAGATACGTCGGTCCTGGAGAATGGTATTGCTCTACAGTGGTTATCATCGTGGGCAGATCGGGCAGATTTGTCAGCAAGGTCATTGCCGTTGATCCCACAGTGCCCCGGTGTCCACTAGTACGTGATGTTGTGTCCTTGCTCGACGGAGCGTGACAAGCTTGGCCTAAGGGGTCATGCTAAAGAAAGGCTGCAAGCTCGTCTTTGAGATTTTCGGCCAGTAGAAACATTCCACTGTAGACGTAGATATTGTAGATATCATAGTGCTCTTTGTTTACGTTATGCCGGTACCACACGAGCACTTTTGATCATGATCTGTCTCCCAGATCGCGATTTTGCTGATAATAACCAGATCGCGATTTTGCTGATAATAACACGATCCAGATTAGTTTGGAGTGTGTAACAGTGACCACTGTTTATCTAAATCAACTAGTAGGATGGGGACCAGAGTTTATCACGATGAACAGTGCCCTTGTGACACCGAAATTACTCACCGTCACAGGCATCGGGCATGAGAAGCAATGTGGCTATCTTGAGTATGCAGAATGCCTTTCTTTTGAAATGGGCCTTATGATAACACTGGCACGCTATTGTTCGCACCTAATTTGGAACAAATAGAGCGCAAAGTGGTTGCGGTCCAGCATGGAACAACTCCCATCAAAATGGGCTAGGCCACCATGGACACTGCCATTTTGCCATGGTGATGACACTACATCTGGCCCCTCTGGTGGGAGACTTTTGGGAACGCTATAAATGTGGCTTTGGTTTCATATTCGATTCTAACATGCAGGCAATTTCTGGGTTCATTTTATCAAAGATAAAAAGGGCACGCTAGAATTGTGCAAATACGGTACAATGCATTCAAAATGTTTCAAGAATTACTTCAGCACCACAGGTGTGTCGAAATTCATGTCACATCAGTGTATACCTGTGCTAAGGTGTTGCTGTGGAAAAAAAAAAAAGAAGCTTTGACTATTATTTTCTTTTTCCTGTAATCAACGACACTAAATTTTGAAAGTGTATTTTGCCAGCTGCACCTGAGTTAGCATTTATGTTTGACACCCCTCTAAACATGCTGGCACCTTAATATGCCGCCTGTTTACAGTGGAATACAGCTGCTGTGGCTGAGACAATGTACTCAGCAGCAGAACGTCACACAATGTGGAGCAGCTTCCGCACTCAACTGGACACAATTGTAATCGTGCTACGCACCTCTCCTCTCGATCTCGAGGATGCACTCCTGGACAAACCGGGGTACGCTCGATCGATCCTTCTCACACAAGTGCGCAAGTGTGCAACCGAAAACGGGCTCATCCTGTTGTGAAAAATGAGAAGTGCATGATATTGACAAGTGGATAATCCAAGGAAGGGTGGACAAAGTACTATCAGTTCTTATTTTCAAATTAAATAAGACATACTCCCAAGTTATGAAAGGTAACACACAGCAAATATGCAGCTCGGGAAGCATAAGATAAAATGCTCCAGAACTGGCGAACCTGAAAAGATAGACATTAAACGTGACATCATGCCTCAAAGCATGAATTGCTAATGTTGCATAATAATAAGGCAAGGTAGCATGTGTAACAATATTTAAGACAAGGAAAACATTTTTGATGTGTAAAACGTTGAAGGAAATTAAGGCAACAGGAAAGAGCATACAATAACAATCAAGTTCACTGTTCAGGTGGCAGGAATATATGTAGTGAAAGCTCACTTATTTACTATTTCACGGAACTAGAAGTAATGTCCAAATTAAATGCCTAATTACTGAGAGCACAAAAGAAACAACAAAAGAAATCTGCTGCACCAATGGTTTTATTGTAGAACCATCATGCAAAATTTTACATTGGAGATACAAGTAGCAGCGTTATGTAAAGATAGCAAAAATAGCAGTTCTTGATTAAAAAAAAAAATGCTGTCATCAGCCAAAAAAAAAAGGACATACGACAACGACACGATCTGAAACACGCAGCTCCTCAGCATGACTTCAGAGCCAGGGGCACACTTAAATGTTGCAAAAACAGCATGCTTGAACACGCACCATAGTCACAGACATCATCATGATCATCAGCCTGTCTACACCCACTGCAGGGCAAAGGCCTCTCCCATAGATCTCCGATTATCCTGGTCCTATGCTAACTGCAGCCAATTTATCCCTGCAAATTTCTTGATCACATCTTCCCACCTAACTTTCTGCTGCCCCTGCCACACTTGCCTTCTCTAGGGATTCACTGAATCCACTCTGTTACCCTTAATGACCAACGGTTGTCTTGCCTTCGCATTACATGCCCCGCCCACATCCATTCCTTCTTCTCAATTTCTATTAATACATCTTTAAGGCGCATTTGTTTCCTAACCCACTTCACTCTCTTTTTGTCCCTTAAGGTTACACCTACCATTTCCCACACCAATGCTCGCTGCATCGTCCACAACTTAAGCTGAACCTTTTTAGTGAGCCTCCCAAGTTTCTACCCCATAGGTGAGTACTGGTAACACGCAGCTTTTATATACATTCCTCTTCAGAGACAATGTACCGTATTTGCACGAATCTAACGCGCACCTTTTTTCCGATAAAACAGGTCTAAAGATCGTATGCGCGTTAGAATCGAGTGCGAACAAACGACACCGTTACCATATCGCCGTCGGCGTCAAAATGGCCGCCTCCTAACGCGCTTCGGGCGCTGTCGAATGGTCACTGCTGAAAAAAACGAGCTAGCGGCGCGGCGCTCTTTGGCGCGCTTACTTTCTGTAGTTTCTATGTCGCCGCCGCCCCCCGCATAATGACGCCACGACATGCATGATGTGTAGGCCGATGATACCCGCCGCGCCGGCTTGGCCGTCTCGCGGCCAGCCAAAGTCGCCACGTCGCCGATGCAATCTTTGAGACGCCCAGCCGCACAAGCTTCCGATAGCGTTCGAGGGTGGCCGTAACGGGAAAATAGATCTTTCCCATCACCGCGTGCATAACGGCTCATCATCGCATTTCTCCCTCTTATCCGTGCTGAGCCCGAGCCTCTCAGTTGTGCGCGCAGCTTGACGTCCAAGATTGCATCGCGGCAATCACGGAAACCACGCGACCACGCCCCGACCATGCTTAGGCTTAGCTGCGCCACCCTGCGCAGCCCGTACGGCAACATGCGGCAGCGGGCGTGAGGGAACTGCGATAGCACGGAGGAATGCAGCACTGCGAGTAAATGATGTTATCGCCGCTTGCACACGGCTATGCCCGGCAACGTGCGGCAGTTTACCGGGACGCGGGACTTATGAATCGGCGTGCCGAACGTCTTCGAGACACCGCGGATCAAGTGAAGCGGGACTGCAGGGGTTGAAAGTTAGCGGTGGGTTTTTATGCGAGTGCGTTCATTACACGAGTACAGCATTTGGTTTTATGAATGGGAGAAGGTTGATTACTAAGGTTCTTTTTTTTTTCGTGTCACGAAAAATGGGTGCGCGTTACAATCGATGTTCCACTTTTTTTTTTTTTTTCCGTCGTTTGAGACGGGTGCGCGTTACAATCGAGGGCGCGGTAGAATCGAGCAAATACTGTAAGCTACCATTCATTATCTGAGAACGCTTGCTGAACGCACTCCACCCCATGCTTATCCTCCTAATTACTTCAGCCACTAAGACCTACTGACAGCCACCAGGTGCTAATTTCACATCATCTGCTTAGGCACTGTTGAAAGGCTGGCAAGAAGAGAACCAGCCCAGCAGCTTTTTCAGGACAATTTAAATCGCACATACTATTAACTGAGAATGAATTTAGCCAGGGTGAAATTTTGTTTGACTTGGCGCTTAATGCAAATAAACAGTTGAAACTGTCATGCAGGTACTCAGCAGTACATGTATAATCAGAGAAGATGCTGAACAAACCTTAAAGATGCCTTTCTCCTGGAGGCTTTCCAGGGTTGGCCTTCGGACAAAGAACTGCCGAAGCTTGTTTCTGATACGGTTCTTCCGCTCTTGTGGGCTCTGGCTTCCACAGGAGTCAACCACACTAGGAACTTGTGGGTGCTGCTGTTGCTGCTGCTGCTGCTGCTGCTGGGCAACATCAGAAGCAGAGGTAGGTGGAGAAGCTGGCTGACGAATGGACTTCGTTCGGCTAGCCTTCTTGCTACGCCTTGATGCAAAGCTGGATGAAGGTGCAGCTGCAGTTTCCTCGGGAGGGGGAGGAGGAGGGGGAGGTTGCTCCGGCTGCCAACCCATAACAAGGCCCAGGCCATTGGGCTGTGCAAAAAAGAGAAAGAAAAAGAAAACAGAGACAGTGACGTAGTGCTTTGTCGCAGTAGCCAGCAGCAGGGGCCAGCTCTTTGGGACAATGCGGCTAGCACTGGTGCGCCCAACACGGACTGAGGGAGGAAAGACAACTCGACTCGTCCAGTTGACAAACACACACCAACTACGCCAACCAGCGGCTGACCCAGGCACCACAGGTGACCGGATCAGACATACCCTCTGGCCAAGCTAACACAATGCATTACCAATAGTTTACATAGTCGCCCAGGGACGAGAGTACTGTGCCACAACAGGCAAGATGTGTGCTTGTTTTATAGCAGCGGCCATTTCCATTTAGGACAATGTCATCCTGGGCCTATTACACACACTTCTTGTAACAGGGTGTGGTTAATTTAATGACTAGGGGTGTGAAAATATTTAAATAAATTTCTAATAGCATTTGCTATTGATTTACACTAAACTTTCACCATTTGAACTATTTGTAGTTTGTAATTAA
Source organism: Hyalomma asiaticum (assembly GCA_013339685.2). Lineage (NCBI taxonomy): Eukaryota > Metazoa > Arthropoda > Arachnida > Ixodida > Ixodidae > Hyalomma > Hyalomma asiaticum. The sequence continues at coordinate 122,863,178 of CM023482.1, read as the reverse complement.
AGGGGTCATGAAAGATTCTCTGAAATTTTGTGTGCTTTGTGTATTTAAAATCCTGGCCCTTCAATCTATTATATACATTGCTTCGCTGTGTCGTGCTGGTTGATTCAGAGTGATAAAAAACACAGTTTTGGTTTCCCAGCGCTCGTTCCCCTCAACTTTGTAGCTGACTTCATCTTAGTTGGCCCCATAGCCTTCGGAAGTTGCGTGCCCTCAGAGGCTATGGGAAAACAAACTGCGCAGTAGCCTTGCTTCTGAACAGCCACCTCGCACCAGGTCCAACTATTTTCTTGCTTTGTAACTTTCATATAAATACATTATTTTAGAGGAATCTGGAGTTAACACTATGTTTACATTTTTAAATTTCTTGAGTTGATGTCACTGAAACGTCACTGAATAGTACCTATGCTGGCGTGTGGGGGTGCGCAAGAATTCCAGGATGTGAAGCCTGTGTTATTAAATGTACATTGAATACTGCACCAAAATATTTAACAATCAGCATGTCGAATGCTTAATGAAGCAAAGAAAATTACAACTGGGCCATCCAAATTCTTTTCACGACCTCTTTCAGAGGCAAAACATGCTATGTCTCATGACAAGTGGCCCATTCCCACGGAGCAAGAATAGACAGGAGGGGAAACTCGGCTCCTTTCCGCGCCGCGATAGTGTCACCCCGGAAAGCGGCGGCGGACGTCGTGACAGCGCCACCTACAGAACCGCGGCCGAACTGCCGCGCCGGAGCGGCAGGCGCGGGCAGCGTCGAGCCCGCTCTTGTCGTCTGCTTGCGCGCTTCTGCTCGGTGCTTGAGTGCCACTCTTGTATATCATGGAACTGTCAACAATCCCTAGAGCGGTTCGCTTTAATTTATTCACCAATTCATCTGCTTTCCGTACGCTTTTAGTTTTCTTCAATCTATTCACCTTCGCATGTTATAGGGTAAAGGCTTTATTTGTGGTAAATTGGCGTGTTATATCCTCTCATTACGAAACAAATGTCGTGTCATGTAGCCTGCCTGCAAGCGGGAATAACGGGGGTTGATGCATATTGCAGAAAAAAAAAAGTTATTCTGATCTGTGTAGGCTTTTCTGACATGTGTTTTGTTTTGGGACTTCGTGATTGTCGTTATTCAATGTAGAGCTGCTACAAACAAAGACGAAAAACTAATATAACACCACAGTTACACCAGAATTTATTCTGAAAGGCCCGTGAGGACCGTGTATTCGTTCCTCTAGAAGTTCCTTCATTTCTTCGAAGAAAGTGCGGATACACGGCGCTTTCCGAGAGACCTAGTCTTTGCAAAGCCTGGAGAATTTTTTCTTTGACGCTGCCGTGTGGTCCTTATCACGCGCTTCGTTCACACAGTGTTGTCGCATTCGCATGCCGACGTAGTAAAAAAGGATTCTTGCAAGCACGTCATTCTTGTGTTGATCACAGGGAAACGTGAGTTTCAAGTTATCCAAAACATAGTCGATTGTAGCCCAGAAGATGTCTTCGGTTGGTGAAGGATGACCGCGCCTCCAAGCTCAGCGTAGTATTTGCACCTGCTCACCATTTCGCTGGGGAAATGCTTTTCGCAGACCTAGTCGCATGTTGTGAGATCGCGATCCACCCGGCCTCGCCCATTCCTGCAAGCGTTCAGGGTCAGCTGGAGCTTTGAAGGTGCGAACTTTTTCAGCGCAAGACTTATATCCACTGTTGCAGTTTGGGACAAAGCACTGGCGCCCCATGTCGACTATCGGCGACCTCTTACACCGTCAACATACATCGCGAATGAGCAGCGAGGAACTTCCGAATTTACGACGTGTTGATTCTCGAAGCCAACACATAAGTTGCTCCGTCTGTTCACGTCTGTCCAAATATGATGCAAAAATGTGATTAAATTTTCTATCCCGCACACTAGTTGTGTATGGCATGCTCTGATCAGCATTTTTATGGCGTATGTTAATAACCTAGAACAAAATGTCGTCTTTTGTTATGCCGAAAAACTTACGAAACGCGAAGCCGCACCATCACATCATCTGCTATCTGAAGTGTGCCAGTTTGTTCCTTCCATTCTATACAAAACCATTCTATACAAAATATGAATAAAAATAAAGAAGATCGGCAATAAGATGCTTTACTCGGGCTTTACCTTCCTAGCGCGAACATTTCTAACTAAAAGAATTTTTTTTTATTTGGCGGCACATGGCAACGTAGCGCAAGTGGCCAGTGCAAGATGTAGCAGACGACACCCGGGCGCCGTTGGAGAAGAACGCGGGCGCGCGCGCTCTCCGACCGCGGCGGGAAACAATAGTTCCGTGCGTCGCCGCGAGGATCGCTGCGCGGACGTTCGCCAACCTCCTCTCCCAGGGTGACATTATCGCGGCGCACGCTCGCGCTGGCGCCGGCCCGGTGTTTCCCCTCCTGTCTTTCTTGCTCCGTGCCCATTCCCGAATGTGTGCTTCACCGCGTACACTTGCGTACTGAGGCAAAGTTAACAATCGTGTATTGCTGTGAAGCTAACACTCGCGTGCAGTAGCGGAGCTAGCACTCGAATAAAGCTGCAAAGGTAACACTTGCATACCGTGGTGAAGCTAGCGCTTGGATGCTGCGCCGCTATACTTGCTGGCATTTGCAAAGTTAGTTCATGCATATGCACACTTCTCCATTGGACTTGTTCTTTAGGACATGACCATTCTTTTTCTAAGGATGACATATGAGAGTACACTTGTTATGAAACAAATTTATTATTTTGTCCATGTTTACCAGTACATTTCTCAGTAATATAATATGGTGTTAGTTAAAATATTTGAACAATACTATAAAAATATTTATTCAATTTACAGTGAATATTTTGCTATTCGTACAGCTCTAGTAATAACTTGTGACCACATTCAGCCTGTATCAAACTTTCTAACCTGCTAGCCACTGCATTTACTTGCACGCTACCAGCACTTGCTAATGTTGGCTACTGTTGGCTATCCACAGTTACAGCAGCCAGCATTGTTTTCATTCAATCTCACTTCAATTACTGAGCTCTCTAGCAATTATTATTACTTTTTTTTCATGTTTTATATGCATCTAGACCGATCTGAATGCTGATCCACAGCTGCCCTCTAAACAACAGTTACTGGTTAGGGTGGCAGAAGTGTAGCACAGTCTGCATAAAGGCTTTCTCAGCATTGACAACAATTTAAAAAAAGGAGAGAGAGAAAGAGAGAAACCACTTGAAGTGTCTTCAATACCTGTATACTTGCCTTTATTTATGCTGTATCAGAACTATTTAGCTGGAAAGGCATGAAGTATGAAAGATTATCTTAAAAAGAATAATGAAAAATGCATTCAAAATCATACAAAAACCAAAAGATCACAAAAGCATCTTTTGTTTTTCCCACTGCTCAGCACTGCTGTTTCGATAGTGTTCAAAATCTCAAGGTTTCACTGTTCCATGCCCACCCTTCTTGGCATGCAGTGGCTACATAAGAAAATGAGAATACGAGAGAAAATTATCATGAAAAAGGCGGGGGTTATGAAGTTCAGGACGTGTGCTGATTTGTGATCGGTCGTTGCTACGGCAGTTTACACACCAATGCTAGTGGTGGAATGCCATGTTTTGTTGGGCAAGTTCATGACCTTAAATAGTGGTGAACTGATGCTCCTTTCAAAAACACCAAAATTGGAATTTTCTTGTGGCATATGGAGAGCCCAATGCATGTGCAGTGAAAGTGCTTACTACAAGGCTTAGAGGATGTGGTGATTACACTGGACTGAAAAATTCACAGTACATTATGCAATCATGTAGACTGTCACCGCTTTGGAAATAGCAAAGCAAAGACCTGCGCTGTCAAGCCCAGCCCTATATATGGCTATGCAGATGTTGCATGAGCAAGAGCACTGACAAGGTGCCTGTGCTGATTCCCACACCTCTCAGCGTGACCGTGTGTTGTTCTTTCTGTTTCCTGCTATTGTGAATGTTATGTCACCATTGAAGGCCAAATGTAGATACTAATATCGCGCTCGAGGGCATAGTCAAAAGCTTTACAGCGCAACTTCTGTCGCTGTGGCAGTCAGATTACGATGCAGTGAGTATGCAGAAAAAAATAGTTGCATTTTGGTGACAGAATACAGAGGTTGATCACTGCACAAATAAATGTGGTGGTACATCACAGCATATTTTAATTAGCACATACCAGCCTTTTGATAGCTGCACTGATGGTATCAAACCATTCCTTGCTTGTTTGGACATTGTCATCCTGGAGGAGCACCTTTTGCCCAGCCGTGGTACTCAGCTGCAATGCAGAAAAAAAAAAAAAAACCATGTAGACTACGCTGTCAAGTGTGGAAAGTGATAAAGCAGCAAGGTCAACAACAACCTTTCGTAACGCATGCCCTTCAAAAACCACCAACCCGGCACTAAAAGCACTGGTTTAAGCAAGTGAGCCCTGTAAAATTCCACTATGTGCAGTTAGGTTTATAAGAATATAAGTTGGGTCTCACCAAATAAATCTCTTTATCCTTGAAAGGGGCCATAAAATTCCGACAGGTCATCATAAAAGTGCCATGCAAGCTATACTTACTTAGATACTAGGCTGAAAATATTAAAATAAACCCAGAAATCTGCCTATTTACAAAGTAAAGTATTCATTAAAAAAGAAAGAAACGAACTGAACAGGAACATTAAGCAAGAAATTTTTGCATAATGATTGTACACTACAGCTGCAGGCCACACACTGACTAAAAGCTCAGCAGTTTTGACACTGTATGGAAAAGCAACAAAGTATTAATAATTACATCTTAATGTCTTGCTAGTCCATGATGCAGCTGTACAACAGAAATTTATGCATGCATGAAGTATGCCATGTCAACAGTGAAGCCAGACAAGTTTACCTGAAAGACATTTCGGCGTTTAGACTTGTCAGGACACCAGTCAATGACGGCTCCAGCCAGGTTTATCTGAAGTTCAGCACTTTTTCCAGCCGGTTTCTGATTGGAGATAAAATGCAAGATCATTGGAAATAAGATTTTGCTTTAGCTTAAACATATATAGTACACCCACAAGAAATCACGCATCCAACGAATTAGTCAACTGTGTATACTTTACACTACTGGTCAAAATGAGCAGAAAAACTGCGTGGCCCTGTGCATGGAGAGGAACCAAAGGTTGTGGCGACAAAGGAAGTGACACCTTCATCAATACAATTAATTTTAGTGCTATCAATAACAGGAGGAGCTGAAACAGGCCAACTATCAGTTGGAGTAGACTGTATAACATCTTGTACCTTAGCAAACAGACGACACGCCCTAAGTGCATAGGCAAATGCACACAGCACAAGATTGGGGAAGACGGGAGACTAAAGCATAATAGTTTAAATCAACTGAGTTGCAGAAAGAGTTTAACATTATAAACCAAACCTTCGGCTATCTGAAGTGTTGAAATAAAATTAATTTAGACCTCAAAGTGGTTTTAGCAGCAGTACATATGTGTTTTCATGTTCCACACCAATTGCTTTTGTGCAACTGGTGGACTGATGACCAACGTGTAATCTCATTTTGCAGGACATGGTGCTTCATGGTGCTAGGAGGGCCAGCTAGGTCACGAAGTGCCAGGACAACATCAAGGGTGTGGTGCTGATTGCAAGTGAACCACAACATGCGAGACATGGCTAAAAAGTGGCCTAAAAATAGTTATACTGCAAAGAGCAAAGAAGGTATGCAGTAAAATTATGGCGATAACCACAGTGAGGTGTACTATAAAAAACATAAACCGACAAAAAAGAAGAAGAAAAAAAGACCTATACTTTCATGCACAGTAATTACGAAACATATAAGGGTTCTAAAGCAGCAACACCGACTGGTTTGCCCACTTACAGTACCCTCAACACTGACAAGGCAGGGGCATAGCCAGAAAGGGTGTTTCGGTGCCAGAATACCCCCCTCCCACCCCCACCCCCCCACACACCTCCCTAAATTTCCTGAGCCCTATGTACATCCCCTACCTCAGGTGCAAGCAGACTCATTTTAAAAAAAAAGCAAATTTTACCAGTGGGATACAACAAAACCACAAAAAATATTTCTCACTATGCCAATGTGACAAAGGCTTACCTCCTGTGCTGTATTGATGTCCTTGTAGAGAAACAGATTCCGGTTAGTGAGCACCACGAACGCAGGTGACCAGCTTTTCTTTTGCTTCTTTCCTGCTCGAACCAACTCTGTCTTGTTCAGAGTACCCTGGCGCGTCACCAGCTGGTGACGAATGGGGAGCAAAAAATGTGCTTTTAAAATAAATTTACCGCAGATATTAGATGGAGGCGATGCGATAAAGCTTGTGCCTGTCTAAATATTATAGAATGGTATTACACAGTGTGGTATCATGAGGGTTTGGTGCAACAAGATCATTGCTAGAGAAAAACGATAAAGGTAAAATAAAGAAGCAAAAGCATTCGTCTGGTCACTAAATAAACTGACCGAGAAGGTGCTTCTTTTTAAAATTAACGATAATTTGCAATGTTTTTCACAGAGTTTTAAAACAGTGACTGGCTTGCTTTTCATTACTCCACAAGAAAGCATAGACACAGAGATAGTCAGCCACATAAGTCCATGAGGTTTCCCAGTAAAATGTGAACTTCCACTCTGTTAGGGCATGTGGCTTCTGCACTTGCATTATAGCCAGTGAATTAGAGGCTCCACAGGGATGCAACTTTTTGGTAAATCCTATGACGTGTAAACTTCTGTGGCTCACTGACATTTATGCACCAACATCAGTAAATTGGAAGGCTTGCCTCCAGTGTGTCAAAGGTCTCTATGGCTTCTGCCACAGACGGCCCATGCAATGGATAGTCCTCGGGCAGAATCATGGAACGGGTTCTCATGGCCCTGGCATGTTTCGCCTCGGACAGGGACGAAGACAGGGGCAGCACTGGTGGAGGCGTGGGCTTCAACCGGTTCAGTTTCGGCGTAAGTGTCGGTGGGACACCTGCATATTGGCCACCGCGTGCACCGCTGCTGTGCTCGGCCGCAGGCGCTCTGCGCTCCCATGGTGGCTGAATCTCAGAGAGAGAATCGGTTTCCTCCTCTATGGAACTGGTTGGAAGCAAACGGGGCCTATCACCAGTTACCTGGCTGGGGTCCTCTGCTGAACTGTACCACTGCAGGAAAAGCAAGTTTAAAGAGTTTAAGAGAAGAAGCACTGGCAGGCAATGTTACGCAGTAGGCAAGAACAAAATCTAGTTGCACATGATGCACTGTCATAGCATTGTGGACCACGAGAGGGGGCGGTGGGGTTGAGTTGGCTACTTGCCTAACAGTACTCACAGGGCAGAATGTGCAGAATGTTTGACAGCCATACTGACGAATAAGTTGATATGATTACCCTCCTCAACCACTGACTTTGCACAGCCCTAGATACCACCAAACACTCGATGCCACGAGCCAATAATTTGATCATCTGCAGCACCTATTCTTAAGGTGCACTGAAATGAACAATGGCGCTACTGTACACTTCTATAAAGGCTGTACAAAAATTCAAGCAATTCCTCAAAGTCACAGACATACTTATTAATGCAAGTAAAGAAGTAGATTCTATCTGTCATGCTCCCATAAGGCGGTACTCGACAGCCCAACAACATTTTGCTTCAAGTGAATACTAAATGAACTTGCAAAGTTTGATAGAGAGCTAAAGTGCTGCATCATGACACCAACATCAGGAACAGTAGTGTAAAATAGGGCTAGAAACGTTGGTAGCACAACAACCAGCCCAAAGAGGTTAAGATGTCAACTGACTGCTATGAAATCACACTGCATAACTTACACTTAGGAAACAACCACTTGATCCAACAATGTCACTGTTTTCAAAATAATGGTGCTGTAAGCATAGACACCTGGATGCGAGTGCTCATTTATAGAAGTTAGCTCTTTTGGAATTACAAGTCTGGCACTTGCTCCTTTGTTATCTTCAAAGCAGAATATTCTGACGGTGACAAAAAGCGACCTGCACATGCAAGTGCAGAAGAGGAACTTGCTTAATATGGCGACGCAAGTAAATAAACCAACACAATGCAGACAACCAGGATGGTTCCTAACTTTACCACATTTAGGTGCACAGTTTCAAAACTTTGATGGCAAGCAGACAGTGACTTTAACAGTACCTCTTCCTCAGAAGACGTTAGCGATGACAATGAGGTCACATCAGAAGGTGAAAAGAAGCAGTCAGTCTCTGAGCCCGCACTGCTATACGGAGACTCCAAGGCTCCTGTAGTCTGGCACAGTGAAGACGGGAGGCTTTCCAGTTCATATGAGAAAGCCCGATTCAACTTGTTCTTAAAGAAAAGGTCCATCACGATAGAGAAACTATCTTGGCTACCAAAAGGGAACGACTGCTCGACATCTCACAAGACCTCACGGGAAACCTAGCCGACACGGCACAGGAAGTGAAAGCGGCAGCATTTCCTCTGGGGTGGGAGAAAGAAGGAAGTGGCCAGGAAGTCTAGAGGAGGCGCTGACAACAAAACCGCCCCAGTTGGAGTGAGGTGTGCTACGGTTTCACCTCCACTTTTTTCTTGCGATGAGCAACTATACAGTGAATTGCCACTGCGACAGTGATCCAAGTTTGCTCTCCAAGGTGAGTATTTACAAGTTGTCCTCCACATTCACTTGCATTCCAGAATTGCAGATGGATAAAGTAATGCCACCAGCAATATCAGAGCTAGGCTAACAGCAAAGAAAGAAAAGAAAAAGAAAATCAGCCAGAATGTACAGAGATATTTCCCACGCACTATTTTTACTTGCAATACTATAGCCATCATTTACCAATACACATGTAGGTCGAGCTCTTGGATAACGCTTGCTAACTCTAATCTATTGCTACAGTCAGCTGACAAATCTTGCTAGTAAGCTGATTAGACAGTATACCTACACATCACAGCATCTCTTAACATCAATGTATACAACTTCCATGCTATGTGAACCAGTGGCATTCTCCTTAAATGATGTAGTGCCTATAAACAAGGTATCCTGTCCATGGCGGCTGCATCACGGTGGAGGCGAAATGTTGAGGCCTGTGTACTATGCGATGTTGATGTGAATTAAAGAACCCCAGGTGGTAGGCGGTTAAAACTTTTGGAGCCCTCGACTGCAGTGTCTTTCATAATCATATCATGGTTCTGGAAAAAAAGAACCCTAGCAATTGTTACCTACTTTCGATTCAATGCCATTCATGCCTCTCGAACTACTATACATCATCTTGCTAACACAGCGGCATTACTCAACTCCTCACCTGGGAAGCGTACCAATATGTGCTCGCGATACCTCATCCTGCTAGTATGGTCTTCACAATGCGAGATGCTCTTATTATAGAGCAGCTTATGGCATTCTGCTCTCCATGTGCTTTATGTTGCTTGTAAAAAGCAAAATATTAGCATTTTCATAATAATTTTCATACTCGTGCATAAGCACGTCAGAGTGGCAGCAAAAGAAAGTGGGAAGGGAGAACCACTGCATTTCTGTGCACAGCAGACGCACTGATTTATAGAGGTTGAGCCACTCTGATCTTGCATAAGGTTTTAATGTGACGGCAGTATGAAGTGAAACGTTACGTAAGGAAGGAGCACATGAACATTTTATATACATCGACCCTAGACACAGGCAGCATCTGAATGCTATGACACTGCCTGTATTACACAGGCAGTGTCACCCGTGGGTGTAACCGCGGATTTCACTGCGGATGGAACCGGGTTACATCTGCATGTCCTTGTCTGCTGCTCCGAAGGACACTAAATTAGTGGTGTACAAAACATTGATTCACCCAATCCTAAATATGCTTCCCCGGTGTGGAACCCGTATAAGCAGTGTGAAATTAATCTTATCGAATCTGTCCAGAGGAAGGCTATTCGCTTCATTTTTTGTCGCTTTGATCGACACTTCTCACCGTCAGCTGCTCTTTTTGAAATAAGCCTGCAGCATCTTTCAAAACGACATATCATAGAATCCATGAAGCTTTTGTACTCCTATAAAAACTCCATTTGTTCCTCTCTGATCCCTCCCTACTGATGCCTGCTTGCCCTAAATCAACTAGAGCTTATCGTGCCTCAAACATAAGACCCTTCCATCCACGCACTCATACGTTCCAAGTACGGTTTTTTTTTCACACATGATTTAACACTGGAATTTATTGCCTGCCGAAGTTCGTTCTTTGCCAATTTCTCAATTTTTGAATGCCGTTTCTGATGAATATAGTTTCTTTACATGTTCACATCTTGTTTCTACTTGTCTGTTCCAATTTCTGTATATATGTATACATTACACATGCACGCCCACTCCTGCCATAGCCCTAACTGGCTGCAGAATGTATAAATAAAATTAAAAATAAAACTAAGAAAATAACATACCCTATCTTAACACTTGAAACATGGCAAGAAACAAATGGGGGAAAAAAAAGGATAAGACAGACAAAGCATGCCTCCAAGTTTTTTTTTCTATTCCTTCATACTGCTTGAAGCATAAACATAGAAAAATGTGGCACTGCAATCTTTCAGCAATGCTGGCAGTCACAGGTAGCATTCATGGGTAGCACATGAACTTTGTTTGGCAAGATGCAATCCAAGGTTGCATTCAGAAAGAAAAATACAGATTGTATAGAGCTGACTAAGGTTCAAAAGTACATCGCATCTAAACCTTACATGCCTTAGAAGCAGCTAAATGGACCACTAAGCTAACACTAACATATCTTAAACATTTAGGTAACTACTCTTATTGAATTCAGATTGTCATCACAATAATAATTTATGGTGTTTTATGTGCCCAAACAAGTATATGACGATGGGGCACGCCCCATAGTGAAAGGTCCCAGAGCAATTTTGGCCACTTAGGTCTAGTTAGCGTGCTCCTAAATCTAAGTACACGAGTGTTCTTTATATTGTGACCCCATCAACACGTGGCTACTGTGGCTGCAATTTGCACCTGCGACCTTGTGCTTTGCAAGCCAATGCCCTACCCGGCTGCTCACTGAAAGTTGAATCAAGAATTCACTGCATAGTTTCTAGCACAAGCATTACACACAGAGCACCTGTCGAGTGCACATCAGCAAAATCTGCATGGCAATCAGTAACAATCTGAATGCACTGCTACAAATTTATTTCATTTATAGCTGCTAATATTCTTATGCACTTTTGTTAGTGGCATAGACAAAACTACCGAAATGCCGACATGAAAGGTCAAATGAGCCTAATTTTACCACACAGCAGATGTGCAAGAAAAAAAATAGCCTCAAGGTGACAGACAAGCATTCACAAGGTTGTCTTGAGTGAGAACATCAATGTTGGGCAACAGCACACAAAGTCCAACCCACTTATGACAATATTCAAGTGTCACAAAAATTGCATTGCTATCACCAATTTTTGTAACAGGGTTGCATGGAAAAAAGCTATACAAAGGGGATCCCAGAGCTCTGTGTGTGTGTGTGCATGCGCATGTGTGTGTACGTGTGTAAAGGCCTCTTCCCGCACTCTATATGCTTCACAGCATGACAACAAACTGAACAATGGGCAAAGCTAACACTATTACCCATCATAAGCTACACTGAAAGGACCTCCCTCCCTGTCTCTACCTGTAGCAGTGCTGCAGGAAGAGTGGCAACACGGAACAGGGAGACCATGGAGGAAAGGCTTGTTTCTATTCTATGAGTGAGCAAGCCTCTTGTAAGGTGGCACAGAAAGTGCATAGAGGCAGAACTTTATTTTCTTTTCAAATATTTCACATTCTGTTACCTCTTGGCACCAGCACAGGGCCCAGCCAGAAGCCAGATTTCATTGTTGTAACCAATAATGGGGCATGGAGGCAACGTTATAAGAGGGTTAGTTCACCATAAAAAACATACAAAAGCTGATGGTGCAGCAGCTTACCGCTGTTATAACAGACATATTAAAGAAACTCATAAAACCAGTGCTGTTATAATTGGGTTCAACTGTATTAGTGATCATTCCTGCACTAGCACAACAACCTTTCTAGTGGTGCACAAACACAGTAACGTCCAAATTCTCTTCGGCATTGTTATACATGAAATTCTATGATAACAGACCTACAACAGGACTTACCCTGTCTGCAGCTGACTGGTAAGCCATCGCCAGCCGACTGCCACGAGCAAAATAGAACTTGCTGTTGCCATTTTGCTGCACAGGCTCCTCACTAGTATTCTCTCGTGGAAGTGACGAAGAACCGGGATGGTTTGCAGGGGGACGGCTACGGCCAGTTGAAGAGGATTGCGACAGGCTATCTCGGCTGCTGGAAAGAAGGTCCTCTCGACTGGAGGACAACAAGCTGTCACGGCTGGATGACAGCAAACTGTCTTGGCTTGAAGACAGTGGATTGCTTTGAATGGAAGGCTTCTTCTTGGCTGGAGGAAGGGGCGGGGGGCCCTTACGTTGAGAAACCCGCGGTGAGACCGACTGTGGAGCTAGGTTGGCATGATCTCGTTCCTGGAGATGTGAGTGTGACGCATCACAGTAGGTTCAGCAATGTTGTAGTGAAATTCAGAGAACATTGTAGTTTTGCTCACTTCTTTCAAGCGAGCTAGTGACACAATTCTTAGAACCTAAGCAGAGATACTACAATTGCTTATTTTACGGGCTCGATTCTGTGTCATTAAAATAAGCTGAAAAAGTAGAAAGCAAATAGCATTGGACACTTCTACTAACATGAGTGACAGGCAGTTCCCCTCGCCGCCTGGGAGGCTTCCATGAGCGCTGCCCCGTGTGAAAGTTGTAGTAGAACTTTCGTCCAACACCACGAGCATCAAATTCAGCCCAGTGGTCACTCAAGAAGCGCAATGGTTGCTCGTCAGGCGATGGATGTGGTGGGCTCGGAGGGCAAGGCAACGGTGGGAAGTTGGCATAGATGGGTGACTCCCTTTCGCGCCTCTGCAAAGCAAAATCAAAAGACATCAATGAAAAATAAGGCTTAGCACCATGTGTATTTTCATGTCATTGCTCATCCTAATTCCTGAATGTGCTATTTCTGTATACTTTAGGCCATAACGGAGCCGCTTCATAGAACACAATCCGTGCGGCCCACTGCGTGCTGCCATGTCTCGGGCCTAGTTCTCCGTGCACCCTCTGTGGCGCCACTATTCGAACGTGGCTGCTGATGGAGAAGTGCCTCTGCTACCACGTCAGTGCACATTGCAATGAATTTTATCAAGCCAAAAAAAATGTGAGTTGCACGTTTCATGCAGAATTATGACTTCATCATTAAAGGTGCCCATGGTGCCACAGGTGTCACCACATTGTCATAGGTGCAGAAAGAATCTTTAGAGTGTACCTCCCGAAATTCTAAGCGTCCACATGGGTGGCCCATTTCCGATGGGTGTATTACCTTGTATGTATACAGAACTACACAAGAGCACAAAGTGAACAGCGAGTGGCACAATAGGGCCTGTCTATTCCTTCAAGAGGAGGGAATAAATAGATGTTCTGATTGAACTCATTTTATCAGTACTAATATTTACTTCTCGTGAACACTTCTGTACGCGTGTACTCTAAATAAAATTCTTAGGGAACAATTTTTCTTTTCCCAAACAACAAAACTCACCTGGAATCATAAATGCTTGTCATTATGAATAATTATCAGCAGATTCATGTTTCTCATAAAGATGACAAACAAGAATCATTATGAGATCATTAAGTGATAGCCCCGTTTCCCCCGGCACCCAACTTTTCCCTCTACTGCTTCATTCTCTTGCCAGTGTTCCTGATGGGTCCCCAACAGCTTCCCTTCGTCGGCATTTGGCCGGCGCAAGAAACTCAAGGTACATTGCTGCCACTTGTAATACTTTGCTTTTGTGTAGTTTCTTACACACCGAGCATCTCCTCGAGACAAAGGTGGTGCACACGGTATTGTGAAAAAGTAATTTACGAATAGTGGGAAAACCATCTTGCTCTTTTGTGTCACTTTAACAGTGACAACGAAATTTACCATATGTGTTAAACATACACATGCCAGAGATGACCAGAAACCAATATTTGACTCGGCAAAACATTGATATACACTTAGATTTATTGTGACCAAAACTGCACAACACAAGAGAAAGCAAAAGAAGCCTTAATGATAGAAAGGCTATAATGGTCAGCCAGATGTGCACGTATAGCCTGTTACTCAGTACTACGGCATGGGTATATGCATCATGACCTCTTATTCTTCATGACAAGAGGGCATCCAATTGCATCAGATTTCAGGATGTATATCATTACCAGCACTGCTCATTACATTTAATAGAGGTATCTTCAATCTTATGGCTTACACCATCTCTTTCTAACTAGCTAGAATGACCGCAGGTATTAATAACTCACAAAGTGGTGGGACGACGGCTCAGTGAAGGCGATGTCTTTGGCTGCGTCAGTGCTGGAGGCCTCCTCGTTGTCCGAATAGTCAATCTCGGGCTCATCCAAGGATTCGCATGAGCGCGAGATGGGGCTTGTTGCATCTGCAGGCGAGTCCAAGGTATCACTGGGTGAAGCATTCAGGCTGCGCGATTGCCACTGGCCATCTGCACTGTTCAGGGACGTGTCTGATGACCGCTGCCGTTGCCGCGCATTAGACTGGATGCCCAAGGGCTCACCAGACACTTCCTGAGGTGCAGGCTTGTCAACCTGCATTGCGGGGAATCTTGAAGCAAATGAGAAAATACAGAGGCATGCAGTGAGGTAGGACATACATGTCAGAGCTGACTGACAAATAGAAATTATGAAGGGCAGCTTTATAACTTAAGTGGCACAGGTACCTAAGACAAAATATTTCTGTTTTACACACTCACATGACTCCTGAAGCTTCTGATTTCTTGCACCACACTAATGTAACCACCACTAGGCAGCTTTTTCTTGATCATTTTGCATCAGAACTTGAGAGATGAGCTCTCTTCTCTTTTTACATAATCAAAGAACCATCGTGCGTACCACTTCAACTAGAATGCCAGTTTTGCTTCATATTCTTTCCACCTACAGCTCACCTAGGCACATCACCACCAGCTTTTCACAATTCTAACCTCTCCATGGATGTGTAACAATATATATACAAATGATAAAATTTTTCTTTCTTAAACCTCAACTGTCTCCTGTTACTTTCCTTCCAAAAGGAGAAGAGCCACGACTGATCCCTAGGCAGATAAAGTGATCAATACGAGACTTACATGAGGCAGACTTTTGGCCAGTGGTTTGATAGATGCGTAGACTCCCTCTGTAGTGCTGGCTTGGCGTGCAGCTGCGAGTCGGCTGGGGCCAGTCAGCCGCCACCACAAGCTGCTGCTCTTGTCAAGCGGGTCAACACGGCGCCCACCCGTCTGGCAGCCCAGAAATTCTGGCAGCACCCGGGTCTGCTCGCACATGCTTCAGCTCGCATTATCTACGGCTGGCTTTGCCCATGGCTCCCTGCACTGTTTGTCCAAGCCACATGTGAGCATTTGACTCGGTGGCTGCAGCTTTAGAAGCAGGAGACAGGGGTGCAAAGAAACAGTGCATCACTCTTCACACCTTACGAGGTCACTCTCCTGCTAGCGCTACAGTGCTCTGAAGGAACACTACAGAGAAATGATTTATTAAGAAACTACCTTTCCACATTAGTGAAACGGTCACTCTTATTACCATGAGGGGGAATTCGGCAAGCCAGAAAATACACGAGAACAAAGGCACAGATGATCATGCAGTGCCCACATCCTGGCGCCACCTTGTCATGACATCCAAGGATTTTGATGGCATTTATTCGGGTATAGATCCTAATTTATATGTAAAGCCTGACTATGTTGCGCTCAGAAAGAACCAAGTACTTAATTCTAGAAATACTGCGACCACTTTTTGAGTCAGAACGGCTGTACTGAAGGAAAATACCTCGAAATTTGTTATGTTGCTCTGACATATGTTTGAGGACTTTTCAGAAAAGGGCCTCATACAGATGCTAACAAAGCATTTTTATTCTTACTTTTATGTGGAAAATGTTTAGTAAAAAGAGCCTCAATAGCACAAGCGCAAATGAACAACGTAGAAAAGGAGGCCGAATGCGTGTCAGAAGTAGTAAAGCATACATAAAAACAGATTGCAGACCACTCTACAAGTGCACAGCTTGCTGTGGGCGTATGTCTGACAGAATGATACGTAGAGCTCAGAGGGCATGAGTCATGCTGGAGAGTGCAAGTGGACACCGCATCTGCTCATTTTGCACAGAAGCTGCAGGAGCTATGTTTCAGCAAAGGAAACGAAGATATATAGATATATCGCAGGGCTTCATGGAATTGCTGGCTACATATCCTAGCTGTTTCTTCTTTCTTATGAAAACCACCAGCAAAAAGGAAAATTTTGCACCTACTCTAGCCCTAAGCTACAAGGGCACCTTTGTGCAAGTTATTAGTGTAAATTTTCACAACATTCAAGTACAGGCACAAAATTTAGGCACCATCGAAATAAACACAAGCTAATTCAAATTAGTAAGAAACAAGAGCTGTTCACTTAAAATGAGCATCAGTCAGGGTAAATGTAATAAATTCCAATTCCTTTTTTTTTTTTTGCATGCCTGGCCAGTGGTCAGAATGGCACTATGACCAAAATCTCTCTAAGAATGCATGTCCCTGAGTATGGGATGATAAGAAGGCTAAAGAAGCGAGCATAAGTAATCACTGCTTGATTATAGTGGCTCTACGCTTCAATTTATAAGAACACATTGAAAGACGAGATATCTATTCAGAAAGTGAATGGTTATGTGCAGAATTCCTGTACAAAAAAAAAAAAAATTATCCTTCACATGAGTGCAGCTTTACCTACTTACATATTTGAAAACATTGGCAATCAGCTTGTTGCAAAAGCTTGTCCTCTAGGTGACCTAATGGTGGCTTCATGCTGAGAAGTTGCCTTCAACTGTATCATATTTGTAGGTCTTATTTTAAAGAAATTGCATTCTTACTCAGTATTTTTTTTTTTGTTTCAGTGTTTTCTTGTTGTTGGCTTGCAACAGGAGATGCAGTTTCATTCTCGCATAAAGTGACAAGGCACTAACCTTAAATTCAGAAAATATCACACTTGTTTTATAATTTTAGTTTTAGTCCTTCAATGCTATAATAAAGTCCTACCATGTGCATGTATAATGAACACATGTGCCGAGTTTTAATAAAGCATGTTAATGAAAATGACAAAAGCTGTTCCTTAGCTTATCAGTAAAAGATATGTCTTACACAAAAAGTAACTTTTGCATCTTTAACAGGGTGACATAATTTGACACTACTAATGGCTGTTAACATAACTAAGTTTATGGCTTACTGTGCTCCTTGCTTTATGCTAATTATAAAGGATAGCATAAGACAGTTGCCTCCAATCAAAAGTATTTTTTTAACTAAAAGCAATAGCATCTATTGCTACATCTCTAGCACAACAGCCCAACATCATGAAGAATTGTGTCGTGTATTACGTTTCCTGCTACAGTAGTGGTACAACAAATGCTGGTACATGACAGCATGATCTTGCTGGCTGTTGCCATGTATACTCATGCAGTAGCAAGAGCACAGCTGTTCACATGTTAACATCTGACAGTGTGAGAAGCTCTGTTGAACAAGAGCACTAGGTTTTTGGAAAAGTGTACTTGTTCACATGCCTTCTACAATGTTCCTCAGCTGCACTTGTACTATCTTTGTGAAATGCGGAGGTGCAAGCACTTTCTGTGACACGCTGCACACAGCAGAATGACGGCGAATTGCACCTGAGAGAAAAATACAATCAGGCTGGGCACACCGTTTCTGCAAAACAGCTGAACCTATTGCACATGGCTAAATATGACTCACACACACACACACGTCAATCATAAAGAAAAATGACATTACAAAATGGAAAAATGCCTGTTCAGAATGTCCTGTCTGAGGCATGTCATGTGAGACCAAGCTCATTACAGTAATACCGCATCCTTCTGCAACAGTGATCGCTCTACTGTATCTACCGGTATAACTGAATAGCTCTGAAAAAATACAGAACTGTGTGTTTGCGTATCGCCGCTCTAAAGCAGAACAGTCAGTGCAGGCTGTTGAATGGTCACTGAATGAACGAGAAATTTGTTCTTAGCGCGCCTTTCGCGTGCACAGCATGCACGCTGTTAATAAGTGATACGGTGTCGCAGCTGAAAATTTACAGCCATAAAGCGCTTATGAGAATCGTGCATCTTTTGAATATACCGCGTGTGTGACTCGACCTTTCATATTACTCGCGGTGCTTAACATTCAAAAGCAGAAAACAGTAGGTCAAAGTGCGTGCCTTCCGGGCATAACACTACAGCTAGCGTCGTTCTCAGTAAACAAGCTCTGCCGTTTTTATACACACAGCGAGAAAGTAACACACCTGCGACTTATTACGTATGACGCTGCAAAAAAAGCACGACCGTTTTTCAATACTTCCATATTCCACTCACACGCCCAGCTTGGCAGTGCAGATCGCTCGGTTGCCTACAGTCGCCGTCACGGAATTCCTTTTCACGCAACCTTGGCAATGCGCTCTTTTCGTCTCTTTCTGAGCGCTTTTGACACGCGTTTTCCGAGCGTCACGAATACAGTTAACACCGCCTCTGGCGTGCGCAATGCGGTTACACGCAGAGACGAGCATGAACGCGCGCTCCACTTTCCATTCTGCCTGCTTTTTCGCCCGTAGAACGACTAGAACTGAGCAAATATAAAGGCTACGCGGAACGCGCAACGGTCAAGCGTTCAAGGCAAAACGGAAGAATGAGTGTGCAGTCCATTCCGACATGGACAGAAGCACGTCCTACTTGCAAAAGTGATTCATCGGCTTGGACAGCACGCAGCCGCGAGTCCAGCGCCGAGGGACAACGGAAAGCGATATGGTAAACCACGATAATCACCGATTCGACCTTCGAAACTAGGATTAAGCGGGTGAAACCAAAGTATACTCGAGTAACCAAGCACATTCTGTTCCGGCGACGCCCGCAACGAAGCAAGTGGTTGCGCTCTTCCCGCACTTTGCGGACTTGTTGCACGATCCGAGCCACCGAAACGAGACTCAATGTCACGAGCTTCCTCTTTTCAATCAAGCGGTCGTCCCGACAGCTGCGGCAACGGCGAAGCGACACGCGACAGTATGACACGAGAAGCGAAAGCAAAACAAATTCACCTCCTTCGTGGTAGCGCGGGGACGGGGTCAATCCACAACACAACACTTCGTCACGACGGTACCACCACCGACGATGCACAGGGCACGCAACGTTTCTCACACCGCGAAGCACAACAACTGCGATCAAGAGACGCAGGAATGTAATACTGGCGTGGACGCAGCTGGCATGCGTTCTTTTAGACAGCAACGGCGCTCGGCTGCGTTAATCGTCCCAAGGCGTTCGCCATGAGAACCAAACAAACGAGACAAACGAAACAAAAGACAAAAAGAAAAGGGGGGAAATGTTTACGCAGGACCGGAACTCGATCCCAAGCTGAAGGGTTAGCGGTGCAAAATAAGCCACAAAGTTCGTGGTAAAGTGTAAGCCACAAGTGCCAGTATTTGGCCTCCGAGATCAGAAACACTTTTTTATTACTGATGTTCTTTATATTACTAGAAAAACACATGATTAAATTTTTTTAATTTAGACCAGTCAGTGCAACGGTTGTGCTGTTATTTGTAACATTTAATGGAAAGAGGAGAATTGTTGAAACAGATCTCGGACAACGACCGCGACGCCGGAACCAGACTATTTTTTTGTCAAAGGTGTCCTCCACTCCTCTGGAACTGCGATTCGATCATAAGCGAGGAAGTAATCAGCAACATGTTAATTCGTGACATGCTGAAAAGCTCCGTGAAATGAAAGAGCACGCGCTCAGGCAACTCTTTCTAGGTGGTGTTGGCTCAGGTCACATTTTTTGCGCACCCGACCTTTGTCTTCAAGCGCGGTACCGTGGACATCACATAGTAAAGGTTACAAGAGTCCTGCACGTGGACGAACGTACCCTCGCACTGTCAAGCAGCCACGAGGATAATAGTACAGCGCCTATTGGCCTCGAGGACATACTGTCGCGCCACCTACGCTCTGACGTCACTCATAGGATGCCGCGTTTTGTCGTCTGCTACAACTCCACATTTACTGCGTGTATGCCACCGCGGGTCTTTTTGTTATGGGCACCGCGAGCGCTTCCCCCCTGCCTGATGACCGTCCTCCAAAAAAGCATTTTAGTAAACCGATAATCGGGGCACGTATACGAAGATTCCGTGCCCCTGGTGACAATACCGGGTAAGGAGTTGCTACTATCATGAGCCATAGCCAACGCCCATATGAGACTATGCAATTGCTAGACACGTTGATGATTCCTTATGAAATATTTTTGACGTCACATTTCACATGTCCTGTGTTGAACGAATGCAAGTGATCGTGAAACAGCGAAGAAAATGTGCCACTGAATCAGGATATGCAGAATACAACCGCGCAAGCGGCCCGCTTGCACTGTCGACAGTATATGGGAATGATCGGCAGACTGGCGCGTTATCAAGCATGCTCAGGAGTGCTGGCTTAGAAATCGCCGCCGTTTTCCTTACGGTAGATAGGTTTACTTTTTGCATCAGCTCGTTGTATAGCCAAATAAGCTAGCATATCTGGGGCTAATTAAGCTAAGACTCATTTGGACTAGCCTCATTAAAGTAATACTGATGAAGCCAAGCCTACTGAAGCTAATGCTACTCAAACTAGCGCAATTAAGATAAATGTAATAATACCGGTCTTATTAAAATAATCAAAGCCCAATTAACTTAGTATTAATTAAGTCATACATGATTAAGATAATTCTATTTAACCCAAGCCTAATAATCTTAAGGCCAATGAGGCGTATAATAATTAAACATAGCTTAATTGCTTTATTACTAATTACACAAGCCTATTTCAAATAAAACTAAGCCGAACCTAGTTAGGGGGACTGATTAAGTCATGCCTGATTAGACCAAGACTGAGGCTAATACTAATTAAGATATGTAATATAAAGCTGACTGGTATAATTAAGCCAATTGTAATTAATGCAATATTAATTAAGTTGCGACTGATTGAGGCAAGCCTGACTGCATTACGGCTAAATTGGTTGCGAAGTGAGACTTAGCAAGGCCATGTAAGGACCATGTCCAACTTCAAATCGACGAGCTGCGGTGCATGTTCAAGCCATGCGCGTCTCAATGCAAACCTGGCCTATTATTTTCTTCTTTCGTTCGCTTACAGTTAGCCTGCCATTCTCCAGCATGAAGAACATTATTGCAAACAGTCCGATAATTCGCGGCTGCTTTCTGAGGGAAGTTTTGTTTACGTGCCCAAGCACGTCAATTAGTTTGGTGTAAAACGAACCGACAATTAACATCAGGAGGATAATTTGGCAGCACTTTTAAAAACTTCAGCTATCACCAGCACGGATTTGCACAAGCTCGTTCTGTACATGCCGATTAGGGCACGCCAGAGTCGCACAGGCAGAAATATTACTTAGTTTTAATGGGAAAAATGGCAGAGCCAGAATTAAATAAACAATGAGAACGGCGTGTTAATTTGTTGAAAAGCGAATGTATATGAAAAGATTACGTCCTTCATATAACCACATAACTTTGCAGACGTAGGGATGAGAAAATCACGAATGAAAACAGGTACGTGATGAAATTTTAGGCTTTACACAATATTTTTTTTATGCTACCACTTGGCGAAAGATGGTCGAATACTGCTCTGTATACCGATAATAAACTTGACATTCCCAGAAGCGAACGTTTCATGCTGATCATTAAGACGACAAAAGATTTGGAATGCGCGATTTGACCCGCACGTCACGTTTTACAAGGAAGCTAGGCAGCGCAACGAGCAAGGTAGGAAGGGGCATCCTACCTATGACGTCAAAACGATCGCAGCGCCGACCACAGCAGTGGTGGGCCTCGCGGCCAATAGTATATTTTCTACGCACTAATAATAGCGCAGTCCTTTAGAAGCCAGATGTTTTACTCGTAATAAAAGCGTTCCTCTCGTAATGCTCCCAAGGCTCGAAAGTGTTCAGAAGTCGGGAATTCCGCTACTTCCCGAACTTCTCATTTCTATCATTCACAACTATCACACACACACAACTATCATTCACAACCGCTTCTCCGCACGTCAGAGACCGCCTTTCAGCTCCAACATTACGAAATGTTCGACCGGACCGCTGTGAACACACATTCAATATGTGCTAGCTGCAACTTTCACTGCTTTCTACGCACAGTTTTAAGAATCGCACGTACATTAAACTTTTAAATATGGGAATAAATGTTAATGAATTTACTTACAAAACATGCAACTTCATTTAGGGGAACCTATACTATTTTCAAGAACTAAATA